>VXBZ01004237.1:132089-228095 GCA_013399135.1 Heliornis fulica
GGGGGGCGGTGGCTGTGGGGAAATACCATACAGGGTTCCCAGGGATTTCCCCTTAGCAAGGGGCAAGAGGTACAGTTAAACCCAAACCGAAATAGTAGATGAAAATGACATGAATGATATATTGTGAGCGGGTTGTGATGGAAGTCAACAACCATCAATCCCCCCCCTTAATTCCAATACCCGTGTAGCAATTCTGATAACATTTTTTGCAAATGCAAAAATTAATAACCACAGTGTACTGATCAAGCAGATACTTGTAATTCCTAATGTACCTGATCGTGATAATTAACTGCAACATTGCAGTAGACCCAGCATTTCATAGCTCCTGAAGTTCTTTAACTCGGCTGATCTGCAGATCTGAAGAGGTTTGCGGCTCATTGGCGGAGTTGTCGTGTTCTGGTGCCACAGTTCAGGGTCTGCAAAGGGAGGAATGACACTGAGAAACCTCTGCTTTTAAACAGGCCGTGCTTGGAAAACAAATATAGATATAAAAAGAAAAAGCCCCATCCAAATTACTCCTTGGTGGCTGGTATTCCAGCTTAGGCTTCTCATTTTATGCTAGCAAAGATCTCTCTCTCTTCCAGTATGTAGAAGTCAGGTAATTTCAGTTGTCACCAGAGCTTGTCCAATTAATGAATAGGCACGGCCGGGTGTCTAGCGTAAAGGATTGGAACAATTTATTCTTGGGGAAAACACTGCCTTCTACTGCAAAAGCCCTGGCTGCCTTGTTAATTTGTCATGTCAGTCATGCTGGAATAATTATGTTGCAGGAGGTGGGAGCGGGGAGGTGGCCAGTTTTCTAGTTTGGGACACTTCAGGGAGCCCCACGGGGATCCAGGCTGCCTGCGTCTCCTGCTGTTCCACTTCTCTGCAGGCTGCTTCTGCCCGCAAGTCATTGCGTAAGTGCAGAACGGGAACGCAAGCAGCGCAGGCAGGGCACTGCAGGGGGGGTAGGGCGTCCTGGTGCACACCTCGGCGTCCAGCCCCGAGGTGCTTAGGGACACTGAGCTCCGAAGCTCCCTTGGGACCATGCTGAGGTTGGCCTGGGCCAGCTACCAGCCATCAAGCAGCCAGCAGCCCCTGCAGCATCTCACCCTGGCAGCGACTGCCCCCACTGCGCTTTCTGCAGCACCTCCCAGCTGATCCGTGCTTCCAGCCCTCGGATGGGTGACACGCTGACATTTGGGGTGGCAGCATCTATCTTAATTTGTATGGCCTACCCCTGCCCTGAAACTTCTGTATTCCTGAGCAGATAGGGCTGCTCTTGGACTGTGGGGTACGTCAGCCGTTCTTTTATCCCTACAGACTTGGCACCATCTGCTACCAGGCACCCGGGTGACACTGGCACATCCCAGGCTGACCTTCCTGTTGTGCCCATTGGTACCATCGGAATAACTCACTCTCTCACTCTTTAGAACAGCAAAACCTGCTGCCTCTTGTCATTTAAATCTCACACTTATATATTTAGCTCAGCATGATATGCCACCTGTCCGGTTCTCTTCAAATTAGGCACGTCTTAAAGTACCCCAGTGAGAATGGAAAAATGGAGCTTATCCCTTTGCTGACCATTCTGACAGTAATATCCTGAGACAGAAAGAAGCTGTCTCATTCTGTGCAGGTCCTTATGCCATGTATATAGCTGCCAGTATTTCCTAACCTTCCCCCCTCTCTCACCCCCATCCTTTCCTCGTCTTCAGCCATGGGAACCAGGCTTCTGAAGCTGCCGGTGGGATCAGTTCTGCAGGGGCTCTCCTGCTCTCCATCTCCCTCTAGCACTACCAACACACTGATTCTCTTCTCTGGCTTTTTCCCCTTTTTTTTTTTTTTTTGTGCTTTTATTTGGGAATACAGTGAATGAATACTTTTGCTGCATGGTAGAGCTGTGGTTTCAAATAATTTTAACCATACAGATGAGGTCCATGTGCATTTAGATTATTTTTTTTTTCTAGGGATTTTTTTCCCCCCGGAATCCTTAGTATTTGACATCTTGGTAAAAAGGATTAAGATCTTTAGATATCTGACTGGCACTAATGCTTTCTATCTTTCCTCTGTCATCCTTTTTATATTTTATAGCATATTATCTAGCTGGGATGTCTGGATAACAGTGCAAGTAAGAGAAGGCGTAATGAAGCCTGTTAAGGTTCGCCTCAACACTGGATTCCTGTATTTTTAGTACTTCAGCACTGGTCATTCATTTAACACGTTACTCAAAAATCCCTCTAGTTGAGCACACTGCTGCAAATTACAGGGATGTGAATTACAGAGTGCAGTCATTTTTTCTTTTTTTTTTTTTTTCCTTTTTTTCCCCCCCCCTTTCTTATTGAGCCAGTTCTTTCAGCAGTGAAGATACAAGACTGGTCTTGTGGGCATGGATCTTTCCTGAACATTAGCTTGGTTCAGTGCCTGTTTAAAGCTGTGATGGTCCTCGTACTAATTCCAGTGGTTATTTGGATCAGGGCCTCTTAAGGGCTGCTGTTCAAAGGGATGATGTCACTCACTGAATTGAATAGGCTAAGTTAGCTTATCATTATTAGTAAACTTATTTATTAAACACAGGTTGAGTGTTATGTCATATTGTCTTTTGCTGTGTATCTACATGCATTTAAATATCAATGATGCTAAATGTAGCATTTATGCTGTGTTTCTAAATTAAAATAAACAGTGAAGTTACACAATAGGCTTTTTGGCATCTCTCACATGCATGAATTTTTGTGAGACAGTATATGGAAAGTAATTTAATCTGTTAAAAAGAGGCATATATATATTTAAAATATTTTGTACCTAACATTTTTTTATCAGTTACCTGTGTATATGATAGATTGCTTGGTTAGGAAGAAACAATACTGATATTTAGGATTTTTTTTTAAATTACTGGCCCTTGTATTTGGGAAATACTTTATCTATGAACTTTGTAAACTGAGTATTTTTGTTTTCTTGGTGTACTGAATTAAAGCTTTTACTATTTGAAATTGCCTGTTGAAAGGGGAATCTAGTTTCTTTGTGCAGATGCAAATGAGAAATAAGAACAGATTGAAGGACCATGAAAACAATTTCTATCCTTTAGAAAGAAATGAAAGCCCTCTCTTTCCTTCTAAGCCACCATGCATATTTATTCCTTTGCGTTGTAGTCTCTGAGGAAAAATAGTCATGATTTGACTTTTGAGGTTGTTTTCCTTTTACTGTTACTAGAGCACAGAGGGAACACAGGACACTGGAATTGAAGATGTCCTGTAGAGAGAATGCCGATATCTGACCTCTCTGGTTGTTGTTCCTTTGAAGATGCAAAAAATAATGGCACAGAATTTATACTGTTTATGCTGCTTATATAGAAAGAGGATAAGAGTTGTTGGTATGACATCCAAAATTTCATTCCTGGTTAAGAATACCAACGAAGATTATTTAGCATCAGTGTTTTCAGGTGGGATGTGGTTCATCCATAATGGCTGCCACCTTTGCTTGCAAAGTCATTTGTATAAACTATGATTCTGGTTATTAGCAATCAAAGTCAAGAAAAAAATCAGGATGTATTCAAAGTCTTGCAGGATTCTTCATGTAAATAGGAAATGCTACTGTCATGAGCATTAAGAAGGTTTCTATCTACATTTTCTGTTAATCCATCAACAAAATGATTTATAGAACCTGCATGTTCAGCATCTCTGTGGCCTCCTGTGAGTTGATATATGACATTGTTTTGGCTTGCAGAAACTAATATGGTTAAAATTCATTCAAGCCCTACAGCTGTCTGACTACTTGAAAGTGTTTTCATCTTTTGCCGTCATCCTCCAGTCGTACAGGGACAGATCCCTTTCATGATGTAACTTCTTTGGCCTGTTTGGTGGCACAAGGGGGTCATAAATTATGTGTAATGAATAACTAGGATGGTATGTAAAAAATCCCATGTATCAAGGAATTGCATTGTGCATTGAGCATCTGACGTAGCATCTCCTGGCGTGAGGGGCGTACCTGGAGCACGGCTGCACTTCATTTTCTGTCCTGCTCCTTCTGTAATCTCTGAGCTCTTATTACCTGGCATAACACAGAGTTGTCCTGTAGGAACTCTAAATTATGCCAGGGCTTGAATTATCTGTCGAGTGATGGTCTGTGAGGTCTGATAACTCTTTTTTAGCATTGTACGACCTGAGAGAATTCAAGCTAAAGCAGTCTTGTTAAAGAGAATACCAGTGCTCTAATGTCCCTTAGTAACTAACAACGGATAGTTATCCAAAGATAACAATGAACTATCCGTTCAAAATACTGAAACCAGTACTGAAATTCTCCAATAGTATCACAGAAGTAGCTTTTTCTGGCATTTAAAAGTAAGAAATGTAATATTCTCAGGGAAAGAGTTATTCCTAGCAGAGATACATGAAAGTGATGGGAAGGTAGAACATGCAGCCTGGTACATCTGGTAACTAAGAGCTTTTGGCATCCAATCCATTATAGTATTCCTGTCTGCTTTGCCCCATCTCCACAGCTTCATGTGTGTGGGCAAACCTTCATGCCTGCACGGCGTTTGTTGATGTTACTGTAAATCCACGTGGATTCAATCCTCCTGCTCACACTCAAACACAGGATGGAGGCCATATGTTGGATCCAAAGACTCAGTTCCTTAGCACTTGAATGCTTTCTCACTTGAGAGATGTTGCCGCCTTTTCAGAAGGTGTGAAGATAGTTTTGCTTTAAATTTTTATGGAAATATCCTTGTAGTCTCCTATAAATGTCTGCCTTTTTTTTAATTTTGTTTTTATTTTTCATCATTCTATTTTTGTTGTTGGTTTTACAGCTAGACCATGACCACATAGGCACCAAAGTGCCAAAACAACACACATATTTTTAGCTTATGCAAAGGTAGTAGAAGAAAACATTTATGAATAGTTTTGCACATATTATGTTATGCTATTTTCCATCCAATAAACTGATGGAAATAAACTGGTAATTGCTGCTATTCTTTCCCAGTTCTCAGTGATGAAGATAGATACCCAGTTTTCAAAGGGACCTTTTTGCCTTTCTGTCTCACCTCATCGTTAATGCAACTGAACTAGATACTGAGCCTCCAAGACAAAATTACTAGAACCAGGAATAAAACTCAAACTCAAATAAGCACTTTCAATTTAAGGGTATTTTTAAAGTCTTTAAGATACAACCAGTGTTACAGAGAATTTTTTTGCCCTCAATATTGCCTCAGTTTCAAAGTCCACAATAGCTACCTTGCAAATTCAACAAGGATTGAAATGTTTTTCATTTGCATTGTGAATATTCCTTGTGTACTAATGAATAAGTAAATCCTGCTTACCCTAAAAGACTGTTTTGCTCATTTGTTACTGTTGGTCAAAGCATGGCTTTCTTACTTGGATGAAAGGTGGTAATTTAGCCGAGGAGGGAGCTGCTGTTTTCAGCTTTACTGATTGTTTATAGCTAAACTTAACATGGCAGATACTGAAGTGGATGGTTGGCCCATCTGGGCTGTTAATAGAAGACTATATAAAACTGTTTTATCATTTTCTCATTACCAGCTCAAGCAGCAGACAAAACTAGATGACAGTTATGGACAATACTGTCATAAGTGTTATTTTTCTCCTATCTTGTTTTTATGTTAACTATACATCATGCTGGAAGGAATAGAAAATACGAATCAAATTTTAAATTATTTGCTTAGAGGCAACACTGTATGGTGAGACTGCATCTTCATTGTAATCCCATCACAAAGTACAAAGGTGCCTGGCTATACAGTGGAGAGAATATCAGTTAGCCCCCAAAAATCCATTATGATAATTTGAAACATTAATGGTAATTAAATAGAAAATAAATTTTTAAAAGGCATAATTATCTGTCATTTAGGAAAATTTGCATCCCAACTTGTTTACATTTGAAGTCAAAGGAGTAGAATATTTCATTCCTCGTTTAACTATTGATAGTTAAAAAACTGTCAAGAGTCTTTCAGTGGAATTTTGTGAACATAAAATACCAACTTATGATTGTCTTAAAACCAGGATGAAAACATTTTTAGACTTGCATTCTGTCTAGTATATTAGCCTTTCTGGTGATGTAGACAGCTACTGGGAGCCTCATAGAAACAGGGGTGCCTATAAGTGTAAAGTTCTTGTTATACAACATACATACAGTGCATAGCAGTTGAGAGTTGAGGTAAGAAAGCAGAAGGAAACCAGTACTTACACCCACCTTAGAAGACCTTGGAACTCCAACAGTGTTATAAATGGCTTTAGCGTTAATGAGATTTGGGCCTTACAAATTGCTAAAACGTAAAAGCTTGACAATGAGAAGAGCTTTAGATAGCAGGTCCCTGTGCTCCTGTTGAGTGCCAGATACAGCCTATCTGGAATTACAGCCCCAAAATATTTAATTTTCCTTTTTCTTCATCTTGGAAAATGGAAGGTTCTCACATACATGTACTGAAAGCAATGATCAGAACTAAAGAAAATAAATGCTTTCAATATTTGATGTATTTTTCCATATGAAAACATTTTTTAATTTGTGGATCTGTAATATCTGTATTTCTGTAGTAAAGTTTAATAATAACTTAAACACCCCAGTTTTATTTTCTGTAATACTATTACCAGAAAAAAATCCACAGCAGCTATAATTTACAAATAACTAATTAGAATTACAAGACACTAAAGTAAGTACAAAGATAGATAAGATACTATCCATAATCTTATCTATTCATTTTGACAATCTTTCTTCCTCTCTGTGTGATTAGTGCTTAACTTGATCAAGCTCAGAATACAGTATGTTTGTCAGCTGGCTTTTAAGTATGGAACAAATAGACTGGTCTAAAGTGGCTTCTAAGCACATGCAGGGAAGAGGAAGCTAAGCAACGTTATCCTTTTTTCCCCCTCTCTAAATGTGTTGACATCTCTAGCTTTTGGAAGTAGCGCCTGAGTAGATGGATTTAGAGGGAAAACATGGGTTTTGAAAAATCATTTTGTCAGTTTTGTGGGTTGTTTCCAATTTAAGTTCTTTCCTACTGTTAACTCCTATAGTGCCCTGTTCTGCTTCAAGAATAGTCATGAGAATGAAGTTTTTAGCTTCTGCCATGGGTAGAAAGACTGGCACAGCAGGACCCCTATAGAATTTACCTTACTAATATTAAAAGGAAAAGATAATGAGTAATAAAAAAAGGTCTTTTGATACATGTGACTGTGGAAAACCTGCAGTTTGAAGTGATGTTGAATGATGATGTCCTCTAGCAAACCCTGCCTGATAGCTATGCTGCCAGTAGAATGGTGGCTGGGTAACTGAAGGAACAGGAGTTACCACAGTTAATTTTGTCTGGCAAGGTGACCTACTTGGACCACTATGAAGAACATTAATTCATGTTTGCCATTATGGCAAAAAAGAAGAAACTCTCTTTAGGAAGAAGGCAGTGAAGATACACGTTGCAGCACACCGGCATAACAATACCTTTTTTTTTATGAAGAATGAGATGTTTGTTCATAAATGCATACCATTTTCAGGAAGGTGTGCTGTTTTCCATATGTAAAGCTGCAGTTAGGGAAGCGAAGGGTTGCTGCTACTGGAAAGAGAAGGTCTTTGGATTGGCCCTGTGCTGGTCCTAATCCTGCTGCTTCTTAGGAGTGTCTCAAGAGCCACTGACAAGAGGTTTCTTTGAATGGGATTGTGTGGTCTGGATTTTTCTAAGAATAAAAGTTATGAATGAGAAGAGTTTTGCGTATTTCAGTCAGAAAAAGAATATGCTACTTTTGGTGGCAGAGCTTGGTATGGTTTGCAGGGTGCATGTAGTGTCGGCCCCACTTTCACAGATAGAGAAACTGTGGTAAAATGTCACATGAAAGGTCACCTAGCAGCAATTTAATTAATTACAGTCCATTTTCACTGTCATTTCTGCCTTGCAGCACTGGGATTACTCTTACATCTTGTTTCTGGTTAGGGTGCGACACCTCAGTGAGGAAGTGAATCACCTCACTGAAGGGAGGGAGCACAAGGCCTCCATGCTGCCAGGGTTGGGAGGGAAGGCAGTGCCAGGCCCTCGGATGAGCCCACAGGCTCTGCAGCCTCATTCCCCATCCTTGGGATCTTGCTGCTTTGTCTCTGCCAGCTCTGATCCTGCACAGCTTGGGTCAGGCTGTGGAGAGAAGGCTGAGAAGCCATAGCTGGTGCCTCAGCAGCACTGAGCTGCCTTTGAGCTTGATCCCTGGCCTCCTTCGGCCTGCTGCCCCTCAGCACACCGGGCTGACCGGAGTAACCTGACCGCAGAGTTCACTTCCCCCCCGGGATGTCTACTCACCACAGGCCGTTGAGCTCCTTCCAGCACCTTCCTGACAGAGTGGAGGAGCTACATGCCAGCACTGCCTTCCCATTTCAGACTGGAGAGGGCATGGCTGCAGCTGGGCACGCTCAGCCGATTCAGTGAACAGTGAAACTTGCTGGACTGGCCCCAGGAAAGAGAAAACGTCTGATTTTAAACCTCTAGGACTTGAAGCCCAGTGAGTTCATGATAATTTCTGCCCTTCTGCCTCTTGATTTCATGCACTTGCTTTAGTTAGATTTATCCTCAGTCTTTCCAGCTTGTGTGGCTTCCTTAGGAGTGAAGGGTCACGGAATGGGGCCCCACTCAGAGGCTGGATACTGCCTTCTCTCTCTGGACTACATTGTATTTTTTCTCTTAATAAAGTGGTTACCATGAGGTATAATTATGGTTTATTTAAGAACTACATCAGAGTTTAACTTAAATTGGTTTCCAGGAGTGATATTAAGGTAAAATTCAGTCACACAAGTTTCATCCATAATATGTGTTATTTAAATTCTGCTTAAATTAATAACATTCAGTTAGCCTCTTCATTTTGTTCTCGTGACTATGAGGAACAAGTAGGTTCCTCAGAGTGCAAGACTTCTGCCTTGTGCTTGATATCCACTTTTCACAGATGTAGGTGACACCAGAAAATTAAAGGCACCCTAAGGTTTTGGCCCTAAATTTTGTCTTTGAAATTTGGTTTCTCAGCAGACCAGCAGGTTCCTTTACACAGTGATGGAGTTGATGGAAATGCTGTGTACACATACGTAAATTTATTTTCGGGGTGAAATCCTTCCCCCAGTGGATTTCATCCATGCTATCTGCAAGTCCCACTTTTTATTTTCTAATATATTCACCTGGCTTCACCATTTGCAGGGTTTTTTTTGGGTTCACATTCATATTTATGAGTGGTATCTTACATATGGTTTTGTGCCTGATGGAAAACAAAGTAATCTACAAGGACTCTACTGTCTCCTCTCGCTTGCCCAGATGATCCTGAGGGTACTGTGTGGCAGTTAGTAATTGCAGGTGGGATTTAAAGTTATCTGCAGATGCATAATTTTTATCTTCAGTAGCCCCCACGGCACTCTCTCCAAGTTGTTAACAATTCATCTTTGCCAGTCTGTAATTGTGCCTTTGCTCTGGAGTCACAGGTGTTTAGCTCACCGTGGAACAGGATGCAAAACAATTTAATAAATAACATGATTTATTTTTATTAGGTAGCATAAGTATGTTTTCATACTTGTGAGCCACAAACTTAGTCATCCTCTTTAGATTTTACCATGACACATTAATGCAGAGATTCAGCAAAAGGCAGAACTTAAAAGACATGTTTAAGTGTTTTGCTGTATCTGAGTCTTAATATGTAATTGTGTAAACCAGCTTAGGTTAAGGATGTGCCTAAGTGCTTTGCTGAAGCAAGGAGTAGCAGTGGTATAATGTGTGAATAATAAAAAATCTTTGTAAAAGCCCAGCTAAAATGAGAAAAAGATTTCAAAATCTGTGATTAATTTGTACTGTTGTGTAGAAAATAGTTTTTTTATCAAGGTAAAATCATATCAGTTCTTTGTGTGGTAAAGTGAAGATAAGGACTTTTCTAGTATGACTAACAGATGAGAATGAAACTAATCTGGACTGTAATTTGTTGAATCTCACTTCATGGATGCCCTGAGTGGAACAGGCACCATTTTTCATAATAGTAAACATATTTCCCTTGGACTACAAAACCGAAAACCTAAAGAGTGAAATAACAAGAGTGATACTACACAATGCTTTTCACATGTGGATTTCTGTTCCACTTTCTTCCCAGCATAAATTTTATTTTATTTTGATCAGACCTCATGTCCTGATAAGGAGGACATCCTGTGTCCTTTCACTTCTCCAGCCCTTGCCTGATTTGCCTCTACCTGAAGCTTATAACTCTCCCATTTTTAGTTTCTTACTGTATGTAACTACAATATTCTGTTTACTGTGTCTTCTTTACTGATACCTTGATAACTTTTGTGAAGGACCAAATGAGGAAGATCATCACATTCTGGACATCTAGGAACTGATCCTCATCACTGAATACTCCAGAACATAAAAACGTATGAAATAGAGCACTCTCATGTATAAAACTAGAATATATGACCTAATACTACTGCATTATTTTTAAAACTCCCAAGTGTTTTGGATATAACTTTCACTGATATTATATAAACTGTACAGAAATAATCTCCTGGCATTTGCTTGGAATGACAGTCATCAATTCCTACACATTTATTTAAAATCTTAAGTAGAAACAAAAAGTATTTGCTTTACACAAGTTTGTTTTTTGATACTTTCCCAGGCAACAAAGCAAGCTTTGCTAATGCAGACTGAAATAAAGTGCAAAAGAAAATCTTGAAATCAGCTCTTAGTTCACAGAGGTAACGTGCAGTGGAATTGCTCTGCCAAAAACATTGGCATTGAGTTTAGTTAAGTATTAAGCAGAGGTCTCTTGGTAAATAGTCCCATTAGAAACATACTGTGACCTCTGCTGCTGGGGTTCAGGTATGTGAGAGAACTGTGCTTAGGAGCTTTAACAGTCATGTGGTCAGAATGATTTTCAATCACTTTGGTCATTGCTGGATTAAAATTGAGGCTGCAGAGATTAATGGTCTGTTGTTACTAATCCACTAAAGCCCTGTTCCTAGATCTTTTAAATTGACTGAACCTATAGATTGTTAAGTTACTGAGAGATATGGATCTGTAATGGTTTTAACTATCTTTCTTGATATTAGCAGTATGCTATTATTTATTGATCTTTGAGACAGTGTTCTTAGCTGTTCTTGAAGTGAACATACTTTTTTAGTTATAGTGTACACAGTGGAAGTGTTCTAGAACCGCATGTTGTGAGTGATTGAGACCTGGTTCTAAACTGTTGGACCACAGTAGGGTATAACAGAGTGCCCTGGCCATCAGGTCTGCCACTGAGCAGCTCTTACTACCTACTAAGGTTCACGTTGCAAGCAGCTGAAGCATTTGTTGAGTGGAGAGACACCAAGTAGTTTCTCTGTATCCCTGTAATATGTTTGTGACTACTGAATAGCTTCACAGGGTTAAGCTGAAGTGCCCTAGTTAGTAGCTAAAAACTTGTGCTGTCAGACTTGGCTTTCTCTGTTTAGATACTTCAGGGACCAGGGGCTTCACTGTCCATTGTCTAGTGTCCATAGCTGTTGTAAATAACCCCACCGAGTAAATGACCCCACTACTTTATTAGAATGATAGTATAATATTGGATTGAGTATAAACTCAGAATTAGCCAGATCCTGTAGTTACATAAATCAGTGTAACTCAGAAGATCTGTTCTAGTTTGTAGAGAAAGGAGAGAGCCCCGAGCACAGGTCCTGCAGGATCAGGTCCCAGGATGTGTCATTTTGGTGGGTTTGGCTTTTGCTCAGAAGTGATACGCCAGTAGCTCTGCTAACCTGAGTACTGTGTGGTGCTGTGCATGCCTAGGACCAACTCCAGTATTTTAACAGTTGCCTGCTCATTTTGGGGGGTTTGTTTTTACAACAGTCTTACACAGAGAATCTTGTTATTGATGGTCCGTTTTTTTGAAGCTTTTGCCATTTCATGCACTCTTGGTACTGCTGCTTTTTTCTCAGTTGCTCTTAAAGGCAGTATTAACAGATGGTATGTATTGCTCATTAAATCTGAGTCTACACCTCTCCAAGGACTGCAGAGATGTTGGGAAACAGACCATGTTACTGCAGTAAGCACTTAAAAGCTTGAAACCTACTGTGTTATTCTTGAGCAGTTTTCAGTACCGGTGTGTTTCAAGTGCTGTAGCAGTAGAGTTACAAATACAAGGGTGAAATATTTCTTAATTTAGCCAAGTCCAGGTATGGGCCACTTTCTCATGGATTGGGTAAAACATTTGTGTTTCTTTTAGACTTGCTATATTTGCAGTTTGGTTGTGTGGTAGTCAACAGCCCTTCCCTTTTCCATAAATAACTTAATGCTGAACGTTAAACCTGTATATGTGTAATGCTTAATTTCCCTCTGACATTTACAGTGTCATCTGAGGACCTTTGCTTTCCCCTGAGATCACTTTCTCTGTAATCCTTAGCTCTTCTTTTTGTCCTGTCTGCAGTGATGACACACTTTAAATAGATGAGATATATAGATGTTACTTTTAGGCTTTCTCAACGTGAATGTTATCCTTGTCTGAAGAGGCAGAACTTTGATGTGTGAGTTAAAAGGGCATTGTGCCAGTGTGGAATTCACTTTCCCTGTGTTTCAGATCAGTGGTGAGAGATGCAGAAATCCAACTAGCAGATAAGAATTCTCATCTCAGCTTCGTTATTACTCTGATTTGGAACTGATGGGATCTGACTAGCAATCCCAAACACATCAGTATGGCCAGAAATAGGGTGCTCCCATCTTGTTTCTCTTAAGCCTTTCTTTCCATTTGTGTCTCTTAAGCTTTTCTTTAGTGAAGTGTTGGATCAGAAAGGTTAAGTTGTCGTTGAATCCATGGGTCACAGAAGGTTAGGATTTAGTTCACATCTATTTCATAGTTGACCTGTGTTAGGGATAAGGAAGCTAAAAAGTGGATAGAACTTTAAGTGGAAATGAGATCTACCCCTACCAGTTTTACAGGAAGAAACACTTCAACCCTTCCACGTTTCAGCAAGTCTAAATGAGCACAACAAGGAGTGGGAATTCACTCTCTCCTAGTATGTTGTAATTGCATTTATGATTTTCTGTTGGCTAGCAGGATTTCATGATCTAAAAGCAAACTCTAAAGTGATTTTAAAGAAATCAGTACAGGCTACAATCAGGTGTGGGACAAAAGGCTCTTCCATGTACAGTTAATAGAAGTGGTGTCCATAATTATGAAGATATGTCATTGTGTTAATTATCATTGTGCCATTGATACTATAGTCTGTAGCATGATACTGAGCCATGTAAGTGCAAGACAGTAAATTTGAACTGATACAGATAAGAACTGAAGCTGCTTCACTGGGTAACTGTGAGACCTAAGCTGTACTTAATTCTGCTTGGAGTCTTGCTTCTAATCCCACTAAAACTGCTGAAGGTTTTACCACTAACTTTCACTCTGCCAAAACCAGACTGCAGGGACAGCACCTGAATTTCACATAAGATATTTCAAAGCTTAGGCACTTTGAGATCATCCATTAACTTTCTTCTCCTTGCCCTCTGTCGTTGCTTGCACACATCCCTTAGTTCTGAGTTAGGAGAGAGAAATGACAGGACTAGACCAGTAAATGGGATAAAGAGTATTTGGCTATGAGGGGTGGAATAAAAAAGAATGGAGGAATAGATAATAGAATGAGGATACAGACTATCAGACAGGAATCTGGCAATGGAAGATAACACTGAGATTGGGTGTTTCATAGTGCACTTTGCCAGAAACAAAGGAGAAAGAGCATTCGTGACAGTCAGCTAATTGCTTTTGGTTCTGCTCCTAACCAGATGACAATCAGGGCGGTAGCTTCCATAGGAACAAGGCAGTCTTTGAAGAGTCACAGAGAGAGCTGTAGAGAGCTTGACTGTTTAGTCATCAAATCTTGATTTATTTTTTTAAACCCTTAACTTAGAGCACAGAAACTGTCAGAATCTGAAGACAAAATTGTTAATAACTTAAATGCTCTGAAGTTCTTCGCTACGTAGCTGTTGACCTTTGAGGACTCTGACTGCTTACTGAGATTATTTCATTAGTATTTGCACATTGACTTCCTGCCAAAAAGTCAGCCTGCTTCTCCTTTGCATGGCTTGGTTATTTTGAAGGTCTTCAGCTGTGGAATAAAATCCACTGTGTAACAAAGACCAGGCAGAGTTGGAAGTTTTCCAGCAAAAGCCTTCCTAGGTTAAACTCTGGTGATGCTGAAATATTACAAGTGTTTTATGTGGCCTCCTTTCCCTTGTGCCTTACCTAACATAACTGTTCTGAAGAAGGGCAACAGTTTTATTTCCCACTGCTCCCAAGAGAATGTTCAGCTTGTTATTTACAGGATGGAATTTACACATCATTTGAACTTGGGCTTTGCTTTTGTTCTTTTATCAGTCTCAAAAGAGTTTTTTTTAAAGGTGTTTATGATGAACTTAATGATCCCTCTCGGAGAGTTGATTAGTTTTGATGTAAATCACAGTCTGGATCTCACATTTAGGTGCTCAGCATTTCTGCACTGTGGAAGACACTTATTCAAGCTAACATGTAAAATAACATGTAAATATCACAATGAAAAAACCACATGGAAATGGTTATGGGCTGACTCGAGAGCAGAATGACTACCAGTGGCCACAGGGAAAATGGCAGTTTGTTTCAGATCCAGGATTATAAAGGAGACAGATGGATATACATCACCTCCTCTTTGGTCTCTTTTTCCCCTGATTTTGTCCCCAAAAGGAGAGGAAGGTCAAAATGTCACCAGAAAAACTGAATGCAGCTAGCAACTTTCTGTAGGCAGTTAAGGATACCTAACTATGAATGTTCTATTTATTAAGCCTACAGGGCTGAGATCAAATTTTTATGATAGACAGAAATTGATGAGCCTGTCAAATACTCAGAGCCTGGAGTATGAAGGTATATTTTATAACTTATCATTAGGCTTTGAGTTCTGTCTTGTGGTATATAGGCAAGGCTTGCATTTCACAAGGGATAGACTAAAACAATTCTCACGTTCAAGTCCAGTGGAGTAAACAAACAGCTACAGCCTGCAGATGTTGCAGATTCAGAATCAGTTTCAAGGAGAGCCCAATTAGAAGCATATGAAGGCAGCCTGGCTTGTCTCCCCAGGGTAAGCATGTAGGTATTCATCTAGTGCTGGATGGGATGGAGATCTTCTCCTAATTGGATCTTTTGGATGCTACTCCAACCTAAATGATACGGTGCACAGTAAGTCAGCACAGCTTCACTGATACTGATAAATATACATCTGACTTGCAGTAGCTCTAGGCTGTCTCTTCCTAGAGATGAGAGCCATGGGCCTTATTTTGCCCTGCAGGTACTAAAGGAACTTGAAGCAAGTCTGAAAATGCACCATTATTCTCAGCTTTTCCCAGGTTAATACAGTGGAACCTCTGTCTTAGGAGATTCCTAAACCTCTAGCTGCAATTGCTGAAAGCTTGTAGATGAAGGATCTCTCTTTAATGGCTATCACCACGTTCCTTTTCCAACACTTTTACTACTGTTGCAGATCAACAGTTCCCAAACTTTATTTGTTGTGGGATAATGGGGCAGGGGGTGGAACAGGTCTGGCAATCCTTTGCCAGAGAAAAGAGGAGAGCATGAAAGATCTGGAGCAAGAAGTGACCACAGGTATTAAGAGCTTAAGCAGGTGGTGCCTCTGTGTTTCTTTTTGCTGCTGCAGCAGCTGGTCCAGGTACTCACTTCCCCAGGCACAACCCCTCTCCTACACCCATAAACTTTCCAGTAACCCACTCCTGCAGGAAGGAGTCTCATCCACTGGGTTCTTCCCAGGTTATTTGATCTGATGTGCTGCTGTTCTTTCATATAAATTACATTCACATTTATTATGGTTGCAAATATTATGCACATTCATACACAGATGCACACATGCATATATTTGCAAATATAAGTGTGATAAAAATGGAATAAGCATCTGAGAGAAACAGATTTTCTTGATAAGCCTGAAATAAGTTTCAAAGCCTACATCTTTATCAAATGAAGTGCTTTGGGCTGGGTTTTGGTATCTGCTATAACTGGGGCTGGCTGGTTGAAGACAGCTGTGCTGGGAGCTGTGGTGGGAAGACAAGCAGACAGTTGGTGCGGAGGAGCTCGTGCCTGAATGAGGTGCTGTGCAATGGGGGAGGCAGAGAGAGAAAGGAAGGAGAAAATGAGGTCTGGGAGCCAGTTAGATATGGGAAAGAGGAAAGATTCTAATCACTTTGGGAGGTACAAGGATTATGCCCTTTGGTAGAATTTGTTTTTTTTTGTTTTTGTTTATTGAAAAATAGGCGTAGGAGAGAGGCAAATGAGGAATTCATATGCACTCACAACCTAAAATTATCTTAACACTTTCGAAATACCAGAGGTGTGATTGCCTGGGCAAGGGTTGTGTGGGAAAAGCTTCTAGTGTGCTACTCATATAGCACAGTCTCATTTTATTGCAAAGGTTGTGGGACACAGTGAATAAAGGAGGGGATTGCAGGAAGAAGAAGATAGTCTCAAGGGAATTTAAGGCTTCCCAAGAGAATAGAATTTTATAACTGTCTCTGCATGAATCTGTGTTGCTTGGCAACACATGTTCATCAAACTTTTCAAGGGTGGTCACTAATTGTGTGTTTCTTGTTTCCCCCAAGGCCTGATTTGCACAAGTGCTGAGTGGTTACAGCTAAAACAGGTCAATGGGAGAAACTTTTCTTACATATTAATTGCTCTGGCAGTCTAAGTACTGTATAAATTGTACACAGCAGCTACAAACTGGCTAACAGAATGTAGAGAATGTCTTTCTCTGGTTGTGGCATTAATTGGCACGTTTAGAGAAGAGGGACAGCACCTCTTCAGGAATGCTCAAAGATTTTGGGAAGCTGAATCATGGGCTAAAATCCATGTTACATTTAACTTGAAGTGCAAGGAAGACTGGCTGAAGTGGCCTTTCACAGCACTGCCTGGTTGGCTTCAATTAATGAGCCTTTGAGGGTTTTCTTCTGCACTGAGGGTCTGAGCAGGAGCCCTTTATCTTGGTCCCAAGTGTTTGGTTCAAGAAAAAGCCTCTCAAATAGTCATCTTAAGGAAAGCATAAAGCAAAACAATCCCTTCCTTTTACTCAGCTCTCTGCTTCAAAGTGCTGGCCCCACCTGAACTTGTACTAACTGAAGAACCATTAGGTCTTTGCATAACCTTTAGGAGCAGGACTGGGCTCAGATCATGTTCTGTTGCTGCTGCTGTGCAATCTGACCACACTGCAGTGGAGGAGAAAGATGATCAGACCCTTACAAACAGTTTTTGCTCCCTATGCAGAAGGAAGTTTCTAGTAATAGCAGTCCTCTTTGCTGTGGCTTTGACTGAAGTTTGGAAACCTGTTCCCTCCTGAATTCCAGGCATGTCTTTTCGGGGGGGAAAGAGCAAACACTAATCTTACTTTTTGCCATGTTACTGTAGCATACTGCTGATTTGATGGTGGGCCATATGTAGTGGTGGGGCTTCATCCAGCCCCCAAACTTCTCAGTCTGTGTATTAATAATCTTAGAGCTCTTCTCATGCATGGAACACTATTAAAGAATTTCTATATTGGCCTTTTATAAAAGGGTATAAGCACGTGTGGGAGGTAAAACATGTCAAGTTTTAAGCCATTAGGAGTGACTGTGGTTCTTAATTCTAAGACTAGAGAAATGTAATTTATTTAAACAGCACTTGCTATTTCTATAGTAACTTTTACTCAAATATCTCAAAATGTTTTCCACTAATTGTTATACAAACATAAAGAGATGCTGCTGCTCAGTGTGTAGAGCCCTCTTTGGGTAGGTCAGAGATGTTGACTCATAGCTCACTGCCACATCAGAATAGTAGAGCTTTGCACTGGATTTCACAGAGATAATTGCTCCAACAGACTACAAAGAAATCAAAAAAGCTGCCTTGAGGCTTCTAGGTCCAAATCTTGTCTTGTTCTTAATGTAGATTTATGTGAGGCAGGGCAGTTTACAGCAAGTTGATACTCAAAGTTGAAATAGCATAAACAATGCCAGTTTTTTATTACATTAATTAAATCCAATGCAGATATCTGTGCTAGAATTTTAAGTGGATCCTGATCTCATTTATGTCAATTTATGGTTGAAATTGTGTTTACAATGGTGACACTAATCTGACTGGTACTCCACTGGTTTCTGTTGGCTGACTTGACATGAATTGATGGGGCCTCTGGGGTGGTAGAGAAGACTTTGTCTTGTTTGTTAAGCGGTGCAAGGGAGGAGGGTAGGGGATGTTAGGGGATGAGGAAGCAGCTTTAGTACAAAGTGCCTGTTGAGGGTGAGAATTGCCCTGAGGAAACAGGCCAGTGTATATTCCTCAAGTCACTTAGCACTGCCAATCCCATTTCACCACAGCATTAGTGCACGTGATGCCACGCCAAGTTAACAAGCGTGGCTGAATGTGGATGGAAGGAAAGTGGTGATAGTCTTTCAGCAGGCACTCAGAATTCAGGCTTTAATATGTTCCTTAGTTAATCTTTGTCATTTTTTATACTGGGGATGGATGAAAAGTTGTTTGGGGAGAAGAGAAATGTTGGCACCTGAGGTGAGAGGTGACATAATTTCAGAACTGTGTTGCCAAATTTCTGGATCACCTTAACACTTAATGCAAATTACAGCAGTTATTGAGGGATTACTGCTGTCTTTAATAGCAACAGAAGGGTTAATGCCTAACATTTTAGTGTGTACTCAGCCTCTGATCTGTGCCAAGTGTATAAATGTATGGAAATTTTTTTAAGATGTATGATGAGAAGTGATTAGTGATCACTTCTAGATTATTGGCTTAATTTCAAAAATGGAATGCCTACTCTTTCGGGGTTTTTTCCCATACTCAGTGATGTAGTGTGATGGTCCACAAAATGTTTTTTTGGTTTTTTTTTTACTCTTTCATAGAATAGCTACCAAAAAAGTAAAGGAAAGGAAATGTTGATGTTCTTATGTGATAAAGATACAGCATGCTAAATGCCAGATGTGCTAAAGTGTCATTTTACTCATGTCAAATTCACAAGTTTTGCAGTTGCATTAATAATATACCACCCAAAGGAGAAGATATGTTCCTTTATTATTTTATGTAAAATAGTAAATATTGAAATAGAAAGTATGTTCCTTCACTGTTCCGGGGGTGGGAGAGAGGGAAGGGTGTAGATCTCCTTTCAACTCTAATCTAGTCTGCTCTTATGCCTACAAAGACTGTTAAAATAAATAGTGCCCTATGACTACTAGGGTAAATACTGAGAATTATTGGGAAAAGCATGTTTTAAGAAAGTGTAAGCCTCAAATTGATTATTTTTGTTTGAGTGGGCTTCTGGGTTTGGTTTGGGTTTTTTTGAGTAAACAGACTTTCCTTACTTCCTTAATATCAGAGGATGTTGTTTTGTTTACTGTCCTGACATCTCCCACACACTCAGGCTGCTTAATGCCAGAAAATAAAAGAAATGGTGTTTGCAAAGTAAATACTAGTGCTGTGGGCTGAACCTGCTGGTGGCACAGTCCTGTATCTAACCAGCTGAGCTGTGTAACAACTGCACAACTCCACTACCACATTCTTCATATCTACTTGGGGTTGCAGCTGGTGAAATCAGATTTAAAAAAGCCTGACTCAGTAAGAAAGATTGTGGCACAGATGGGTCACAAACAACTTGTGTTTCTTCTGGAACCGTATTCAGTGCTTATTTGAAGTCATCAGAAGAATTCCTGTGAGTTTAAAGTTTTAGAATGTGCATAGCATAAGCTGCTATGAGAGTGCCATTTATCACAGCGTTGTGTTCTGCAGAGCACTGCATCAGTCTTGTTAAATCTTATTAATCTTCACTCCTACAAGAAAACTCTTTGAGCTACATGGACAGCTTGCATTACAAAAGTTGTAGACTCGAGATCCATATGTATGATCATAAGAAGACCATAAACATGCTTGAATTTTAGAACCAGGAGATGAAGGCAGGATATGGTCAAACACTACAAAGTAGAGATGTGTACAGAGAGGATTTTGCCTAGAGTCTGAAGATCAATAGATTCGTTAGCAGAGGTTTGCAGCCATGGTTAAACTGCTTGTTCTCCACCTAGATAATTGGGTCTCCAAGTTCTTGACTAGAGGTGATCTGTATATTACACTGTTCTAGCATATGACCTCTACAACTTTCTAGTGCTGCAAACGGTACAAAAAATAACTAAGAGCAGCGTTATCATCGTATTGCTGCACAAAGTTGTGTTGGGGCAAAACCAAACAGATGCTACACACACAGCACCATGTAAGAAAACACATGATCCACTTCAGGTGTGTTGCAGGATCGATCCAAGCACATGTGGAAGGGTGGGGATCAGCCTAACATGAAACAAGCTGCTGTGTTCTGGTACTGAGTTCAGTTTCCAGTACAGCCGAGTGAAACCCGGCGTCGTAGTGTTGGAGTTGCAGGGAACTGGCCTGGTATAAGCTGCATAAAAGGACCTGGTGTAAGATTCTTCCCACACATCCAGTTTGATCATCCGATTTTGATGCTGAGCATCTGTGCAACAAGGCTCAAAATCGAGTTCACAGAGTCAGAAGGATTGTTCATTGCATAACCATACGGTCCCTCAGCCAGACCCAGCGGCCTGTGATTGTGCTCATCACTCCCCAGCCCTCCCTGGGTTTCCCTGGTGGTTAGCAGGGTCAGCAGCAAGGTGGTAGGTGTTTATGCAGAGGGGAGAATGGAAGTGTGCACAATTCAATCAGTTTCTCATGGCTACTACTGTGACAATTTTATTGTCTCTAAGCCAATATCAAACTGACTTAATTTCTTTTGGACCCAAGCAAAAGTTTGTTAGCTTTAGACAATTTCAGTATTCCAATTTTCTTTTTTTTTTTTTAAATGGTAAATCTCCTGCCTAGGTTGCCTAATATTGGGGAGGTTATTTCAAGCAAACTTAGAGTTTCTAGAATAGCTGAGATATTATGCATAAAATTCGGTGTGTTCCGGTGGGAAGATCAAAGGACTGGAAGTAACTTGCTTCCTACAGAGTCTGACTTCTCCCATCAGCATTGTCACTGACTTCTGCATGCCTTTCCACCCAGTCCTTATCTAATTGTGCTCCTCACCACCCAGACACAAACCAGATCTAATTCTGCAGTCACAGAGCCGAGTTAGCCTGGTGCTGTGTCCTGCTGGGAGACAGCACAGTCTGTGCCTGCCTGTATATGCAGTGTGGGACTTCAGGCAAACCATAGTAAAGGAAATGACAGGTCAGTTGTCAGCAGAATGTGGTTGGTACTTTGTGGGTTGCACAAGCTTTGAGGTGGGCAGTGTGGTTGGCCATGCTATAAACAACAGATACCCAAAAGAAGGTGTTGGGTGTTTTCCTACCTGGAATTTCTGCACCAGTAGTTCAGAACGTGATTAAAATTCTAGATCAGCAAAATGAAATGGATACAGGCATCACAGCCAGTGTGAAATATCTTCACTTCAGAACTGAACAGGAGAAAGGAAAGAAGCATTTCACTGCTTTTGGCTAATGGCTAAACAAGTGGATGAGGATGATGAATAGGGGACACCTTTGCAAGGACCAAGAAGCCAAGAAACCTAGTAGTGTTCAGAGAATAAGTTGCTCTCCACAGTTACCCAGGGTGGGCAGAGCTGCATTGTTTCTAGCCAAGACTATTGTTGGTTGGGATAGGGCTAACAGAACAGCAGCAGAGTGCCACAACAGCACTACTGTCCCAGGAATCAACCCAGAGAGGGGGAAGGGTATGGCTTCTTCCAGGATCAGTGGATAAACACACTGTGGACAGATGGATGATAAAATAATCACTGAGGGATATTCCACAGAACTGCAGGAAAGCAAAAGAGGTGGGGGAAAGCACAGAGAGTGGTTTGTCTTTTGTCAAGATTGGGAGCATGAAAAAGTAAATAAATAATCATTTCTTCCCCATCTTCACCTGACAAGTGGGATAAACAAGCAATGCTTCCAAACTAGGGATGGAAATTTTTAGGGATGTCTTTTGAAAGTAATCCAGAATAAACCAGTAAAACCTCTATGCTCAGGTATTTACATGGCTGTCATCACTGTAATATCTAAGAAGTAATTAATGAATTGGAATGTCAACATAATACAACATTGCTGGCAACTGAGATGAGTAAGACATTTCCTGTTCTTATCTGTCTTGTCTTATGCTGGCAGCTGATGCGACTAGAATGATATTTCTCTCTTGCTGCTCCTCAGTTCCTTCACTGCAGTTCAGTTTAACTTTTCTGACTACCCATCTCTGATTTTGGAAGTCTGAAAAAAGCTGCCAGAGATGAAATGAAATGGCCAGAATCTCTGCTTTTTTTTTTTTTTCTTTTTCGAGCACTCTCAGAATCACTTCTTGGGAGTTGCTCTAATGGCTCAATTCTCAGAAGCAAAAATCTTTGTTTAGTCCTTTTTACCTGCCTCCAGTAATATGTGTTTTCCACAGATTTTTCAGGAAAGTCAGTGAAGGAAATGTATATAAAAGCCCCCATATTATTAATATAACCCTTGAAATTGTTGATAGCCCATGGCATCTTATTGTTTGGTTGCACACAAAAAACCCCAGATGATCCTAACTCTTTCTGGCAGTTTAAAGGGAATTTAATGAGTTCATTGCTGTTTAAGATTCTCTGTACTTACCATGTATAGTGATGGGAATATGCATAAACTGGGATTTTTCTGAAATCTGCATGATGTAGAAACCTTATTTTGAGAAAGTAAAGAGCTGTTTTAATCTGAAAGAATGTGTTGAAAAATACATCACAATCTTCTTAACACAACTGAAAATACTGCTACTTAGTGGAAGAAAAGCTGTTACTTATCAATTCAGAAATAATAGCTAGAAAGTTCTAGTGGGGTGTGTGTGTCCCCTCCCTTTCTGTTAAGAAATGTCTAGTGACCAAGAACCCGATAAACTGTGGTGGTGATGGTGTAAAGCAAGTGCAATAAAGCCACATTATGATGGGCTCTATTTTCTGACACGATGCCACTGCCTGAAATGGATCCATATCTTGGCTTATCCTCTGACATTAGATTTCTTCTTGATGTTAGCAAAGTTGTTATTATATGGCCAGAAAAAAAAAAAAATTGACTTTGTGATCTCAGGAAGCACCAGGACATAAGGTTTAAGAGCTGAGGATTTAGGTAGTCCAGTGAGCTGTGAGATGATCTGGATTAGTGCCCTGACTGTCAGCCCCAGGATGACTAGAAATCTAGGTCTCTCAATCCAATTCAGTATCATCAAAATAATTTTACCTCCCCTTTGCCATTAGTTTTTGAATGGCTGTGTTGTTTGTTGCAACTCCTTGTATCTAGCTACATTATCCAGGAGATAGTGTTTCTTCCTGTCTCAGGAGAGTGACAGTAGTTAGTGCACGTGCAAGACCTGCAGGTTGACGCTTGTGGTTGTGCTAAGCTTTCAAGGGCGGTTCAAGGCAGGCTTCTTCCCCTTCCTCAGGTATGTCCCTTAATTGGGATTGTGGGAAATGCTCAGAATGGTCTTGCTTAAGCATTAGGAATTCTTTGCATATGATGTAGCTCATTAGAATGTTTCCATATCACAGGTTTTTGTATGCTGTAGAATTCAGTGGGATTTGAGGCTGCTGTGTATTTTGTAGGATCAAACACCTAATATTGATGCCGTGCCATTAGGCTTGAGGTTAATTGGAAGACCTTTGTTTTTATCCCTTGAGTTTGCCTAAGCAGTGATGAATACTTAAATTCTAGGCACAGCTCCCTCATGGGAAGACTGCTGAAGAAATTATTTCTTTCCTGGAGCCAAAGATTTGGGAATAGAAAAAAAAAAGATGTCTGTGGCAGCTAAGAGGAGGACAGTCTCCATCTGTTTGTACTATTACCAACTGGTAACTTTCTGTTTAGAGGGTAGAGACAGCAACCGGGGTCAGAAACCCGACGGGACGTCAATATTATATGTGCTTCTGAGAAAGGAACTCGGTGGTTTCCTTTTAAAGGAAGCCCTATTAATTCAGCATTAATAATGTATTGAACTTTAAAGGCTGAAGGATATTGAGGCCATTTCTTTGAAGTTGCTGAGTCTTCCCAAACCACATAGAAATTAATGGGAGTGGAGGGCATGCAGTGTGATGTAAGGTAAGAACTATTCTGAAGCTAATATCACAGGGTATCTTGCTGCTTCTTACTGCATCATTTTATAGAGCTCTTCAGACTCTGTATCTAGACACGATTAAACAATCCACTGGAGAGGAACTATCCCATCTAACACAACACTGAGTAGGCTACTGGGCATGCTGACACTCCTGTCAGCAGGTACAGAGAACATTAAGACAGGCACATTGTACTGATAGGGTTTAGGACCCCTGAAACCCTAGACATGCCAGCAGTGACCGAGATGAAAGGTGCTGAGTACCTGGCATTACCCTTTGAATTTTCCACACTGCTTGCCATCAGTATTATGCTCTAATTGCTGCAATACAGCTAGGTATTTCTCCTGCATTAATTAATTGCTTTGATTTCTTGCAGTAGCTCAGCTTTGATGCAAGTGTGACTCTTGTGCCAGAGAAGGAAAAGAACTGTACTGCACTCAAAAGTAATGTGAGTCCCATAGACACAAATGGGGTCTAAGGAAGCAGAGGCTCACATTCCCAGTTGATAGTGATTTGCAGGTAGAACTCTCAGCCTTCTTTCATCTCAAACAAAGCTGTTCAGCTCTCCCAGACAGCATATAGAACTATAAAGACCCTTACACCTCTCAGTCATTTCAGAAATGAAATTTTGCCAAAGAAGAAATTGCAAAAAGGTGTATTATTTTAAAAATTGAAGCAAATAACTTTAGACATAACCCTGCCCTAGTATTCCAGCCACAGTTGGAGAAGGTGAATGTAGTATCTTTTACATTACGTGGTCTAACTTCTACATGCATGTTAGTCACATAAAAAAGACAGCAACTTTATAGGGACATTTGATGTTCTACAGATTGAGTTAGGAACAGCATGCAGAGTTGCATCTTTATTTAGGTGCAGTGACATGCAGTAATGCACCCTGCAGTGCAGTCCATCATTTACACTGGTGCACAGGGAAGAGTGAGTCAAAACAGTGTGAACTTTCCCTGACTGAAAGCTTGGGATACAGCCTACAACTCACAGTTTTGTTCATTCATATGAGAATTAAATCACAGCTGCATGGTTGGGCATATGTATCCTTCATGGAACGAATGCTCATGACAAGTTGTGACCCACCACCCTAACCCATATGTACAGCTTCCTTTAACAGCATGATACAGCATGCAGTGATCTAGCATGTTCATCTCATGTTCTTCCTGATGGGGATCAAGTCCTACTTACATGTAAGCTTATTTAAACTGTTTTGGTAGTATTAAGGGGTCAAAAAGCAAGGAAATTAACTATTTCTACAACTGAGTAAAGTACAACAGGAACCTAATAAGCACAGTTTCTTGGGATCCCTTCTAAACCTTACTATTTGCTTTCTTGAACAATGGGATGGGAACAGTTTTTACAGACAGATGGATGAACTTGTGCAGTCACCTGCAAGAGTAGTCAAAGAGGAAGAAGTGGTGTTCTGGTGTCTTGCCTGCCAGTTCTGTGCAGTGGCCTTTAGATTGGCTGTCCCTTGCCTTTGCTCCTTTCCTCACCTTTTAAGATATGAAATTCTTTAGTGAAAACATTCACAGATTTATTTGACTGTAGGAGATGAGAATACTATCTGTACAAGATCCTCTCCCTGCTGAACAGATCTTATACACACTTTTTCCTTCCTGCAAACTGAGTTATTTCTAGATACTACTAAATTCCTACAGAGTTCTGGTGAAAGAGTACTATTAGTAGAATGTGTGGCCTAATTTGGGCTTAAGTACTTGTGAAGAACCATAAATCTCAGTTTATGGTTCTTCAAGCAGCATTTAGTGACTCTGGACACTTGGTGACTCGTCAAAAGTCAACTCCACGGGGACAGTGGATACAGCTGTTAGCTCTGCTGTTATAGGACATTGTTTGTCACTACTGTCAGCATACATTGAGTCTGCATGTATGAAATCTTACCCTTTACCTCAGGTTTTTAATTGGAATCTTATCAGGAAACAAAATGACAGTACATAGAAAATACACAGAATAGTCAAGTGTCTGCACATAGCAGAGTTCCCGTGATGGTCCCCCACTTTTGCCCTCTGACAGAATAAAAGCCTGTGTCTGTTCTGCTCGTG
Source organism: Heliornis fulica (assembly GCA_013399135.1). Taxonomy (NCBI): domain Eukaryota; kingdom Metazoa; phylum Chordata; class Aves; order Gruiformes; family Heliornithidae; genus Heliornis; species Heliornis fulica. The sequence continues at coordinate 158,243 of VXBZ01004237.1, forward strand.
TTGAATACTGTTTGGGATTCACTGCAGCCGTGACAGCTCTTACACATGGGGATAGTGGAAGAAGGATTTATGGAATTGCAAAGTATTAACTTAATGAAAGAGCATTTGCATGTTTTCTGAGCAAAACACTATAAAAAATCTGGCATAGCTGATGAAAGCATTTTATTTATTGATCCCTTTATAATCCTTTGTTTTCTTTTTCCTCCCACATCGTATGGTGATGCATGCAATGTAGGCTGTAATATTCATAGGCAGGCTAACCTTTCTAGTCCTGAAACTATTCACTTATAAATGATGCTTTATATAGTGCCTGAAGTGTGTTCTTTTAATATAAAAAGGCTGCATAAAAACATCTTAAATAATAGCTGCAATTATGTACAGACTTGTTTTAAACAAACTGAACATTAATTATAGAGGGCTGAATCTTCAGCTAATTGCATCTGCTTAGTTCCCCTGCTGTCAGGTCCACTTTATACATGTGTATTCCATTTGCTTTAAGAGGCATTTGTTGATGTGAGCCAAAAGCTGGTACTTGTATGGCCAAATATGTTGAAACTGATTTTTTTAGATTGAGTTCAGTCTTTGTTCCCTTCAGCATTTAGGCAACCCATCCTTGGGTTTAACAATGTGCAAAATAACTATGTGAAATTTAATAAAAACTATTTAAAGTATGTTCATTACATAAGATTCTGGAAAAGAAACTTAGCAAAAGAGATTAAACTTTTTCTTACAGCTTTTTTTGAATTTTTTTAAACCATCCTGCATTGGTCTCTGTAGGGCCCACTTTCTATTAGAACATGATTTTCTGAAACACTACAGGATAATTGCTCAAATTTCAATTTCTACCATAGGCAGTAATCTTGGATTACTTCTCAGTGACTGAGGAAGACACCTTGAGAGCGATGAACAAGAGCTTCTACTAGGTGGGAGGGAAACAAGATAAGGCCTATAAAGCCTTATAGAGAAAGAGTGGATGTAAGCAAAGACCTCACCAGCATCCATCTAATCCCTTATCAACACATCACTCATTTTCAGTGTTCATCATTGCAATAGTGCATTTGAGGATTTTTCTTGTAGCCATCACCATGCCTTTGCCATCTTTCTGTGCATTTCATGTCAAAGTATTAGCAACTAATTAATGCATTGCACCAAGTTTCTAATGAAAATCTATGGCTCAAAGTTGTAGCTGGATTTCTTTTTAATCTTGTAACTGTACAGAAAAAGTAACAGTAATAAAAACATTATCATGTAAATGCCAAGGCAGTAGTAGCCGGGTTATCACAAACAAGACTTCAGATGTGAGTAGGGACAAGCATTCAGAGTGATTAATCTGGCAATCAGAAGAGCTCAGATCAATAAAATGCAGATAAAAATGATTTTTTCCTGACTGCTCTGAGACCGATTCTCCACAGTCTAGCATCCTACTGCCGTTTCACTCAGATGAAAAGTGAATGGAGGATTCTGATCTGGCAGGATGCTACTTGCCTTGTGTTCAGATGTGAACAACAAACGATGGCATCAGATACAAACCTTTTAATCTTTTAAGTATAGAAAGTAAATAAGTAATTGTATAATTACTTGTTTATATCTTGTAAATAAGCATATTTACTGAGAGGAACTTTGTATTAATTGCAGCGTTTTATATTACATCAATATTAGCATTCCATTGGGATGAACCACCCCGTGCTGCAATTATACACAGGTATTTGAGCATCTGCATGACAGTACCTGGTACCTGATACAACATTAACTCATTTAAAAATAGTTTTACTGACTGAGAAACAACTTCTTTTTCAAACATGTCTACTTATTTTAACCCCTAAGCTAGATGTAACCGATAACTCTGTGGTGCATTGGCATCTTTCACGTTTGCATTTATCATACGTATTCTGGTCCTGTACAACACTGTTTCCCCATCCATGGAAAACACTAGGAAACACGAATGCACAGCATCTTGCAGAACTTAGCTGTAATTTTGTGCTCCACAACGAGGCCTGCCTACAGTAATGTGACAAAATGAAAGCAACACTTGTCACATTGCCTCATATAAACCTGTCTCCTCTTACAGGAGCTGCATTGGAGGAGATCTGACTTAATGGTGTTTTATCAGCAGAGCTTCTCATCTCAGATACTGGTGATTTCAGTACTGAGTGAGAACACTGCCAAATAGATGTCCTTCACTATCCTCCCATTTAGGACAAGCGTGGTGCTTTGGACTGGCCCTACTCATGGTAGAATGCTGATGCTAACACTGCAGTTGCAGAGTACATGTGAAGATACTCTACTCCTGACAGCAAAGGGTCTGTTTAGATGGGTCTGTTCATTTTGTTGCCTGGCAGAAGAAGCAATATTTCTTCTGAACAAAAGGCGTGCTCTGTATTTTAGTGGTAAAAGCAGAAGTCTCTGATTTATCACAAGTTTTGTGTTTTGTTTTTTTTTTTTTGTTGTTGTTTGGGTTGTTTTATTTTTAAAGTAGTTTACCTTCTTTAGCAATACAGAATTGCTTCCTAGATCTTTTCCCCCTCAGTATCTTACATAACAGCTCATATCAAGAAAAGGAGCTGCTGTGGAGCTTACCACGTTCTGGTGAGAACACAGGAGTATCAGATCCACAAACACACATGCACGTGGCTGGCTGTGGTCCTCAAGTGGGAGAATTGCAGTGAGAGGTACAATAGTTTAACTGAAAGAAGAAGGATGCTTAAAGAATTTTTCCCTTTTCAGTGTCACAAGGTGACACATATGAAGAATCCTTGGCCTTGGCAACTGATTCTGGAGCCATAAGGTTGAACCTGTTTACCTGGCAGAGTGCCATTGTGTCAGCTGAGCACTGATTCACCCACTGTAGAGACCCTGTGTTGTTGTGCACCAGGTGTAAGTGTCCCAGATAGGATTCCCAGCAAGGATTGGCCATATGTCTGTTCAGTCTAATTTTATATTCCCTTGTTCCATTACTAATCTAGGTATGGGTCTGATTATGTTTCAAAAATAGAGAACAGGTTTTTTTCCTCCTGTAATAAGACTCTTGCCCACTTTCATAACACATATTGGAGTAATGGTTTAGGAGAAATTTTTGGAAGACTAACTTTGCTCCCTGGCCTTACAGAACCTCTCCTTCTGCACTCACAGAAATGAGAGCTTTATAAGTGTTGTTCCTTTCTAAGCAAAGTCCCTGTAGGATCCATCAGAGTAAATCTTTGGCACCTAGCTAGATTTCATAATGCACAACAGAGTGGAAATCTCTGTTCAGTCACTCTCTGCACTATTTTGCAGGATGCTTTGCCTGGACTGGTACAAAACATTGAAATTTCAGGGTTCAGGAAAGAGCATGGCACTGGGGATTGTCTCCCTGGCTGCTCTCTCTCAACCACCTGACTTTCCTCTTGATTTCCTCAGTGGCCTGTTTTCTGTAAATCAGCAGGCCTCCCAAGATGCTCTTGCCCTATCTTAGATATTTTATATCGCTATGGTACAACATCTTATTTTGCTTATTTTACTCCTTCTTATGTGTTTCATTTTCATGTGTATTGAAGACATAAAGATCTGATATCTGTGGAATGTGCAGAGTGATGCCAGGTCGTGCTCTTTGATAGCTGAAGCAATTGCAGAGGCATCCAATTATGGAGTACAAAGCTTTGATAATCTAATTTTCTTGCTCATCTAATGCAATCTGTTCCATACCAATGCAGAAGATTTGAAAAAAAATACAAAAATCTTAGTTTTCCTAATATTTTAGCTTTACTAAGTGTTGGTGCAGCACTCTGAAGCAGATCTGCAGAGGCAGACTCTTGATTTTGGACCTGGCGTGTCATTCCTGTCATTTAGACTGGCCATAGAGGGAGCAAAGGCAATACATTTTTGATTGTATATGTGACTGAATGTTGACAGTAAGTGACTGCATTTGAAAATGTCCATCCTCCCTGAAGTTTTCTTTAACTTGCCTCTATCTACATACATGCTCTTGTCACCCACTTTTAAAAGCAGCTGCCTCTAGTTGGCTGAAGCAACTTTAACTGTGTATATTGTATGAGATACACTTCAGTGCAGTGTAATTTTCTGAGGAATTCTAACTAGAGGAATGATTGCTATGCTTTGTTGAGACTCACTCACTAGTATCCTCTTCTGCTGCTGAGGGACCCTGAAATCTTCTAGGAATTCTGTTGCAGAGTGTAGAAACACAAAGTGACCCTACATAAACCAGTGCTGAGATAAAAACCCTGCAGTTCAGACTGGATATGAATATTTTGCTGTGCAGATATTTAGATTGTGGGTTAGGTTTTATCATTTGCCAGATGTTTGTACAGTGCTACCCAGCACTAAGCCATTCACAGTTTGAGTTATCTAGGCAATGCTGTAACAAGCTAAAATAATGCCACATGCAAACTGTAAACAGTGCACACTCAGGTAGTCCTTAACTACTGACATGTCACCAGTGGAACGAGCATCAGTACTGCAAGGAGAGTCTGCATCTGGACAGACTCCATTCCACTAGTGTGTCTGTTCTTCTGGAAAAGCAGAGTGTTGGTCCTTCTGTCAGTATCTTTAATTAACATCAGCTTTACTTTTGTTTCTGCAATTTACAGTCAGTTAAACCATAAAGAGTGTTTTAGATAGCATGCAGTGGTCCTCATCTTGTGTCCTTTTTAGTCTGAATGTCACATCCTCTTTGTAATTTTTAATGACAACAACGGTTCTTATTATATTGCTGGAATTTTTCCTGGGGTAATTGTGTCTTTTTTATATAGTATATGATCTATAAATGAAACTGCAGCAGAAAGCTGCTAAATCCAGCATCTTTTATGTCTGTGCATTTATGTTAAAAAAAATCTTGGGCCTAGTGCAAGAGATTGGAAGTATTTGATAAAACAAAACCAACCCAAAAGTAACTTAAAGATACACAAGGTAGCTGAACTTTCTGTAGGTCAGTGAAAATTAGTTACTCTAAATATGAAAATATCAAGCAAAATACACACAAAGGCAGAAAATATTTGCATATCATCTCTGATCTGCTCTCTTAGGACAATCACCTGCATATCTGGCTGTATGTCTGTGTGCCCTTTGAAAGTATTTCCAGTTAACAGAGATTTTTCTTTTTCACCACGAAACTTCCTCCAGTTCTGGTTTCCTCCAAGACAAAGAAAAGGAATGACCTTCTGAGGAACAAACTGACTGATCAAGACCTCCTTGCTCTTGGCTTTTCATGGATTTAGAAAAGTTCTTTAAGCAACAGTCTCATCAGGGGCAAACCTAATCTCCAGCCTAGACTCTCAGCATTACAGCCTTCAAAATCCCGGTCAAAGCAGCCTCTCACCGTGTAGCTGCCCTGTGCTGTCCACTGCAGCTGTCACAGAGGTGCATGTCACACCTGCCTAATATCTTGCCCAGCTACCAGGATAACTGATGGTGGATAAGGAGCAGGTGCTACACTGCAGACAGAGAAGATAACAGAATTAAGATCTATTCCTGCCTCAGGTATGTAGCATGAGCCAATCTTTGTGAAACTATGGGCTATGCATTTCTGTTCTGGTTTTGGAGCTCAGAGCACGTGGAATGAGAGGAGAAGCTGCTATAGACACAGCTGTTGCCAGTGGTCCACTCTGTTGTTCTTCCCATTCCAAATGAGATTATTGGAGAACTTGCAAAAGGAGGGGAGAAACTGCTTTTCAGTCCACCAGCTTGGACTCATATATTAACTACTGTATTCACTCACTCTTTTTTTCTGCATTTTTACCTCATGCTGAATTTATGGGTGGCACAGAAGCCATCAATAGTGCTACAGATACTAATTTTCTACCTGATTTAAGTTCAGTGGTCAGTTCTTCAGAAGCTGAGTGTGTTTTACTGTAGGAGAAACAAGGACAAGGTCCTCCAAGATACAGATGCAAGCATCAGTCAATAAATTGAATAAACATCACTTAGCAACATAAGGAATGGCTCTTCTGTAGAAGATGACACCCTTTGAGAGTTTCCAAAGTTTATATAATTAACTATTTCTCATGCCTTGCCTTAATTTTATTTTGATTATTTCTTTCTAGCTCAACAAAATTCACCAAAAATCCATGAAGGCTGGTGGGCTTATAAGGAGGTGGTCCAGGGAAGCTTTGTTCCAGGTAAGTGTAATTTTAAAATCTTATGTTTTACTAAATATTATTCATACCTGTCTGATATTGGGCTGTAGCACACATCCTCAGTAATTGGTCCAGAAGCACAATTATGAACAGCTCGCTGAAGCTGCCTGGAAGAAAGCAAGGGTAATCTAGGGGCACCTTTCTTGCAGACTCATGTTTCTTTCACATTCAACCCTACAGCTTGTAAGCCTCAGCAGAAGAGAGAAATCCCACAAATTTTTACAGAACAAACAACTAATTTTTTTTTCAGCAGCACCTGATTTGGGAGTCTTTGAAAACCATACTTAAAGTATTTCAAGAATGCATTTTGTGGTTATGATCTCAGACTAACACATCACAAAGGACACATCACAAAGGATGTGCTAGTGCATATTGAGTTTATCCACAATGTTAGCAGTCACATATCAGAGCTTGCATGAGATGCTAATTAGCACCTGAGAGGTGATAGCTGCCAGACAGTCTGAGGAGCTTAGCTGAAGTTGCTGACTGATGTGCACTACAGCAAACAGCTATAGCCACCTGCTAGGATGTTTCTTTTCCACAGCTGTATGTCCTGTCCCAGGACTGGAACTTGCCACCTCCAGAGAGAGTAGAAAGGAGTATTTGTCCAAGACTGTCGCTGCAGTTCAAAACTGGCATCTAAGCTAAAAAACCTGACATTAATAAAGCTTTCTAGCTGCTTGGGGGAGTAACAACAGGCAGAGAGATGACTAACTGGGGGTAATAGCATTGTAAAATACTCCAGGATGAGTTGCTAGAGCTTGTCTGGCACAGCTTCAGCTGTGTGAATATTTTTCACCTACTTCAAAGCAAAGTCACTGTCTGTCTTTGAACTATCACTTCTTTCATATTTAGCTGTGTAAGAATGCCTTCAGGAGTGTATCACAACACACATACGTTAGAATATGCCCTTCATAAGTTTTTGTGCTTAATGCTCTGGTTTGGATGGATTTAAGTCAAATCCCAACAAATGTTCTGTTTCCTGTGCAGATCTGTCTTTGAGCAGTCCATGAAAGCAAACCATACTTCACTATATTCCCCAAACCCTAGACCCCCTATGTTGTGGGACAGATTTTAGAAAACTTACTTCAAATCCCTTTCTAATGTAACATGTGCATCTGGACATGGGTTTTTACCACTATGAACCAGTGGCTTACATACCACAGAAGTAGGAGAGGGTACAGGTATAGATGAGGTGCAGGACCCATCAGACTGCCTTTCCCAACTTTCCTTCTTGCCCTGCTCAGCAGAGAGCAGTGGTGACTGACAGGTTCTGCACTACAGTCTCTGTGCCTCAGGTCAGCCTTGGCACCACGCTTTGCAAATGGGGGTTCAGAGTTGTCAAGCGCAGGAAGGAGGGGGCACCAGTGTCTGTGTATATCCTAGTGGTGTAGAAAACACTCTCCCAGCTTTCACCTCAAAGCAAAGAATCACTTTTAGGATTTAAATCATGTAGGCAAACAAAATAGAAAGTAAGTAGTGCTTTAAAATGTTAATTGAATGCAGATTGGGTTCCGAATTAAACTTCTGGGAATGTTCAAGGATGAAGAATGAATACTGTTCTTCTGCATGATGATTTGCATAATAATCATATAATCTATATTATTAAATAGTTTCACTACCTAGACTTTTTATAGGGTGGAATATCAAAGTAATTCATGATGGGTTCAAACATATTTAAATAACCTTTTTTATGTCTTTTGTTTGGCTGAGTTTTGCTGTGACTACGGTTGTGTCATTGAAGTAGTGCAAGCAATTTCAGAGCAGCAAAGGTTATCATATTCCAAACTATTCTTCACTGTTTCTTTTACTTCAAATAGCACATAACCTTTGATACTCTTATGTGTCTGACTGTACTGATTCTTTTCCTAGTGCTCCTGGTTTTTTCATAGCATCATAAAAGTTGGCTTTGGTAAGCATAAAAGTGGTTAAATCTAATTTGTGATCATGGAACTCGCTTGGCAAAACTCCATTCTGTTACTGAAACTTTGGACTACAGGTTAATATGGGAATAAGTGTTTCTTGCCCTGGGAAGACACTGTCTTCATGACCCTCTCTGAATTACATCAAGTCCAAAGTTGCTTTACAGGGCGATGGTGCTAATCTTAGCTAGGAAGAGGAAGTACATCTCTACCAAGTAATGCAGGAACTTTGATGAAAGAGCAGATAATTCCTTATAGTAAAGGTTGTAAAACAACTTCAATTCCAAATATAAATTTATATACACTGCAATTCATTAATAGCTACAGATCACCAAAGAAAATCCCCTGTATATAGTTCTATTCAGAACTCATTTTACTGTAAAAGGGAAGACTGCTAGGGAGATGAGTACTGCTGCTCCTGCCTTTTTCAAGGATCGTGTTGATGGGATTATGCCCTTACACAGACCAGCTGGCAAAGCTGCACTGACTCAGAAGGAACACAGAGGCAGTGTTTGACAAGCACGGAGAAACCCCCTCCTAAGATGCAATGCATGAATTTGGTAATTTCCTACAAGAAAAAGGAAGCCTGAAACAATTTACAGTCTTGGTCATGAGTACTAAAATCTGATTTTAAACTTCTGAAACCACTTTTGGTGTAGTCCAAGTGTCCTTGGTTTCTCCCAAGTGAGCTTTATGATTTATTTCATAATATGACAAATTTCTTTATATATGTGTCCAAAAATAACCTTTGATGGACAGGTCACTGTAAGAACCATGATCAGTTTGTCCACAGCCTGAAGTTGAGAGACAGGAAACTTAAAACACAAGCTTTCTGAAAAGCTCATGCCTTACACCATCCTCCAGTTACACAGGGGTCTATTTCATACACTGAGAGTTGCGATCACTTAGCTTGATACCTAAATAACAGAGCATGACCCTGCTGATTGCTACTCCTGCATTGTTCCATTTTTTTACTAAGTATAAAATTTCTTCTAGTCTTATTTTGGGACATTAGGAGGCTGCAGCATCACTGGTGCGTTTGGTTTGCCAGTGAACAGTGGTGGTGTCTGAGCTATAGCAGTGTTTTAGACTCTGCACACTCTTCAAAATCACTGTCTGGTGTGACTGAAGAATTAGCCACCAATATATAATTATTTTATGGGAGCAATAATAGCAGTTTTTCTTTTAGAAAGCAATATATCGGAACACTAGAATCCAGATTCTGGATTCACTCACTGATTGAAACTTAGGTAAAATGTAAAACCACTTTCAAATGCATTGTTGATACAATTTATTATTTTAAAATAGCAAGGAACAGATGAGTTGACTGCTTTTAGTTTGGAAGAAGAAAGGAACACTGTTCAGGGGAGACGTTTGATGGCCTCAGTTCTAATACAACTACAGCAACATTTGCTCATCCTCACATGAATTGTAACCACATTAGAGCATCGAGTCTGTGACACTCTCACAGTAGTAGTAGTGCTGTACTTTATGAGACCATCAGAATGAGTTTGTAATTTTGAATCTTTCATAAAATGTAAAAAGATTGGTGGGAGAGTGACCCACAACTCAAAAGTATGATTTATCCATGAACTTAAATATTAATAAAGTAGAATTTAGCACTTCATATGAGTTTCCTTCCCATATCTGTGGAGTACAGCTTGGCCTACCTGCAGCATGGGCCTTCTCCCCTCACAACACCCGCAGGCACAGTGAATCGGTTCCCACAGCTCTCTTCTCTCTTGACTAAGGAGCTCAGGACTGGGAGTCATCCTTTAGAGGTGCTTTTGTTGCAGGCATGGAACTCAAAAAGTCAGTGCTTCAGGTCCTTCCCACTCCTTTGGACACCCTCCTGCACAGTCCTTTTCACAGGGCCTTTTAAATGGAGTGACATGAGGCCTTGTCTGACATGAGGCCTTGTCTGACACGAGGCCTTGTCTGACGTGAGGCCTTGTCTGACGTGAGGCCTTGTCTGACACGAGGCCTTGTCTGACACGAGGCCTTGTCTGACACGAGGCCTTGTCTGACACGAGGCCTTGTCTGATGTGAGGCCTGTGGCTGCAGTCGGTTTGCAAACAGATCTCTCAGTACTTTCCCTCACCCCAAGCTTCTGCTTTCTTCACACCTTCAACAAAACAACTAAGTGTTAGAGGGCAAGCGATGTGAACTAACCACAGAAAACAAGTCTGAAAAATCTAAAAATTTAAACCTTGCCAGACTTGTGGTTGGACCACAGTTCTTTGCTAATGTGGTCTCATATCCCTTTGCACTTTTAATAGCCTAATGTCTTTCTTGGGTGTGTTTTTCCTCCTAAGTTACGGTTAATATCCACAGAATAAAAAATTGCATGTAACAGATGTATCTCGGACTTTACTTCATTACACTGACAGGACCAAATGATTCAAGTCGTGTTCCTGTCTATTTCTGGACACAGTCAGGCATTGCAAAGGTCAAGCCCCCCTTTATAACAAATTCTGCATTGGACACCATGTTATATCTTGCTGTGTTACCAGCTGTCTAGTGCCTCTCCCGCTGAACCTGCAGGTTCTTCCTGCTAGGACACAAGCAGTATCCCCCTTCTACTTCAGGAAGGTGCTAATATGAAAGACATTTAAGGCAATAATCTGCAGATCTTTGTCAATTATTGTACCTCCCACTTTGCTCTTCAGTTAGATGCCACTTTTAGTGATAACAGTATTCCAGTTACTTTTGAGAAGTTGAAAATCCTCTTTCCCACCATCCTGAAGTGTTTGCTGTTTACCTTACAGTAGCACTAGTATGGATTATAACAAGAAAGTACACCCAAGAAGCACTAATTCTTTGAGAGAGCTGTAAGTGGGTAGCCCTGCCATAACCTGTGTTGATGATGAGTTCTAGCTTGGAGAAAGTGTAAGGGATTGTGCATATATAATTTGGGCATTTAGGGAGCAGTAACCAAAACATCTGCAGTCCTACACACTGTGGGTTCTACAGTCATTACAGACCTGCAGTTACTGTTGGTTAAGTAACCTCTCTTTCTGCAAATTTAATGAAATATATATATATATATATCCCATCCCACTTTGAACTTGTTAAAAGTGAAAAGCCAGCAAGTCTGCCTCTGTGATCTTTCAAGGGTTCATCATTCCATGATGAGCACATCCTCTTAAGCTTTTGCTCTGTCTTAGATGTATGATCAAAAGTTTGGGGTTTGGACAAAAAAGTAAGGCTAGTATTAGGAATCTTTCCTTTCTTTGCTTCTTCACTCTGACCTAAATGCAAAGGAATGAATTCCAAGTATAGGTACTAGTATATATACAAAAGGGTTTGTTGTATTCTTGACAAGCTAGGTATAAAAGCAGTTGGAACAGTGGGCTGTGACTAAGTCATTAATAACTGAGAGCTTGTAAATCCTCTGATTATTATGGTTATTCAGGACAATTCTAAGGGCAGACAGCAAGACTCATGTATGTTCATACTGCTGAGTATATACATTGGTGTATTCAAGAAGTTTATCGTATGCCTTTACAGGCTGCTCTTCACACAGAATCTTGGCTGCTCACCACACTTTGGCAGCGACATTTTGATTGTATCTGTGCTTTAAAAGAGTGGAAATACAGAGTAATCTAATAGAAGAATTAGTGGCTAATCAGAGACCCAAGGAACTTTTCTAGGCTAATAATCCAAACTGAAAGTGACTAATGATATATGCCATGGTTGGTTATGTAAAGAGGGGACTTGGAGCTATGGCTATTAATTGTCACGTAGCAGTAGTCATTTTTTGTGTTTCTGCACATGTATTTCTGTACAAGAATGATAGTAGCAGTCATCACTCCCTACATTAAAAAAACTCTTTGCTTCCAGATTTTCAGTGTATAGTGTAAATTAAGTTAAGTCTCCTGTGGATAAATAAGTCACTGAGAATAACTGATTGTATTTTTCTGTGCTAATACCGTTCTTCTGTAGTTGCATATAATTGGACTTAATCAGAGAAGGGTCACAATGCTTCAGCTTATGTTTGCTAAGGTTCTTCTCCCATAAATCTGTATGGGATGAGCTACAACTGGAAAGCATCACAGTATAGCACAGAAACAGTGATAATGTGTAACACTAAGAGGCTGCCTCACTGCTCATCCTATCATTATCCCACTTACAAAAAACATTCTTGTAAAATGCTTTGATGAAGAGAATTGTATTTTAAGAGTACTACAATTATGTTTTTCAATTATTGGTTAGGAATCCACCTCTTATTTCACTGGAACTGTTTACATTAGGATATTATAGTGACTTCAGGGAGATTATTCCTAACTGCTACATTGGTGATGAACCCAGCACCACTGAGGACTTTATATAAGTAAAGCATGCAGTCTTCAGTTTGTATATCTTATTAGTACAGTTTAGTGTCACTAGGGTAGAATTTGCCACTCCATACAGAGAATAATATGGTCACTTCCACTACATCCTTATCTGTGGTTAAAATAAATTCCTGTGAAATAAGAGATATAACTACTGTGTGTATGGGTTATATAGAGCTTATTGTTTCTTGTCAATGAAAGCTTTACTGTTAGTCACAAAGAACATCCCTATCAAATCCTGTCCCCTGCCTAATGCAGAAAGAGGTCAGAAAGACAAGGAAATGAGGCTGTTCCTGCAAGCTAGATACATCATGCAGTTTGCAAGTATGTCAGTTGTAGGCTGTTACCATTTAGCTTGCAAATACAGAAGATTGTTTTATCATAGCATTTACTCAGTATCTTGCAAGAAGTTTGTTTCTCAAAGTACTGTGTGTGTATGTGTAGTATTACTTGGCTCTTCAGTTAGGGGATTGCTAGTCTGAAACCACTCATTTGTACTCTGAAAATTTCCTCCTCTTGTAACACCTCTCTAAAAAGGGTCAGTTGTGAATTTACTGAACCATGAATCTATTGAACACAGGAGCAGAATCGGTGCTCTTCATTTACCATGTCTGCCTGCCTAGGAGTATGTGGAATTACTGTTTGGAGAAGTTTTACTGCCATTACTTACACACATTAAAATACAGCTATCTTATAGCATCACTTCACCGTGGTATTTCTGGGCACATGCTATTTGTGGTCATCAAAAGATTTACTATCTCTTAGAAAGAAACTCACCATAAAATACAGTCACCTACTTAATGCGTTTCCGGCTACCTGCTGACCCTGCTGAGAGCTGTAAATCACATTACAGTGAGGGACTGGCCCAAGAAGGGAGCTTCCTGAATGGTATCGATTGGTTTTTCTACCACTGAAAATATTACTTCAAATTGTCACTTTTTCCTTTTTGAATAGAGTGTATTAGGGCACTTTTTCATTTTGTATTTATAAAATGTACAAAAATGCATTAGTGTTTCCAGACCAAGTAGTCACCAACTTTATAGTCAGGACATAAACCCTGAAAATAACAGCACAACATCATAATGGGAAACCTGGCAGGTTGTTAACTACAGCTGTGCAAATGGCACTGCTATAATTCACAAGTGCATGTAGACAACATCACAGCCTACAGCCTTTCAGTGTCTTTTGGAAAAGAAAAATACTGAAGTATGTAGCACAAAATACCCAGGTCACACTGGAAGTTGTTCACCTGACTGCAGAACACATCACTGATGTGCCTTCCACCTCAACTGGGGTGGTTCTTTAGGACCTTTCTGTGACTTCCCCCTAATGTATTTTATCTATCTTCAATTTCAAGGAGCTTCAGTTGTAGGGGCTTAGGTGAAGAGTGAAGGTCTTTGCACAGGGAGGTAATTTTACAAATAAATGAGATGTTAATAAAGAAAGATGGATGAGTTCAAGGCAACAGCATGGAACCTGGGAGAAAATGAAACAGTTTGGATATCTGTATCATCAGGCTGGTCTGCCTAGTGTCCTGTGCTGTTGGTTAAAGAGAAAAGGTGTTCCTCAAATTCTTTGGAGGAACCCATGTCTTCTGGCTGACTGAAATAAAGTGGTACTACTGGCCCAGCAGAGAAGCAGGCAAGAAGATGGGGACAGTGAATTTGTTGTGCTTCCATGTTCATTACCAGATCTTCCATTTCAAAGGCCCATTTCACTAGAGCTGAAGAATGGGACATGGTCATTTGCAGTGAAATTTTGGTGATACCTCATATTATGTTACAGAGTGAGAGGTGAGGAAGAAGAATTTTCCCTGCACATGCATTAGTAGTGTGTTTTTTGAGAATATCAGGTTTTAAATACTGTATACCCTTTGTTTTTCTCAAGGAGGGGAGAGGCTGAATGGAAGGACTGAATCCTTGTACCTGGGATCATACCTACACAGCCCTGACAGGTGTAGGATAACAGGATCCTCAGTTCTGAGAGGAGCTGCTCCTTCCAGTCTCAATCTGATGAGGATTAAAGCCATAGCAAAGGCCAGCTGCCCTTCTACAACATGCAGACAGGAATGGTGGCTAATTCCCAGCTTTAGTCCCTATTTAGAACTGTGGGATTTAGCTGTGCTGTGTGACTCAGAGATGCAGCATATGACACAGGAGAATGCATCTCATAATGTAGTCAACCTTTTTCTATTTGCAAACCAGGCAACCCAGGCTGGGGCTGCAGGATACCATTCACTATTGCATGTCAGGCCACCTCCCTGGAGTTTGGATTCCAATTTGCTTTTCCTGTCTAGCACTGGGCATCTTCAAATGGCTTTTCTTCCTGCTCTTCAATTAGGTTTTCTTAAAATAAAGAAGAAATAAATGGCTGAAATCTAATAGGCTATGGCTGAAACACTTTCATTGCATAGCCTTGGAAGGTGCTATTATCCACATACTGACATCTTTAGAATTACCTGATATTTTAATGTGCATTTAAAATTGGTTAACGGGAGTATAAATTAAAGTAATAGAGAACCCAGTCTCTCAAGGCTTTATTGCTGATTGTAATTCCACTTTTATGGGCTTATTGCTTTGTGGCAGGACTTTTTAGTTCTAGAGAGTGTAGTAGTGATGGTGTCTCACTTGGAGCCTGGTAAAATCAGTGGAAGTCCTTCCACTTGACTTGAGCAGGCTCTGTCTCAGGACCACTGTCACATTGTTCTCACTGTCAGCTGCCTGGATATAGTTCCCCAGTTAAGAATGCTGTCCAGTGCAAATTCATTTGTAGATAGACTTTTAAATACTGTATCCCAACTTATTTTACATTATATGTTCTGCAACTCCTATGTCTAGTTAAAGTAAGAAAAATAATTAAGGGGGGAAGATGGAATATGCAAATTAACCATTTGCTGAGATGGGAAATGAGATAAGAGTTATGGTCAGAGATATACCTCTACTGCACTGAGTAGAGTCATACTCTGGAATTGCAGAGAGGACCGAAGGAAAACTAGTAACTCAAGTGACAGAATTGCAATGAATTGAAAGACACGATGCTCTTGACCTGTATTACTGATGCTCAGAGTTCTGTCTCTCTCACCAGCTCCAGAACATGACTGTAAAAAATACTGGAAAAAAAGTGCTACATGGTTTCATAAACAAAACTTCCCAATTTAGGAAATCCAGTTTGAAACACAAACTATTTTTCCAACAGTTTTCACTTTGAGAACTGGTTTAGCAGTCTAAGTCCCAGTGCCTTTTTAAGATTGATGGGCAGATCTACAAGCTCTATTTGAGTGCTTTAAAATGCAAAGACTGGCCAAGAAAAAAAGAGCTAAATACATAAAATACAGTTTCTCCCAAAGGACTCTGGGAATTGGGCATCCAGCTTGCTTAGGCAAGAAGATCAGATCATCTCAGGAGGAATCTACTGTATCATTTAGTGTCTGAAGGTCATCCTAACTCTGACTGTAAAGTTCCAAAGTATCTAAATTATCTTTAAATAAGACCTTCAGTCCCCAGATGTGTTCTGTATTCTCTTAGGTGTTGAAAGTGAGACAAATAACTGAAGTATTAATTAACCTCCCACCTCCCAAACACCACCACAGATTAAATGGAAATCCAGAAAAAAAATTAAATGTCATTAAAGCAGTACAGGCAGAATAACTTGTTTCAAGTGAGAGATGTTCTTGTTTCTTGCCTCCTTCTAGGAAGTCTTGTGGTAAACTGTTTCTAATATGCCCTTCAGGAAGCTATTACTGAGATACTGCAGTCTAATTTTCGATTTCCTGCTTGACCTTGTTCTCCAACACGAGTTTGCACTGGTTTTCATGCATGATGTACATAAAGACACCTTCAGTTACTTGTCACATAATACTGTTGCTAGGCCATATATTAACAACAAGAATTTTGTGGAGTGTTAGTGGATAATTAGAGAAGAGGGGATTCTTAGTTGCAGGTTCTTAAGTACAAAGGTATTGGAACAATAACAGCTGGTCTTTAATAAGAAAATATTTTCACAAGTGTATTAAAGTTGTATTTTTGATGACCAGTCCTACATGTACATATTTCCCAACTGTACTGAACTTTATAATATCATCCTTGGCATTACACATCTGCCTTCCTGGAGGAACAGTGCACAAAACCCTGTAATGTGCCATGTCTGCAAACATTATGTTTGTGGGATTAGGGTGTAGGGGGGAGGTACTGGATTATTCTTTGCATTCTATATGATTATGGTGCATGTATAGACAGAATAGATGCCAGAGCCCTGCTGTTTGCTACCCCTGGATAGAGACAGAAAATGGACATTTTTGTCATGCTTTTCTGTACTGGCACCAGAACTTTGATCTTGTTTTGTGTCAGTAAAGGAAGGCTTCAGATTCCATCCAAATGGCCTGATCTGTGGCTTGAGATATTGGCTTTTACAGCAGGAATCTTATCAGAAACAGCCTGTTAGAGTCTATCCCTGTATATATTCTTCTATGACTCTGAGTTAGTTATATTGATGTGACTTTTAAAACTCTTGAACTGCACAGGGTCATACTGCAGTATTAAAAATGAAGGCAAACTAAGTTAAGTACTAGTTACCAGATTGAAGTGTCCTTTATTCAGGGAACCTCTAAATCTGTTGTGTGTTTTCACTCCCTAACTTGCTGCTTCACTTCGTGAAGATATTTTCAGTGACCCCGAGATGATACTGTGCCTCAGCTCCAAATGGCCATGGGTGATCCTCTGACAGTACAACTTCATTTTATTCTCTCTCCCTGCCATATGTTGCATGAAAGTAACTGTTAAATATATATAGAAATTCATATTATGAATGGACATAACCCCAAGTATATTTACATCTCCTCATTTGCTGTCTGAGCTAACACCTAAATTTGTTCTGTGCTGGAGTGTGAATTTGTTATAAGCTTAACAGAAACGATCAAACTTTAGTCTAACCTTTTCGTGAGCTCAGTTGGCTTTTTCATCCTGGGAGCCCCAGTGCTTCAGCAGAGACATTCAGCCACCTCGTGGAGCTCACAAACCTACCCAGCCCTGAGAACAAGCAGAAATAGCTACATCTTTAGGCTCTGCACTAATAAGCAATCAAATTCTGTTTCTTTTATTTCCTTATTCTAAAACAACCAAAACTTCCAAACAGGACCACCTACTGTGATGTGTTAACAAAAATACCAGAGAGCAGAGCAGGATACAATATTAAATCTCACTAGCCTCTGATGAATTAATTGTTCTATTTGTGCTGATTTCTGGGTTTTCTCAAGTCAGTTGTGTAACAATATCAGGAAAGAATACATCTATGGTAGCAATTAATCTAGTAGTTAAAGAACAGCAAATGTAAATTATACTACAAGACAAAGCTTAATTTAGTGTATTTTTATGATGTGTGGAGATGGATGAATTGCTTCTTGAATGCTGAGATCTCTGCATGAAGATGTACAAATACTTTCAGATTGGCTTTTTTTTTCTACTTAAGAATTGAAGCAACCACCGGGATGCACATTTTTCCAGCATTTGCTTGTCAAGAAGCAGTCGCCTTATTTATGCATTCTTTTATGGTTTTTAACATTTTACATTTTTACATTATAGGATTTGGGCTTTCAAAAATTGGTTTTCTATGAAAAAGCCACAGAAAACTGGGATAATATATAGTTCTACATTAACATCAACCAACCAATATTGGGAAAACCCTATTGTCTTGTTTTAAGATACAAGAAGATGAGTCATCCTGGAAACTTCTAATGTCTTTCTGCCACTTTTATACTGTTTATTATTTCTAAAGAATTCTTACCCTCGTCTGTAGTTTCATCACATTTGTGTTCCAGGCTGTGTGTGATGCACAGCTGTAGTTATCATGTACATTCAACATACCCTTATTATTTTAAAATATCTTATACATTGCCATTTGCAAATAATCCAGAGTATGTTATCCAAAACAGTGGTTTTGATAGAAGTTGAATTAGGAATTTAAGCTGATTTTAAATTTCAAGCATAATATGAATTGCTGAACCTGCAAACAATAAACCAACCCAATTCTACTTTCACATACAAAATTATGTGGTGGCTTCAAAGTTAAGCACTATGAGGAATTCTGTAATTATCCCCAGTATTGAATCTACTGCCTGTTATTAATTTTTAAGAGGTAATAGGAGCTTGGGGTTTTGATTCTCTTTTCTAACCCAACAAGCACTGCAGTGTTCCTGTGCAGCAGTACAGAGCTGCTAGGGCAAACCAGCAAAGGGAGAACACAATGTTTTGGGTAGAGGAACAGCACATCCATATTGTGCAAAGGACAGCCCAGAAGAGTTGCCATTTGCACCCTGGTTTAGCAGTGCAAGTTAACATGCACTTAACCCAACACCCTTTCCAGCTGTGCTACCTCAAGTTAGGAATGTTCTTACAGGAGGATCAGCAACCCACAATTAAGCATAGGAATGCCAACAGCAGACTTAGCTCTGATTGCTAGGCCCATGAACAATAGTTTTATGCAAAATTAGGTTTTGCTTCGACCAAAATAAAATTTTCCATTTATTTAGTAAAACTGTAAGCCCAGAATTTTTTAACTTTCATAAAACTGGCAGCTAAATCTAACAACATATGTCCAATTTACTGTGTGGGCAAGGCATTTCTACAGAACCCTAAAAATAAGTTGTTGTGTATGTTTTCTGAAGGTGGGAGTGACCTTCTGGAGGTACTTGAGCTTTTAGGAATCATCTTCAACAGGAAATGAATCACCTACTGAGTGCACCGTGTTCTGTAGGTATTTCTCGTTATGAATTTAGAGTCTGTAGGACTAAGTATTTTCTCACAATTTTTACTTCAGATTTGACCTACTAGAAAGGGTTTGGAGAGTAATCTGGGAATGGGGAATTGCTTTTGGATTCTACCACAACCATAATAATAGTGACATGCATTATAAAATCAGAAATTTGTCAGCACAGATGACTACACTGTTATTTGTAGTTGCACATTATATAGAATTACATAGGACAGGTGTAACTCCCATTCTGATCTCCATTTTCAAGCCCATTATAAATATCTAAGTAAAATGAAGTAATTCCTTGTTGTAAAAGCATCCCAAAGCATCTCTGTCCAACAGCACTAACGAGGTTCCTCATGGTTTTCAGATACCTTTTGATTTCTCACCTCTGCATGGCATTGCCATTCAGTCCACAAAATAACAAGATACTGGAAGTACTCAAGGAGTATTCAGGTATTTAAAGGCACCAGTGATAGAAGCCTGTAGATATTTTAAGTCACTTGTAATAATATTCCCAGGAGTGTTTATGCACTGCCATGACCTCAGCACAAGATACTACAGTTCTTAATGTCTGGTTTCTTACTACTCAGTTTTGTTGAAACTAATTTGTAGATATTGTCCCTAATAAGTGATTAAAGTCTGGCTGCCTACAGCAGGGTGCTCTGCTGTTGTAACTAACAAGACTTTCCAGGAACTTCATTCAGACTAGAGAAAAGAGGAAAAAACTAACCACATTCCACTTAGTTATTACTGAGTTTGTATCTGGGTGGTTCAGTGAGAACTCAGCAGTATTAAATGTGACTGTAGGAGTAAACAATAGATAACAAGCCTCAAGACTCAGTTCTGTGCTCGACAAAGGGTTCCATTTCTCTAGTGAGGAAACAGTCCTATTTGATGGAGAAAATAGGGTTAGGGAGAACAGGTTAGATGAGATTGAGAGATGTCCTCCATCTCATCATCTCCTGTAGGGTGAGGGAGGACAGAAAGGCAACAGTCAACATGAGAAACCATCACCTGTCCTCACTGTACTGAAGAGCTTCCAGGATCTGGAAAACAACATAAATGAGTAGATATTCTTCAGCCCTAGTATTTGGCATGGGCCACATTCATGTAGGCAAGCCAAGAAAATTGGAGAAAAGGCAGCAAGTCCTAAGTAAACACTTCTACTTCCAGCAACTCTCCTTACACCCAACCTGCAATGTCCTCAACACAGGTAGTCAAGAGAAGCCCTAGAAGTCTGAGTTCTAGAAAGAAAATCTGCTTCTCATCAGCTTTCAGAGTGAAGAAACATCAAGTGGTCCTTGTTTAGGGATATATGCATGGGCAAGCTTCCCAGAGATTGTTTGGTGGAAGAGAGAAGCCTCATGGCAGCATGCCAGCTGGCATCCTCAACACTTCATGATCTTTGGAACCCGTGAGAAACAAGCCAGGCTTCCTCCACAGATGGGTATCAGCCTCCTCCTCATCCGTTCCTTAGTCTGTGACTCCGAAATCAATATTTTCATGGGCAGTTCAAAATTCCAGCTGGACCTTCTCTGGCCATGCACTCTTTCAGCCTCTTGATAACCATTTCTTGGCTTAGGCCAATGGTTCTTGGTTTTGAAAGCTTTCACCCCCAAGCCACAGGGATTGCACTTTCCAAGTGACATTACTGCATCATCCAGTCTCTTTCATCTTCAGGGAACCCTGCTCTCCTCAAAATATCTTCCCAAAGGAAGAGAAATTAGCTTTCCAATGGGAAGGTGAC
This sequence comes from Heliornis fulica, assembly GCA_013399135.1. Taxonomy (NCBI): domain Eukaryota; kingdom Metazoa; phylum Chordata; class Aves; order Gruiformes; family Heliornithidae; genus Heliornis; species Heliornis fulica. The sequence goes on from VXBZ01004237.1 coordinate 179,121, forward strand.
TCAGAATCTAACTTGAAGAACAAATAACTTCTGTTCAGCTTTGGTCTTTCTGGGTTCCTTGAAAACACAGAAAGAATAAACAGCATCAGAGAGGGGCCTCCTGTTGTCTGTTGATTACGGTGCGGTGCTGTGAAAGCTAAATTGTCATTTTAGTCTGGCTAAGGCACCATCATATTTGAGTAGAAGAAAATCAAGATGAAGAATGTCTTATAACTAGATAATGTTATGGACACCCCTGTGGCTTTTGAAAGACTTGCATAAGTTACTGAGATTGTTACCTGGGTTTCACTGTGACTTAAGAGAAATTTGCTCCTTGCTCAGATCAGATTCAACTGTTTCTACCTCCCCCTCAAATCTTTTCAACAGTCCTAACACAAGGCTAAGCCTTATCCCCTCATGAGAAAGGAGTTACTTCAAACCAGGATATCAGAGGGTTTTGTGCATCTGTCATACAAATTATACAATACACTGTAGGTAAATAGAATGGAATTTAAATTTTCTGGTGCTAGGAGTCCAGCACTCCATCCACAGCCCCATTGCCATTATTCATAACTGTGCAGATCACTTGTTACAGTTCTTTTAGAAAAGACCTTGCAGTATCAGAATGTAAACTTGTATCATGAAACAGGGTTTCAAGTAGAGTATTTGCATTCTTAAAGTTTTGTTTCTGATTGTAACTAAGAGAACACCAAGGGGAAACTCACGTTAAAGCAACAAATAACCTTAATTAGAGACCTTGCAGTACTCTGATTGTATCTGATAGCATTCTTGCAGTGTGAATTAAGAAATATCCCAGTCACTTTCATTAAACAGTGTTTTAAAAGCATTTCCTCCACTTTCTGGTTATAACATCAACTTAATTATTAAAAAAAAAACATTTTCCTGAGGACACACAAGTGTAAGTAGCAGAAATTAATAGAAGGCTGTAATACATCTACACAGAGACACTTGCTCTGGACTGTGTATTCTCAAAGACACCTTTTAAAAGCCTGTTACTCAGTTGTCTCTATAAAATATATTATTGCAAAGTAATATAGAATGGTGACAATGTTGCATTTCTGTGTTTTGATATGTATTAAAACTTCATCTCTGCTACTGTTCAAATATATTTTCTGCATTTTATCACTTGTGCACTACAGTTACATTTCATTTCACTGAAAACCTTTTACCTGTGGCCAGGAACAGGAACTATCACTGGAAAGCTTATCTGAAGAATAACTCAGGGTTGATTGTGAAAGTGCTGTGTGTCCTCTGCATTGAGAATAGTAGTTCTTTGTCAGAGCTCCAGCACAGCACATTTTAAAAATGCTTATAATTATGTGTAACTACAGAAGCTTGTGACTTCCTACAGCTTGCATACTAGATTCAGTGTTCAATATATAAGTTAATATTAAATCACAGTGGACACAACTTCAGTATGTTTTGTCAACTCACAGATGAGAGAACAGAGAACCAGCTGCCTGACATGGTCCAAGAGTAACCCTTGTGTCTTAAAGATGTTGAGGCTTTTGTGTTGTAGTTTTAAACCCTTCCCACAATCCTAATTAGCTTTTGTCATGTGGTCTTTGAACAGCTAAATAACTGAGATCTCTTTCAGGTGTCTTGTCTTTGAGGTTTGCAACTGGTGGGGGCAATTCTTGTAGTTGTTCAGTGGAGTTCCTGAAAGTAGCTTAGTTTATCTTCTAAATTCCTGCTTTACAGTTTCTTTGCAACCTGAGGTTGTCTGGATTTTTCCTTTCTCTCCATTAACAACACTGTGTCCCTGCTTTTATGTGAAATACCTCAAAACAGTAGAATAAAGTAGAAATTAGCAAAGTAAAGTGAAAATAGTCACTGTTGTATTTCATTCTTAAGAGGGTATCAGTCAATATTAGGTGTTTATGTAATCTCTAGGATCTTCTACCTGTGGTCAATGAGAAAAAAGTTAATTTAAAAGTTTCAAAAGGCTTTATAGGAAGCCTTTCCTGCAAAGGAGTAAAAGGATTCAGTGTCACACCACCACTTGGGAAAAGTAAAAATGGTTCTTTCAAAGGCCAGTACAAGTAGGAATAGATGGGCACACTCCTAAGCAACCTGCACAGGCAGTTAAAGGAGAAAAAGAAAGTGGATGGCTGGGAAAGGTCCCTCTGACATTCAGTATTAGAGGCAACAGTGGCCATTAATAAAACAGAGTTAATTCTATAGCAAAGAGTGAAATATTATTTAATCAGCAGTTCTTCATACATAATTCAATTAACTGCCTTCACTCATCAGTATTAACGAGAGCTGGAACTTGGATTAATGTGCTTGAGCTTCATAACAGCACTCCCAGTCTACTTTAATGCTGCCAAAACTTAATAAAGGGCTGCCAATCAAATCACAGTATCTGAGCCCAGTGCATCAATGTGCTGATACTACAAATCATCTCCTGTGCTCACATCATTTTTTGCTAATTCCTTATTTATGCTGATCTCTGCACTAAACAGTTTAATTAGTGTAGAACAAGTTAAATTTCTTACCACTTTCATGAGGGTGTCTTTAGGATCATTCAGGTTGTTGAGCAATGACTGTAGATGGTGTATCCATGTCCTTTTTAACACTTCTTTAATATTTTTAACACATTAATATTGACTTTAGTCAGATGCACAGATTGATACAGAGGGATTTCTATTAATCAGAAAAATAAGGATGCTAACGATATTCCTGCTTTGGTTCTGAAGAACATTTCTGTTGTGGTCTGTGCTTTTCTAGGCTTAACAAGGATCTTGTCCTCAGTTACAGTGAACAACCCTGGTTGTGCCATTTGCTGCTGCTCCTACTCCTTGTGCTTCCTCTCAACACCAGGAAGAGAGAAGGCACAATGAAGGTTTCCAAAACATTTTCTTTTCTTCTATTGAGAACTGTAATTCTCAGAAGGTGATGAGGCTGCCTCAGCAGAAGCTGAGAACACAGTGTTTTGGTATATCAGTCAGTGCAGCCTGTGGCCAGGCTCACCTAGGAAACCTCTGAAGAGCTAAGCCCAGCCTTACAGAACTGCTGAAGCAGGAGGCAGCCTGATGTTGCTTATTCCACCTTTAACTCTTCTGAAATAACCCTCTGTTGCTCATCAAAACCCTTGGCCGTGCTTCAGCTGGGCCAACTGAGGCCAGACCATGGCACCCAAAAGGAGATGGAATTGCTGAAAAGGTCTTTGAAAGCTCTGGGAGCATCACAAGCTGTCAGAAGAATCCAAATAAGATAAATGATGTTATAGAGGCAACATAGAAGAGCATGCTTTTTTATATATTTCTTTATAATCTTAACAGAAGAAAAGAAATGAAGATGTCAGAGGAATTCAGGTTTTGTATACAGCAAAGAACTGATCTTTTCAGGAACCCTCTGCATGAGTTTGAGGGAAATTTAATTTAAAAGGAATTTAGAACCCTAGATCATTCAGGAACATGTTTTGGGGGACAGAAATGAGTGTGCAAATCACACTGAATTCTGCCTCATTAGATTCTACCCTTTACATTTTGAAAGTGATTCCTGTCACCTGGAGTACATGAAATCCAAGGAAATTTAAGGTGTCATAAACATTCAGATCCTCGATTCATGGGGTGAAACCAGATGAAGCTGAAGCCAAAGCAGTGTCATTCTTTTGGGACCTCTAGCCCTGAGTTTGGCATCAGGCCTTCTGAGCAGAGATGAAGATTATAAAGTACAGCAAAATACATAAAATCAAGAGACAGCAACCAGCATTTCTCAGAAGAAAAGAAAAACTGTGTCTGTTAGGTACTACGTAAGGAGAAATGATATTTATGGTCTATGTTTGCCAAGTAGTGCCATCTGAGGGACTAGCCATTCATGCAGAAATATTATATGGTTGAGGCTAAATTGAATATATTTTTTAAAGAGGAAATAGTAGAGAACCAAGCACTTGCTTTTTAATAAATCCATTATGACTCCATTAATTTAAACAGAGTCCCACCAGTTGGAAACCTTTTCCTTACAGTTAGTGTTTCTCCTTTACCTTGTTTTTGATAGAAATTTTAGCAGCAGAAAATCGAATGCTGAGGTGACAGAAGGTATTTCCAGATCTGATGTCACTCCCAGAACGTGCATAAGGGTGGCCAGTCTTCAAGGGTTCATCAGTGAGCAAGTGCCTCAAAGGTGGAAGAAGTTATCTGTTAAAAGAGCATGAAATGAGCTAAGTCCACATTGAAAAAGTAGTTTGAATCTGCTGATGAAGCTTAAAATATACTTTATCCCTTTGGTTTCTATTTAAGATACGTGGAATAAAGATCCTCTGACAAGTACAGTGTCTACACAAACCTGGTTTAGCCTCAGAGGCATTTGGGCTTTCAGCATTCAGAGCACTGAAGTCACAGGGAAAGGAGAAGCACTTTCCTAGTTTAGTTTCTAAGTTTCAGACACTTTGGTGACATCCAAAATAAAAAATTCATCCCCAAAAGCCAGCAGACGATCCATGATGTGAGAAGTGCCCGTGCCTGCAGTATTTCAAGCTGGGCACAGAGACCTGGCTGTGAAGGGGCAGCACCTGGGTGTTTTTCAGCAGTGGCTGTGCCTGTCAGCGATAGAACAGCTGGCAGCAAACAGAGGAGCAGCGACCTAGGAATGATCTAGAGATGCTCAACTGGAAAATGAAAGAGTAGCTACCTCAGGCAGTTCCCTGTAGAGGAGAGTATCTGGTGTTAGCAGCGAGGGCACATGGAGAGCTGCCTCAGTTACCCCTCTGTAGTAACACTGCCAGGAAACCCTCTGTGTGTCAGGAGGTTTAATAATTACCCAAAACATGACGAACAAACACTCCTGCCAACCTTTCCTACCTGTGAGTTTCATGCCCTCCACAGGGTGAGGGACACAGACTCCACGCTGGATGTCACTGCTGGCCACAGCTCCAGACTCAGCTGTATTCCACAGATCTCAAGGCCAGAAGGTGCTGCTGGAGAACAGAGATGGATTTTGTGTACATCATGACCGTGTGTCATCCACCTGCACGGAACCTGATGAATAAAGCAGTACTCCAGAAACTTTACTGCTGAGCAAACAGCACTCTGTGGGCAGCATCATGCTTTGCTTTCCCTTTCAGCTCGTCACAAGATGACTCAATTACCATTTTAAAGTTTATGCTGCCTGTGAAGTCAAGGGCTGTAGAATTAGCAGCCTGCTTGAATGTGTTCTGAGAAGAGTGAATGTACCTCAGAGTGAAGAGCTGACAGGTTTGCATGGAAGTGTTAAAGGACACGCTGCAAGGCAGGGGTGATGTTAATGTTAACTAGTGCTAGGTAGGGAATGAATAATGGGCAGATGGAAATGACAGGTTCTGGCAACATTGGAGAGGGGGTGATTATTCTGGTAATAAAAGAAACCACATTTGCACAAGCCTGTCTGGTTTATGTAGAAGGCACCCCCAAGCTTGTCTAAAACAGTACCCTGTAAATTAGAGAATGGAAAAAAAGAAATTACAGAAAATTTTCAAAACCCAGGTTACTGAAGGAATGTGAATACAATATCCCTATCCCAGCAATTAAACAGGCAGATGGATCTTAGCAGACAGTTCAAGATTTAAGAGCATTGGTACCATTGCAGTTGACATAGAAAATGTTTGCCACAGTGATCCCTGTCACATACTGCTTGAATTTAAGGAAAATATTAAAAGATCATTTAAAAGGTAGTTTAGATAACACAGCTCAGTTAGGGAAGAGGTGAGTGTGTATCAGAGCAGACCAGACTAGACAAGCTGTCTGCAGTCGTGTCATCGAGGTGGTGCACCACAACTTGCCTAACAGATGTTTTGTTACAGTTGAATTTCCATGTCCCTTGGGCAACACAAGTTAAATATAGTTAAATATTCAGCTTAAAAGTAAACTAAGAATATCCCATGTGTATCAAATTAATTATGGGGGTTTTCTGTACAGGTGAGTTGCAGGAATCATCCTAAAACCTGTATGTTAATTAAAAGCAAACTGTGACAGTGACATAGTGGGAGTTCACATCAAAATCTCTGACATGGAATTTAGCTTCTCCTGACATTCTGGTGTCCTCACTGGGTGATTCTCTCATGGGCAGGCTGTCCATTTGCTTTGCAATACCTCAGTGAGTTTGCAGGGATCTTGAGAGCTAGGATTTAATGTCCATCTGGTTTTGCATGAATATGAAGTTTCCAGCAGAAGACTGTAGAGAAGCACCAGCTTCTCCTTCAGTGCAACTCACAGGTAGTTAGCAAAGGTAGATAGGTAATGCACCTGTTAAAGAGCCAGCTCTAACATACACAACAACTAGTTCCCAGGAGGAAGCTTGAGCCCATCAGAATTTACTGGGGTTTTTAACACTCTTAGCACCTGTTCTAAATGTGAGCTTAATGCATCTACAGCCTATAGAGAGGAGCAGTTGCCTTGGAAGTAGTATGTTTGTTTTGACTGCAGAAAATGAGGTTCATCTGCTTAATGAGTTACAGAGTGCTCTCAGACTTTTAAGAAGTTGTAAGTGTTAGTTCAGGGAAAAGAGACCTTAAGGAAACCTCACAAGGCTGCAAAAACAGTGCTTCCTATTTTTCAAAGAAATTTCTAGAACAGGAGACTTTGGAGATAGCTTAGCAGGTCTGTGCTGCCAGCTGTGGACTCTCACATTAGGCAGTCCATGGGAACTGCTTTATCCAGACATTTCACAAGAACTTTGTGATTTAAAATGCATCACAAAATCCTTCCACCAATGAGAGCAGTAAGATGCTTCAGATGTTATCAGAGAGGAAATTTCCTGGAGGTACAAATTATGGTGGGTTTTTGTTCAGGAGGAGTATTTTTTAAAGGAAGAGAAAATGAAAATGGGCAAACTCAGTTCTCTGAGCAAAGACAGAGATTCCTCCTCAGGTACCTGCAAGTATCCCTGTTTAAAAGGTTGTGTTCACTTAATTTGCTGCTGGCAAAACCAGAACATGCATGAACCATGCCAAAAAGTAGAAGAGGGAATTTCAGGGATTGTAAGAGACACTGAACATAAATTTGGGATTAAATGTGATAATTTATTTAGTATCTTTTGGTGAATGATGCATATTCAGACTATATCTGTAACTCAGGGAGGCACCTAACTGCAAGCACTAACTGTATTTTAATAAAGTTTTGGCCAGAAAAAAAGATGTGCTAACTAGGGGTTTTCTGATGAAATGAAATGTTGAAGAATATTTTCTGAAGAAATGAGCAAAAACTTTAGAAGCACAGGAGTGTGCTTTAGTTAATTGAAACCTGAATGTTTTCCCACCCAAAACAATCTGAAAGACTTGCATTTTGAATGACCAAGTAAAATTACTTTCTGCATGCCAGATAATGTACTGCTGTTAATAACTACTTTCTCGGTAGGAAACACTCAGTGCTCAAGGAGTTTCCTTCTGAGGCTGATAAGATTTTCCAACCTATGACATGTTTGCCCTGAAATCATCACACAGAGGTTTCAGGAGTGATCATCACTAACAATCACAGCCACAGCTAACCAGTGGAGTGTCAGGAGACCAGTCACTGTTCCAGTTCTGGAACATCTCCCACCAAGGACAGCAAAGTGTATTACATCACATCCTGAGGCTGAGGAGCAAATCACCAGACCAAGCCACAAGAAAGGATATAGAGAGACCATTTTCTTACTAAATTAGCCACAGTTAATGCTACAGAAAATAAATTAACACAGCTCTTGCACATTAGATAGAGGCTGGTTATAAGTGGTCCAGGAATTGTCATTCTATTGCTCTGCTGGTTTCCTTTGGCAGCATAATAGATATATCTGTTACCCCAGCTGACAGCAGCTAATAGTGCAGAACAAAGAAAAAGCATCACTATTGATGTAGGTGCAGCTTCCAGTGACAATTCCTCGACTGTCAGACTCAGACTTTGATTAAACAGCCAGGGTAGTTCTGGGTAGCACCGTTGAGACACCAGGAGGCCAGTGTTGATAGTGCTAGCCAGGACAACTGGTTCTGTTTTGCTAAGGCTTGGCCATTCATGTTCAACTTTTTAGTTAGCAAATATGTCAAATAAGTACTTTCCATTTCCCTCAGAACATATTCAAGCCCTTTCTCTTAACAAAAAGGCACATGGATTGGATAAGTGTAATCACCACTCGTGATCACACTTATCCAATCCATGTGATCCATGTTGATTGTGCTGAGAAGAGTGCAAACCAAGGGAGATTTGTATTTCAATACATAGCATTACAGCTCAGCAAAACTTGTGCAGCTGTTTGGAAAGCAAGATAGAAACAGAGTTCTGATTCTCAAAATACCTTTCTTAGCTCTGACAGAAGTGTCATTGTGTGTGTTGTGAGAGATCAAGATAGAAAGCTTTTCTTAAGAGAGTTCCTTGTCCTGTAAAGTCTCAAAAACTCATTCCAGTTCCAGCCTGCCTGGAACACTGCAGAGACTCAGTTTGAGTAAACCAGACAGAATTTGGAGTGGCAGCATAGTGTTTGCTTTTCTTTATTTGGTCATATCCTACTGGAAAGACTGAAGAGTAAAACTTCATCTGTAGTGAAAGGGTATTTCTTGTTGGCAACTTGAATAGGATTTATGATTACTGACTTAGAGGAAGCTTACACACAGCAGGAACTCTAAAGCTAACTAATGTGTACCTCCTAAGCCTTCTGGATCTTGCTTCTGTTGAAGGCACAAGTAACCCTAAAGCACCGTATGCCTAATGCACGTCAGGCTGATCAGAAACTAGTGTAATGTTCATGAGTAACAGTGTGTGTCCACTTTGGGACAGAGTGACAACTGAAGTCATGGCAGCTCAACCAGCACTAAATGTATTCAGATCAGCTAGTGTCATTTGGGTTTAAAAGGAGTGCTTTGGGTTTTTCCTAGCATTAAAGCCAGACTGGTGCATGGATGGAAGATACTGGACAGTATATGGAACCAGTTTGCTGTTGTTCTAAGTGACCTTTTGACAAGGTGCAGTTTCTCTGTTGGGTCAGGGAAACATTTGTTTCTGTATATTTATTCAACTAACTCTAATTAAAGAATCTACTTAAGTCATAAGAATCTTTTTCTTTAAAGAAATTAGAGAATATTAAGAGATGGTAGTTCCAAAGCCTAAGGCATTACAGAAAACCAGTTCAGTTAGTCATATTTCCAGACTATTCTATTCTAACTTCTAAAAATACTGGCAAGCCTGTGACAGGGGTCAACTTAAACATACATTTTCAGTGATGACAGGGTTATGGATTTTGCCTCTAGGCAATTTTGATTTTTGATTACCTGGTGTATTTGATAATCAGATTCATAATAAAATTCAGAGTTGATTTAGGAGCTTGGATCCTTAAGAAGCTACTTTCATCATTTCATCTTTGCAGCATTTTCCATGTGTGTGGCCATAAATTTTCTACTCCATCTGGATGTAACCATTTCACACTTTTTTCCTAAGCCTCTTCCTCAAGGAAGGTGTGATTTTATTCTTCTCCTGCTAGAAAGACCATCAAATGCAGTATCCACAGGCTGAAATTATTCAGAAAATAAGATGTATTTGGTTCAGTGTGAAGGTCACAGGTAATAAAGCCTCCAAGGTACTATCTCCTGGTGAATCTTTGCTGCCAAAAGCACAACATACATTATCTTTTACACATCTCCCTTGGAAGCACTCGAGCTCATTCCTTCCGAGTTGTAAAGTCTCTGGCAGAGAGAAATGGGCTGCCAGGAGCATTCTAGAGCTACAGTTTTCCCCATGACACCCTGGGAAGCAGGTGATGGTCTTTGTGCCTGGGAGAGGCTCTGCAGTGCTGCTTTCTGTGCCCTGCACCTCTGGCTTGTCGTGTGCCGCTCTGCTCGGGTGTCGTGGGCGCTGCCGCGGCGGAGGAGGCTGGAGCAGGCGGTTCCCTCGCAGACCGGGCGATGCTCACGCTCTGCTGTGTTTCTCACATAAATTGTGGGCTTGCTACTGTCATTTCTCACGAGCTGAAATAAGTCACTACAAGCCACAGAAGATGTCACATGCTTATTGCCTTGCAAACTGATGCCACCTGCCAGCACTGGTCAGATGAGCAGCGTTTCTGCCGCTGTGATTGACACTGGTATGAGACATGAATACGGACTCGCAGCTTAAGAGAGCAGCTTGCTCAGGAAGGGTGCTGGGAAGATTACTGCTGTGCTAAACAGCTCTCCAGTCATGGCTTGGGGAGTTGCTAGTAGGAATAATAGAGGGTTCTCCTTGCAGTGGCTATTTGATCTAACCTCGAGCATCTGCTGACATTCACCACTCAGTTACTCCTGTTGTTTCTCTACGTCGAGGCGGTGCACTTCATTTCCATGCACTGGTGCCAGCAGCACATTTCCAAACCCTGTCTTACATCAAGAGGGAGTGTCCACTCCTTAACCACTACCTACATCAGTTCTTGCTGATGCATTCAGAGATTTCATCTTATGTTTCCTTTGCTAGGCTGAGTTTTATCCCTGCCTGCAGTTGGAGGCTTCCAAAGCGCTTTGGAAGTCACTCCCTGCGCTTGTGTGGGGCAGCAGCGAGATCAGGCACAATCAGACTAGAAGTGACAACTGCAGAATGTCAAGGTCACAAGTACAATAGTGTCATCCTACAACACAGGGGAGTCCCTTCAGCCCTCATCTTCCCAGTATCCATACTGGTCTGGCACTGTGGCTTACACTAAGTCTCCTCGAGCTGTCTGCAAGTAATCCCCTGAAGAGCCTTGTGGGCCAACCCTCTGACCTGACACTCTGTCCTGTAGCTGCTGGGCTCCTGCCAGCAGCTGGGAGTCTGCCACGATGCACAGCCCTGCTGTACTGCACAGCTATGCTGGTCCTTCTCAGGCTCCTCCTTCCTCTAATCCCTGGCCTCTGTCCCCACCATCCTCCAAAGAGCCTGGAGATTGAGCCAAGGAGACTGAAGACACTGACCTCAGGGAAGAACTGGTCTGGTCCTGCCCAGTTCAGATCCTTGACACACAATGCAAACCCTGTGAGAACACGATCTGCCTTCTGGTGGCTAATTTAAATGGAATAATTAGGACAATACCTTGGCATGGTTTGACATTCTGATTGAATTGTAGAACTTGAGAAGGATTTTTCTTAAATTCAAGCATTAGAAGAAATCATGCATGCCCTGGTCTCATAAACTTTGAGGTCTTAGCACCAAAGATCTATTACCTGCAATGTAGCTAAGGTACATATTTAAGCATATTTGAAATTTAGACAACAAAATATGTGAGTAGAGATCAAAATCTGTATTCTGTGTGAAGTTCAACATAAATTTCAGGTGCTACAGGCTGAATCTGTCACTACTGAAACTTGCAGACTCTCTTCACTCTTGTACCCAGAACACACAAGCACACTGGACCAGTGTGCAGCCTGTCTCATGATTTCCTGCCCAAAGCCATTCCCCTCACGTCTGACACCTCCTTTCTCCACTCCCAAGCAGTGCCTTGAGTTATTTCCTTGCCCCCTCACCTTTCTGTGTGAGGTTGGAGAGTGGTTTTGTTTGTTTGCAGACAAAACCAGCTCTAGTGTCAGCAGTTTCACCTGCTGTGTGTCCAAGAGCAGCCTCAGCAAGACCAGCAGGGCTGTTTGGAAGCTCAGCTCCCAGCAGAGCTCCAGACTGCCTGCACAGCCACGGCAAGGTTTGCAGCATGACCTTGCCTTAAAGAGCTGCAGCACACTGCAGCAACACGTGTGGCAGGTAACCCAGTGGGACAGCAGGTCCTAATAACAGCAAGTTCATAAAGGATATTAAACCAGAAAACTTGTTTCACTAACAGGCATGTACAGCCCTGAGTAAGCATGTAGTAGTTCCCTTACATTTGCTGTAAAAGCCAATAGGACCATAGAGAAACCCACTTGAGTAACTCTGACAAGCTGGTTTGGAGTCTGCAAAGGGGGATGTGTGTAACCTGGATGTCCCCAACCCAGATGTTCCCCAGCTCTTTATCACATTTTAGGCTTTTGTCAAAGATTAATGGTTTCCTATTGTCTGTATTCTGCAAGGGATTCACTTGCACTAGTGCAGCTCTTCCTCTTTCAGAAGTTACTCAGTATTTATACTGTATATACAGGAATTTTTTGACTAGACAACAGCAACCATTCATTTTCCCAGTTACAACCAGAATCCCCAGTTTCAGAGCATGAGCACAAGCAGCAAACCAAGCAGTGAAGAGGACAGGTTACTTCTAGAGGTCACACAATTGGCTCAAACCCCAACTGCCCTTGATTTGTGTGCACAGCCCTGTTTAAGGGGCAGCTCAGCTGCCCATCGCAGCTGTTTTGTGTTTCATCTTTTCCCCTTTCAGTCTACAATTAAATCCAGGCCAAAACCTCCCACTTTAGCACCAAATCGTGAGTGTCACAGGCAAACTTGGACACTCACAACCGCCAGCTTACTCGCTGCCTGCTTCAAGGGGAGTGTGCTAGGCCTGGCAGTGACTGATGGCTGAGGGACTGACCAGACTTGATTAGGAACTGCCAGCAGTCACAATCAGTGGTACTAATTGGTGCAGTTACTCATACCAGCATGCCAGGCAGATTAACAGGGAACCCATTAGAAGAGCAAAGAGCAGACACAGGCCCAGTCCACGTGCACACACAGCGCCTCGTGCTCAGAACCGGGGCACAGGGGGGTCCCTCACGTTTAGCTCTTCCAAAGGAGGATTTCCCTCACTCCACACAGCCTAATGAGCAACTTGGGCCAACTCCTCTAAACATCCCAGTTTGTTTTTAACCTTGAAACCAAACTGTCCTTTAATCTGTTTTCCATTTCTTGACATAGTTATGCTGAGGTTTGCAGCAGCAGGAGCTTAACTGGGATTACACAGAGTTTTCTCCAAGATTGGGTGGAACAAAAGAGAAGTACATTAAATTTTCAGAGTAGTGGTAACAGCAGCCCTGAAGGTTTTACTTGAAGTTGTTTAGCTCTGGACATGGATGTACCTAGATACAGTTTCCTACTCTTGCCACATTAATTGTGCAAAAAGAAAAGAACCTGTAAACCTTTTAATCAGCTGACCTGTGTTTTGGGGAAACATTAGTCCCATTTGATTATATACTTTGTGCTAACTCACCACAGTGTGGCAGAGGAAAAATCCAATTAGATACCATCACATAACTGCTCTTTACCCCAAGATTAACATAATTTATAGAAGTGAATTAGTCTGGTTTAATTGGTGTAATTAAAGAAGTGGTAGCGCTTCCTACACTGGTATCCCCAACGTGTAGATGAAAACAAGCAAAAGCTTTGCAAGGTTAGAGGTCACTAGTTGTGATTGCTAAATAAGAGTATTACCTGGGAAAAACTAACTGAAGAAAATGTTTAATTAGGCAGAAATAAGCAGATATAATTTAAGAGATAAATTGAAGAGGGTGTTACAGGATGTCTCTGTTAAAAGCATAGCAGAAAATTAACACTTTTAAAAAGAAAGTATCATTCCACAATCTCACTCCTCATTTTTTCCTTCCAGTTCTCTGTTCTCATTTAGCCAGGGCAGTTGTTGAGCTTTTGCCATTGGGAATCTGTCATACACAGGGAAGGTGACATTAGAACATACCTACCAGTATGAAACTAACAATGTCACATGATGCTGTTAGAGTTCTGCAAAGTTTTCATTTCTTTAATGTTTTGAGATTTACTGATGAAAGACTTTTAATTTTTGCCATTTTTTAAAAGATAATGCTGTCTTCAAGGATGTATGTCAGCTATCAACTTTTTACTTCTTATAAAGAATTCAGAACACTTCCAGTTCTTAAATTTGAAGCCATTGTGATACTGCAGTCTGGAGATTTCTGTGACCCACTGCTTACATTAATACCATTCTACACTGTCATTTCTTTGGTGTCCCTGATTTATCTCTCAGAGCCTTCATGACTTTACATTTGGCTTTTCTGTAGCAGCAGAGCAGGTCATGTGGTTATCCAGAGGCATTAGTATGGTAATTTTCTTCAAGTTGAGTAGGTGGATATAATTAATGGACTGCTTTATTGATATACATAGATAGCTGATTCTCTGTGGTTTCAATTCCTGGCTTCAATAAAGTAGCTTGAGATTTTATCTGAGGGACCAGTAATTACACAGGGCAAGAATAATTGCTGCACAAATACAATCTGATTGTGGTTTATGCTGTTGCCAGGGCTGATGTTAAAGCTTAAATACATAAACAAGGATCTGCTGCATGAATAACTTGGCTCCTTTTATTTAAATTCATTAACTTGAGTCACTTGAATTCCTAAATGTGTTCCTGAAAGTTGAGCAACCTTTGAAGAGGCAGTTGTGGTCTTAGTGCATTGTAACACAGAAGTAGTTTTATTCTCTTAACTAGACTCTGTTTCCAGATACTCTGAGAAAAATAAGCACATGTACAAGTAAGCACTACAAAAATGGGTTCACATTTGCTCCTATTTTAGCTGAGAGTGATGCAGATTTTAAGTGAGGATTTTGGCAAATCAAGTCACCCTAGTGATTCATCCTAGAGTCTGACCAACACTGACAAATTAATTTTATCAATTCATACTAAAAGTAATTCTCTCTGATTTTTGATTGAGAGAGTTCCTTGATTTGATTCCTCATGAAGAAGCTCCTGGGTAGGAACCTCCTGAGGCACCTTAGTAAGCATGGAGAACAGAGACAGGACTTTCCTGTGCTCCTGTCCCAGCTGGATCATCAGCTGGACCTACACTCAGCCAGCATCCTTGCCTCTCTACACTTGAAAGAGGCTACCAGGGGCTTTTATGTCTTTCCCAATTAGTTCTTCAGCATATATATATATTTATTCTTATTTTAGTTTTCTATTTACCCTCTCAGGTGAGTTTATAATCTTTTCCATTTTTATTATTGGACACCATTTTTTGAAAGATGCTTTCTTACTTCTAACCACCTCCTTTATTTTTCTGCTGGAGCTTGCTGGCCCTGTTTAAACACAGGCACCTTCAAACTTAGCTTATGTTCTGGCAATCCCATTTAACCATTCAGATGTTCTTCTTGAACAAGCTCCTTCATTTTTATGTAGTTCTTAACTTGACTACACAGAAACTAACTGCATAAGGGTTTGGATTCATAAAAAAGATGTTGAATTCAATGGGGTACAATATTATACAAAATATTGCTTCTAAGTTACCTCCTAAACCAGAATCCTGCATTGCTCAGGCCTAAATCAGAGGTGGTTTCCTCATTGAAAGATCTGCACAGCTAACACAGAGAGGAGGTTGGAGACAAAACACTCTCCACTTATATCTAGTTCTGAGAGTGGCAGGGTTTGTTTTTTAATACATTATTTTCCCCAAAATGCCATATTCTGTATCTGATAAGCTACTGTACCATCATTATTTACATGAGGCAACACAAGAACGTAGTAGAAAACCTGCTGTGTGTTCTCTCAGCCATACTGAGAGATGTGGGGATGCTCTGCAAGTTTGCAGTGATAGAGAACATTTGCCTACTGTGCATGAGACCTCCCTGCTCTTTGCTTTTGTTCCCAGAGCAGCAATAGATCATCTGTTGTGATACTTAAAACACTTGTAACAGAAGTTAAACTGTGAGTTGAGGGTAAGAGAACCGAGGAAGCCAGTGCACGGGGCTGAACAGGAGGGTGGAGCACAGGGGGTGTGGGAAACAGGACCCTTTGAAAACTTGAACTACTGAGAAGGGCGCCCATCAGCAACTCATTGTGGAACAAAGCACAACTTATGAGGAAGCTCTTGGCAGCCAAACAAGTGATTAGAAGACACTGCTTAAGTGTCCACAAGCCTTTCATGGCCAAGACATTTGAGTCCAGCATCACTTTTTGGTTAGATCAAGTACTTCAGATGTGGTAGTGCCACAGCAAGGATGCTGATGTACACGTCCTGCCCATCAGCACACACCAGAGCCAGTATCATCACATCTGCCTGCAAGTGTGCCCTACACACAGGACATGTGGTGGGACACTGATCACTCACTGCTTTTCTCTGGAGAGGGGGGTACTCCTCACTAGGAAAACAGCATTCAGTCCTTGCTTCATTGCTGCAGGTGCTAGTACTACACTGTTCTCACACACTGGTGAGGTAAAAGCCCTCAGAATCCCCCAGTCAGTTGCAGCTTGCTGATACTAGAGCATCTTCATGCATCCCAGTATAAACTGTTCCAGTAAATTTAAAGAAGAGCAGCTACAGTAAGATACAGCCTGAGGATGGGGGAGATTTTTGCATATATATAAAACATAAGTGCCCCCCCCACCTTCTTGCCATGTAACACACATACACAAGTCTGTTGTCCAGAGTGTGCCAGAGGAATCGGCTCTGAATTTATCCAATTTTCTTTTTGTTATGAGAAGGTTGAAGGCATGACACTGATCAGGCAAAAACTTACCCCAAATGTCTATGCAATACATTTGCAGCAGATCAGCTCTCGAGCAGTATAACTTTAGTGAGATTTATAGAGGAAGGCAGAGATGACATGAACAGTGTGCAGAAACTGGCACAGTAACCAGCAGCCAGAACCTTGTTAAATGAGGCTGCAAGTTATTATGGGGGCTCTGGCAAGTAAGCTCACAAGAGTAGCTCTGGCACAGCACAGGAGCCAGGCTGCATCTGAAAGTTTCAGAGGTCCATGCAAAGATGCAGCATCCTGCACTCATACAGGACTAGACTTTGATGAAAATACTAAATAATGGGGAAGGGGGGGGTGTGTAAGGAGATTCTGTTTCATTAATGACTTAGCCCTTAGCAGAACCTTGCTGTTAGCTAAGCTGGAGTAATAATTGAAATTCCATATATTTTCCTAGATTCATGTGCTGATTTCCTTGGACTAAACAGTTAATTCAGTACCTGTGTTTAAACTAAGCCCTGGTTTCTTACATGAAGCCTCCTCAAATTTTTCCATCACAGTTCTGAATACTTTTTCAATTACTTCAAGTATTTAAGCAGCAGCACTAATTACTTTAATTAAATGTAATCAGACATTAATATTGCATAATATCCCCATCCACTAGTTAACCTAAATGCACAGTCTTAGGTCAGTCATCCTTAATTAACCTTCAGTTGAAGCAGAAGCAAAGCTGTTCCCATCACCAGGGCAAGCTCACCCTTGCTGCCCTTTCTTTGTGTAACCACACATCAACAGGCACCTGCTGGAGAGATCTCACACCAGACTGCAAGAGACTCACGTGTCTGGGGACCAGCACGACCTTTGCAGACGGTCCTGGAGCTCCAGCTCCTCGGCTCTCTGGTGCCATTACACCCAAGGTCAGGTTCCCCTGTCCACAACAGAAATGACATTATGAAACATCTCTCCAGAGCAGTGCAGCTTTCCTGGGACAGCCCAGTGTATCATGAATTCTTTAAGTAACATGAGCTTGAAGATAATGGACTGCTCCATGTGGCTTGGCATTTTAGTGCTCTTACCCTGTCTTGTTTGCTGGTTTATTAAAAGCCTGCTAAAGGATTGGTTTTACCAAAACCAAGGGTATTCCTGCCCAAAATGTGGGTTTTTTTTTTTTCTCAGTAGAACTAGAAACCACTGAAGCAACAGATTTCCCTTGTAATATTTTCCCTCTTGAACTTACAGCACTGCAGTTTCAGCATTAAATTATTTCTTTTTTTAATTAACACAAGGGGAGTTATCAAGGGAAGCCTGGCTACCTCAGTTAACCTAAGCTTTTATTTGAGGTCACTGCATGAAGAAGGATTTTCTCTCTGACAAAAACTGAGGAGAGAGCCTATGGTATCTCTCTTAAGAAGAAGCACAAATAATTAAGTGTACTCTATTTTATTTTTAATTGCACTACATTTACTCCATTCATTTTCAAAGCATTAGTGCTATCATCTAGCAGACTCTGGGAATTTCTGTGTCTTGTAAGTCTGCAGCAGAAGTGGGAATCAACTGGTGTGGTAAATAGGAGCCAGAAATTTAAGACACTGTTGGTTCATGTTTCTGATCACACAAAGTTTTGCTTTTAATGGTGGGCAACCACTGGAATAGGCAGACACTCAACCACTACAAAACCCTTCCCACTGTGAAGGTGCTTGTGCTGAGGTTTTGCTGTGCAAGCAAGAGCTCAAGGACCCTGAAGTTTATCAACTTTTGTAGAACCATTACATGAAGCTGTATGTTAACCCAGGCAAAGTTTTACACCAAAACACATTCAATCTTTGAGAGCAAAAGTTGTTCTACAACACACAGTAGGAAAACACTCACCAGGAGCAGCCATATTCCCAAGGATACACTACTCAGAAGGTACTTTCCACCAGTCTCCTCTCCAAGGAATACCTTCCCCATAAGTTGAGGCTACTACATGCACCAAGTTCAACTCTAACCAACACATTAAGTAGCTCACATTGGAGGTACCAAAACTTATGACCAGAAGCAAACCCCACCATGCAAAACCCTGCATACAGCTGGCTACAGGAACCAAAAAGCTTTTTATAAGCAGCTGATGGGTTGTTTTCAGCTCCACCCTCTGGAAAAAAACACTTGTGATCCTGCCCTATGGATGGGGACAGTTGGTTCTCCATCTAGTCTGTGTTTGTAGGCTTTGCCACAGGAGGTTTCTGGATTAGAAGAATACTTTGTGGCTCAGAGCATATGAAAACTTTTAACAATGTAAAAAGAAAAAGCCAGAAACATCAACATTGGTACTTGAGAAATCTCCACCTGCTACACAGAGCTACAGACTGAGAAAATCAGTGTTACCTTATGTACCTTAGACAGGGACACAGTGCAGAGACACGTTTAAATGTGTCCTTTGGAAATCTCCTTAGTTGCTCTTTACTCATTCAGTCAGGATTGTTTCAGGGTGATGATTGTAAGTTGCAGTGCAGTTGCAAGGGGACCCTTCAGGCTGCAGCTGCCCAAGGAGAAGCAGTATACAGCTAATCCACATTTTCCTCCTTTTTCCAGTTGGGGACAGAGAACCTTTGAAAGTAACTCAGCTGTCAAAACCTGATGGTTCAGGCCATTGAACGTGCAGAGGAGGAGCTGCCCTCCTTCACTACCAGAGGATGGCTTTTCCAACAAGACTTTGACTAGAGAAAGGTTTGAGCAAATGGAACGGAAATTAGTGGAACCTGTCTAGGGAGCAGGTCTGTTCTCTGGGACCATGAGGTGTCAGTTTCTCTCATAATGCTTCTGCCTTCTTTTAAAAAGTCTAACAAATATGAAGACTTAAAAAAGTTGGGTGGGACAGACAGTTGCAGTGCAAGGACACGTTGTATGTATGCATCAGGACCAATGATTCACGAGCTCATTGCTCAGGAAATACTCTACAACTGACAGCAAAGGGGCTATTTACAATCTAACCTGGGATTATATCTCATTACCTTCAAAAGAGGAAAAAAACCCCCAACTTTCTTTCCTGATATAAAAATATATGACACAATATGGTTTTGTCTGTATGATGTTTCAGATTTCAAGTGTGAGATTAATGTGCCTGTTTCAAGTTTCAGTGTGTGCTGACCATGATGAGTTTAATTACCTGGCTCTGTGCCTTGCTTCTCTTTCTCTAGACTTTCCAGACATCTTCTTAAACTTGCATTTTTTATGTTTTTCAGTTCCCTCCTTCTGGGGCTTGGTGAACTCAGCTTGGAACCTGTGCTCTGTGGGGAAAAGGCAGTCACCTGTCAACATTGAAACCAGCCATATGATTTTTGATCCCTTCTTAACTCCACTTCGCATCAACACAGGGGGAAGAAAGGTGGGTGTTCTGGCATGGCCCAGTGTAAAACCCAGAAGTCAGCAGACCTGAAAACATTTGCTATATTCTGTATTTCTAAAGCATTTACACTTTTCCCTGGCTGGGTCTGAACAGAGTAACCAGAGTTTGCTGTGCAGATCACACCGTTTCATCACTGCTGGAGACAGGGACCACACGTGTTTGGGTGGATTCTAGCAGATATTTGTATTTTCATATTAACTGAAGCTCTGCTGTCTAGAGATTGGTGTCTCACTGGAAACTCCATGTTCATAATTAAATGTGGTGTTCATCCTGAGTGGTGTTTTCAAGATGCTGTTCTGAAAGTGCTGTTTAAGTTGTCCAGGGCCCTTTTTGGGTCATCTAAATGAGGATAACATTGCAGTGCCATCGTGTTAAGAGGTAGGAAGGGATGAATGAGCTTCTATATGTTAAAAAATGAAAGGAACTATGTGATAACATATCTCAGCATGGGACAGGCAGACAGTTGTGTTCAAAAAGTGATCTAGTTTCTGTGTTATCTAGAGCATATTGGCAAGTATGATTTTAACAGATATCTCACACATATCAGACAACAGAATGGCAACATTGAATAGATCATTATTAAATCTCTGAGGATATGGGATCACATGGAAATGACAGGTTAGCACAGACTATTTTAATCATCTCAAACAAGCATGATAATTTGTTTGAAGAGTGATCACCACAGTTGACGAGTTTATTAACCACTATTTCTGACCAATACCATATTTTAAATTATGTATATAGAAACCCCTTCTTGATTATCCATATTATTAAAGTATATCTTAGCAAACTGAGGTATGAAAATAGTCATTTTTTATTAGCTAATGTGTCTAACTGGGGCTGAGGAACCTCAGCTTCCAGTCTAGTCCATGCAGGTTAAAGGTGGAAGAACGAAGCAAGTTGGTAAAATGATTCTCTGCAGATGGATGGAGATTGTTGTCTGAGGTGTGTGTACACACAGAAACACTCCTGATAGATGCTAAGAAATCAAATCCTCCCTCTGAGTTATGTTAGGAGCTCAAATCCAGACAAGGTTTTTGTTGTCTTTAAAACCTTCAGTTCAGTAAATGGTCCTACAAGTCTTTGCAACTCAGGTGTCGACTCACTGTGCTGATGCATCCATATCCATGAAAAGAATTCACAGGAAATTCTTTGTGACTGATTTTGAGAAACATTCAAGCATGTGCATTTCTGCCTGCTGACCCAGTGCTTGGAAGCAGAACTGGAACTGGGATATACCAGCATATACAGTGAAAAAAATGCAGAAAGTTAGCACATCTAAGGTGGGGTTTGGACCTGAGGCATGTTNACCACTATTTCTGACCAATACCATATTTTAAATTATGTATATAGAAACCCCTTCTTGATTATCCATATTATTAAAGTATATCTTAACAAACTGAGGTATGAAAATATTCATTCTTCATTAGCTAATGTGTCTAACACATCTAAGATGGGGTTTGGACCTGAGGCATGTTTCACTGCTGGTAATCTCTCACTCCTACCAATAGCACAGTTAGGGACACTTCACATATATGGTTCTTAGAAGTGTTCTCTGCATTGCCAGAGTTAGGTGCTAGCTCATTCTTTTCACTTATGTTTGCTAAAATAATTATAGTTACTAGAAATCAGGAGTACAGACAGATTTAGAGTGCAGCACCAAAATAAACTTTCTGTGACCTACTTAGTTCCTAAATTACCATTGAAAGCAGGGTGGTAATTTGAAAATATTTCATAGAGCAAGCTCATCCTAATGATTATGCTTAATGATTCTGCTTTCACTAAAGAATGTATTCACAGTGTGGAGGTTTAAGGACAATCCTTATATAAGTATCAATTCTGTTTATCCAGCTCAAGGGTCGATACTTTCCAATTCTAAATGTATTTTATAAATAAAGCATCTCAAACTTGTTATCACTCTTGGAAATAGCCATTAGTTCACAATGTTTTCGTGTTGCCTCCCTTGTAGGGGGTGCTTAAAAGGGTATTTTAAAGATTTTGTTGCTTATTCCATGCAGGCAGTTGTGTTGTATGCAGTCTGTAATAGAGAACAAAGCAGATGAAAAGGCATTGTGACTTCCAGTGTCACAACAGGCAGAGACTCTACAAAAGGTTACTCCAAAATGATTTATCTTCTCTTCTTGTCTTGACAAATGAGGTTTCTGCTGGATACAGCACGAGGTGTTAGCAATGTGCTCTGTGCTTCCAGTTGAGGTCCTGGTGGTACATGTGCACACACATCAGTTCTGATGTCAGCTTCATGAGAGGAATGATAAAATGGGGTATTGTTACCCACTGAAGGCCAGTAATGCTTCCAACTACGTGCCAAATTTCAGGGTATATTTTCCTTTTTAAACAGAAATGCATTGAGGTTTTCATTGTGATACAAAAACAGGTTTATTGACTCTGCTATTTAGGGAAAGCCTGACATATTTCACTTTATTTATGAGATAATATGAAAGTTAGGACCAAAATTACATGGATGCTGTCAGTGAGTTGAAGCCAGAAGTTTCAGAATATTTAATGCCTTCAGCAGTTCCTGGAATTCAGCTGAGTTTGGTACCATTTCAGGGTACTGGAGGCACTGAAAAATGTGGGAGATGCTGTATCAGTGATGAGGTGTTCTCACCACACTCACTAATGTTATCCCATGCTGTCAAACAGTGCTGGCTTTCAGTTTTGTTACAAGAACAGCCTTTGTTCTAGTTGTGGTGAGTCTGTTTTAGAGAGGTTTCTAAAATGGTTGAATCAAAATCTTCCTTTGAGGAAAAGATTAGAATTTTAGTGCCTTAAAAACTTCCTTGCTCACAGTTAAGGCTTTAGTTGGGATGTGGTTTGGCAGGTAGTGTATTTGTGTTTGCTTTTTTGGTAATGTTTTATCTGTTAAACATAGAGGTGTGTTTCATATGGGCTGAAGCACTTCATTTTTTAGGGCAATGAACCAACTGATACAGCAGCCAGGGAATTTCTTAGACAAGACTGAACTGTGATTATGCTGTACGGAAAGGATGCTGTGGAACTGAGCCCACGAAAAATGATGAATAAATAAAAAAGGGATTTGATATGGTTTCAAATCAAAGTTATAATAAGCTAGTTTACATGCATAGTGAACAAGAGAGACAACTCATTGCATACAGAGTCAAAATTACACACCTCTTTTGCAAAGGGAGCTGGGAGGAGAGTCAAGGCTCAGCACAGAGTGAGATGGAAGGAAGCGATCAGTACCGATAGTCTGGCAACAAGAGCTTCAATATTTTAACAAAATGTTTTGCTATTAAAGCAGAAATCAGCATTATTTTAGTTCTGATTTTGAATTTATTTCTACTTTGTGTGCTACACTTTTGAAATTAAGAAGGAACTGGAGAGAGTCACCCACAGGAACAGAATCCAAGACCAGTCTAGAGAAATTCCAATAACCTGTACCTGGGTGATATCATCACTGACTTAATAGCTCCTCTTGCCTCCATTTCTTCACACATTTTTCTCTTGAGCCTTTATTTTTGGGGGTGGAGAGCATTGCTTAATTCCTGTAAACCTGATTAGTTCTCAACTTCTGCACCAGCAGAACCAAAGTTGTTGCAAGGGATCCCCTTACGGCATCTGATTCCCCTCGTGTTCATACCTTCCTATCCAGTGCCATCCCAGAGTTTATCTTCTATCAGCTTTAGCAGTGGAAGGCAGCTTAGTGAACTAGATGAAGACTTCCCTATGTCTTTTAGGCCAGTTGGGAATAAAAAAGTAATTGTGTTGTTCCTAAAGAAGAGGAATGGTCTGAAGGGTGAGTATGAAGCACAGCACCACTGTCCTCCCCCACAGCCTACAAGGGGGGGAAAGTAAAGTCTGTGTCCTGGTACATGGCAAGTGACTTAATAGGTACTGCTGACCTGAGGCTGCAAAGAAACTTCTCCCCATTCCACCCAGGAAAATATTTATACCTCTTTGATCTGATTATGCACAATAAAGTTCCAGAGAGCAGTTTGCATGTTTGCAGTGATTGCAGTGTGGTGTTGGGTCCTGCCATTTACAATTTCCTGCAGTTTACACCATCAGATGCTGTTCTGAGTTGAACTGTGCTATTCTGCATCTTGGTGTATCTCTGTTTACTGAGAAAGGAGCTCTTTGGGTCCTGAAGGCTGAATTTCATTGAGACAGATAATTGGATTTCAAGATCCAGTATCTCAGCAGAAGATATTTAATGAGTTTACATGCAGATGAATTCCCCAGCAGAAATGCTGCTTTTGAGGAAACTCCCCAAGTTTCAGCTCTCTCTCAGGCCCAGCTTTGTCTCTTGATTATCTGTTTCAGTGAATTTAACATACAGTCCATTTCAGATAAACAGCCCCTTTCAATAAACAATACAAAGCCTTATTAATATGCAAATCACACTCCCCTGCTCTGTCACAAAGAAAACCACCACTTTACTCTCTCTGCTTTTTCCCCTTGGAGATACAGAAGCACCAAGGCAGTCAGGGCACCAGCGTGGCTCTGCTGATGAGCTGGGGCAGGCTAGTGGCATTCAGACAGTGAGCTCCGTGGGTGTCAGCTGCCAGAGCCAGGGATTGCCTCCAGCGGTGGGACAGGGCTGGGTGCACAAACCACCTCGCTGGCCTCTGCATCAGCCCAATGCTGGGGTCCCTTCCGCCGCCCCCCAGCGCTCTGCCGCTCTCCCCCGAGAACTCTGCCCTTGTCTCCCCAGAGTTTGTCCCCTGACCTACCTGTAAGCCCAAGACTGAAGCACAGTTCTTAGTTTTTTCTCCTAAAACCACGTTCAGGACCAGCCTTAGACACTAAGTGCATCCCTGTCAACTCATTAAACCTGGTGGTGTGAGTGGTGCCCTGCGTTACCAGTCGGTTTAGGTCATGCTCAAGGACTCAATTTGTGGTTTGATGTGGGTAAAGTTCTGTTTAAAATCCCTTCATTTTCAAGTCAAGGAAGACCACTGTACCTGTTGATGGCCTCTGGGGAAGTAAACAAGTCGATGTTGGTGGCCAGGGACCCCTTCCAGCACACTGCAGCTCAGTGCCTATAAATGAAGGTGACTCAGTGAAGATCCACGTGTCTGCCTTCTCAGGCAGGACAGGAATGAACATCATCACGTGGTATTTCAATTAATATCTTAATGAACACTCGGTTCATTCTGTGCATCACAGCATAATGGTTATATTTAGCAGTTTCTAAACTTAAATAGCATAGGAGAAAAGGGATTTATGAATTGAAATCAGTTAAGTGGTTTCTCTGCCAGCTAGTCCTGGTTCCATGCTGTTCAATCAATCCAGAGTATTGCCAGCATTTTTCTCAGGAGTGCAATATATGACAACTGCCAAGCTTTTCTTTGGTGATCACTAAAAGGACAGATACTGGTGTGAACCATATTTCAGCACTGCAGGAGTATAAAAAATGAGTTGTTAGAAATGGTCCAGGAGGAATGGATAGCAATAAGACATCAGTGTCATCTGTAAACTGATTTGTGATGAATTTTTAGAGGGCTTAATAATATGATGTTTTGATTTAGAGTGGCTTCAGGAAGTCAAAAGTCTGATGCAAACATCAAAAACTTTAGTGAATAAAAAATGAAATATAGTATTGCTGCTTAAATAATTGTTTAACATTTCTAATGCTTCTATGGTACTGTGTGTTCTTAGATGTATTAGTGAGCTAAAATGAAACCAGCAGGTTAAGGTAACTGGTTTATTTCTCCTCACCATTAACTATTTAGAACAGGAGAAAATGCTGTTACTTCAGAGGTACTTGTAATTGTTACTGTTAATAGACCATATGTAGGGGAAAATGTATATTCAGGGTCTAGATCTGTCTCTGTGCCAGGACATCTGTGTCCTGATCTCTTTCGAGGTCCCTCCCAACCTGAAGATGCTGTGATCACTTCAGTGATCCTCTCTTGAGACTGAGTCCCTCTGGAGTATGTGGAGACTCAGTTTTCCACCTCAGGTGTGTTTGGCAGTTGTGCTCTTCAAACCACACGTTAAACTGTCTCTCAGCTGTGTTTGTGGAACAGCCACAGGCCACCAGGGTACCCTGGCAAAGGTGGCTGCTAACCCAGGAGGTGCCTTCCAAGGGAGGGTCTCTGAACGTTGTGGACCTTGGGCAGCAGAGGCTGAAAGGTCTGTGATGCTGCTGAAGATGGGCTGACAGCAGCCAAAGGTTTCCTCTGTCTCTTCCTTCCCTCCTCCATTGTTTGTTCCAGTAAATTGCTTTCCTGTCTGCAATTCCTAATGGTGTAGCTTCAGAAGAAGACTGGAGCAGCAGCTGACCTCCAGTTACTAGTTTGATATATTCAAAGGAATTTTCAAAAGTACCAACTTTGTTCTTGATGCCCTTTTTCTATCCTCCAATATAAATCGTGCTTTGTTTTGATAGTATCTTATTTGGATTTATTTCATCCTGCACTTCTGTCTGTAAGCCTAGATATTTATTTCAAGCCTGGCAGAAGTAAAAGAAACATCTATTTTGTCTTTGTATTTGATTCTGTACTTGGGGCTATAACCACTGATGTGAAAAGGCTGAAGATTTTTCTCGTCTCCTACTGATCCTGCTGTCACAGTAAAGGTGCACAAGCCTCCCAACACCAGATGCTTGAAAAGAAATGTGATTCTGTGTTTTGGCACTGCTAAAACATATTTCCTGGTCTCAGAAGAATGATTCATTCTTTGCTTTTCTTTGTTACAAACATAAAATCATAAATGTATGACATATTGAAATTTAGCTAAGTATGGTAATATTTTCTTTGAAGTGGGTATTTCAGGCATCATATCAAATAAATGGTGTTTGCTGACAGCCTGCTGTAGTGGATGGGGATCTTGCATGTCATTTTGCACATGGCTCAGTCATATGATCAAAGTCAGGATATCTGGGGGAGATGCTATTGTACACGGGGTTATTGCTCAGCTGCCATGTGTGAAACATGGGCCATGCCAACCAGAACTGCTGAGGATCACCTGTCTGCTCCTGGTAACTCTTGGCCTCAGCAGTTTGCAATCCTGTGCCTTCAGGTCAGTGGCAGAAGGTTTGTGAAGGAGATTTTGTGGTCACTGGTTGTGTGTTTCTCTTTCTTCTTGAGAAGCAAACATCAGGTACCTGGTGTGTTCAGGTGTCAGTCCTGTAGAAGGTGACATTTCAGAGCTTTACACAGCTACAGAGCCCTCTGTGGTATCTGTGTTTAAAACAGCACTGCAGCACTTTCCCAAAGATCTAAGAATAATTCACAGAGCATCCAGACAGATTTCACTTTTTGTAATCAACATAAGCCCAGTTTGAATCTGTTTTCTACTGGAAGTAGCTATTTACTTCTCAACAGTTCAAAACAATCCTTCAGGTTTTATTTCAGTATTAGGTTATTCTGTGTGAGGTCACGTATTTGAGCTCTGCAGCTTCCAGGAACAGGCTGCCCAGAGAGGTTGTGGAGTCTCCTTCTCTGGAGACATTCCAGACCCATCTGGACACGTTCCTGTGTGATCTACTCCAGATGATCCTGCTTGGGCAGGGGGTTGGACTGAGTGATCTCTTGAGGTTTCTTCCAGCTCTCAATATTCTGTGATCCCGTGATTCCTGCTGGCAGGTGAGTACCCAGTATAATCAATAGTGCTTTTCATGGGGTGTTGGCTGTGGGTTTGGTTCTTCAACACTGCAAGCTGTGGCCAGACTGGCTGGTGGGTGATTGGCACCGTATGCACTGACAGCCAAGCTGGTTCTCCTGAGGATGATGCACAGGAGGAGACACAGCTCTGAGACTGGAGTTGGACACAGACACTGAAGACCCTGTGGGAAAGGGTCTTTGTTCTATGTAACTCTCACTTTGATCCAAAGTGAAAACCATGGACTGGAGTCTGGTTTGTCATTAGGGTGCAGCAGCCCCAAGTAAATGGAATTGTCATCCCAGTTCAGGCTCAGTTAGAGCTGCTTTGTGGCTGGAGTGTTAAGCACAAAGGAACTGCACATCTGTTACATGTGAAAGGTGGTTTTTTGGTTTAGTCATGACAGGTAACAGTTCCTGGTCACACATCCCTGTTCTACACTGAGAATAATCAAGAAACCACCGTGTATTTAGCAGGGGTTTCTGCCTGTCTTGCAGCTGGGGTAGGTACTTTGTAGTAGACACATGTCAGTTCAGCTGAGAGCTGGAAAAGGAGGATAAATGGCACTGCTGCCAGGGGGAAATACACACTGCTGTGGCAGTGAGATGTGGTGTGTGGAACTCTGAGGAGCAGTTTGGTGCTGGAGACAAGTGCAGGGTCATTGTTTTTCCTCCTGGTACTGTTTATCGCTGATTGTTGAAGATTGAAGCAGGGCAGTTTGCTTATGGATAGGAGAATTAAACTATGTATTTTAGGATTAGATGCTGGAAAGGAGCTTAAGGGAAAAAACTGAAGCAGTGGTCAATGAACTGTATCTAATAATCAAAACCAAATCTGTGGATCAGCAGCTCCTCATCAAAGTGGGATCTGGATGCTAAAGCAGTGGGGACATTTAAGCTGCATGTCACTCAAAAGGCTGAGGAAAACCATCAGTAGATGATGCTGGAGCAGAGGAGGAAAATGTACATAAATTGGGGGTAAGAAACTGTTCTTAATGTAGGGGACAGAGGATGTTATGGGTGGTTCAGACTTTGAAAAAAAAATTGGAAAGAGGAAATAATCCTTTTGCAAATACCCTTTTTTTTTTGTTTGGGATATGTTGTTCCTGTGCAGGAAGTGACAGAGAATTGTAGCTCACAGCTGTGGTAGCCCTGTGTGTCACTTAGTAAGTGTTTGAGTCTGTAGCTGTTGTTGGGTTTATGTAACTTTCAGTGGAAAGCAATTATAACTGGACAGTTTTACCTCCAGCTTCTTTATCAAGGTGCTGCTTGTGTGTCCCTGAACAAGAAACAGACACAGAATATCTATGCAGGTCTCACAATGGCAATTTTAGACTTTAAACTGAAAAGACCCTGTAACAGCCCCATTTTCACGAGCCTTCTGCAGGATCCAGTCCCCTTTCATGTCTCAGGTTAGAACATCTGTCTGACAGGAGAAGTGTTGGCATGGGGACCTTTGTGTGTCCCTGCTTGAGGCTCGTAGCTTTCCTCCTCTTTCTAAAGCTGCCTCCCATCATTCATCATTTCAGCAGACAAAGGTGAATGAACACATCAGGTTCCTTCTGCAATCTAGTTTCCAGCATTCCCCAGAATCCACAAACTCACTGTAAGGCATTTGATTAAAGCATCGGTCTGAAAAACCAGCATTTCTTGTAAGAAAAGTCAGTAAACTGTTGATTTTCTGAGCTTATGTTTTGTCTCCATTGCATCAGCCCCAGCTCTGAATAATGCTGTGAATAGGTAAAGGGATGGCTTCAGGAAAGTTATCTTGAACTTAAATCTGTATAACTGGCATCACAGCTTAAAACCATCCGAAGGAACCTCATCTGGGTGATGATACACCCCGAGGGGATTGTTACACAACACAGTTGGAGCATCTGATGAGACTATTAAAAGATAATTCCATTTTTTCAAGAAAGATGAATCTTTATTTCAGTGTTGCAGATTCACAGGTCTGACTATCTCAAAGCTGCTTTGGGGATCAAGGTGAAAATGTACATCATATAAATATATGTAGTGCTAATCTCTAACCTGTGACACTGCTCAGAAAAAATGTGCTGCGTGCTGCACTCTGAACAACTTAGTGCAGTAGAAGAGGATGTGGCATAGATTACACTAATTTGTATATGCAGTTGAGGTATATAGTGGGAATGAGGAATAGGGAGTGGAAGAAGAGCAGGCAAGAGTTAATAAGGACAAATTCTATCTCTTTACTTGCTTTGGGTGTGTAGTAAATGGGATGTGCTCACCCTTTACTCCCATAATGTCTCTTTGGTGACTGGTTGGTGGCTGGAGGCAGCTCATCAGTGTCATTATTTGGTACTGATAGTGTTAAACCCCTGAGCTGGCATTCTGCAGTTCTCCATCCCCTGCCACACAGTCAGTGCAAAGACACTTGATGCCAAACAGGATTCTGAATCCCAGCATCCTCCTGGGCTATGCCAAGGGCAGCACAGCCATGCTGAGCTGGCACTCAGAAGCTCCTTTGAGCACACTTTAACGAAGTATTTTGTCCAGTCCTGTTTCATCTATGACTATTTAAGTCCTTTACCCAAAGCAGTTTTCCAGTGTACTGTGCAAAGAAGCCCTTGGGGCGGGGGGACGAGCGTGAATTCTTCTTAATCCACAAATGGACTTTTGAGCTCCTCACAGCCCTTCCAGAGAACTGCAGTTTTGTGTTGGGTTCTGTAAAGCATATAATTTAAATGATGGACATTAATAGCTGCTTTTGAGTGAGTTAAGCTGTTGATGAAAATACACATTCATGATCTTTCCTTCCAGTGTG
The DNA here is from genome assembly GCA_013399135.1 of Heliornis fulica. Taxonomy (NCBI): domain Eukaryota; kingdom Metazoa; phylum Chordata; class Aves; order Gruiformes; family Heliornithidae; genus Heliornis; species Heliornis fulica. Next base: position 209,130 of record VXBZ01004237.1, read on the forward strand.
TTTCTGAAAGCCACAGGCTGCTGAGGTCAATAGCCTGATGATGGATGGGGGTGCATCTCCCTGTCTGACACATGAGCTCTTTAGGAGGAATTGCTCAGGTAAAAGAACAGAAACACCATCCACCAGGCCTCCTGGTTTGATGTTTCCCAGGGACAGATTTGAATGCTGGAGAGAGAAACTCTTCCCCCAGAACTTCACTCCCAGGGTGGGTTGGACATGAGGCAGTGACACTGGAGACACTCCCAGTTTCTTTACCCTCCTACCGTAAATCTGGGCCTCTCAGGCTCAACTTCAGGCTTAAAACTTCAGCACTTTGTCTATTTGAAATGTTCTCAATGCAAGTAAGTCCCTGCCTACCTGTGACCAGATGGGTGTTGTATCCAGGCTTTTTATAGTGCTCACACCACGCTCCTTTTATATTATATATGTATTGACAAAAGGTTATTGTTTGGTAGCACAGGGATGTGTGCCAGCATCTGTGTCAAATTTCAGATAGAACAATCCTCCATTATCCTGCAAAGTGCCACCTATTTCCCATTTTTCACCATCCAAATGTCCTCAGTCCTTGAGGCAGCCACATACTTGTCATTAATTTCTTTTGTATCTCGTTTGACCTTTGGAGAGGCCTCTTTGTGACAAGTCTTCTGTTAACACAAAGTGTTCCAGAAACAGAAGACATAACGCAACCTGGCTTCCTACAGAACCTCATTTTAGCTTCTTCATAGTCCTCTGTCCCCCGTTGTCACTCCTCCACCCCTCCACTGACTCCCTCATCAGGCAAAGGCATAAAATGCTGTGGCTGTTTCTGTGTTCCTTTGTGCCAGCCAGCCTGCAAATGCACCTGCTGATTGCCCAGCTGACTGCTGCTAACAGCACTCTGCAATACCTGAGTTTTACCTGCCTCTTCCTCAGCACAAAATTGGTTTGGTGCTTTTTTCTCCCCAATTTTCACAAAACACTGAGCTGTTTCTTCTTTGACAAAGTTGCATGAAACTGGCCAGCAGAAACCAGAGTTTGTGCAGGGAAAGTAGGAAACAGGTCAAGAAACAGCTTGTTACTATTACAGTGAGTTATTTGCAGTGTCTTTTGTCATAGGCATCTTACTGCAAGCTGTATCTCTGTGAAGGCAGGAGCTGTCAGAGCTAAGGACTAAATAGGATTTCAGGGGTAGATGTATGTTAAAGAAAGAAATTGTATATCCTGTAGATTGCTGCTGTTAACATCATCGTTCTGCACGTCAGTGTTTGGCTGCTCTTTTCTCCAGCAGAAATGCACTGTATTCAGTGTTTCAGGGAGTACAGCACTGGGAGCTCAACAGCATAAGTAAAATAAAGTTAATAAACTAGTAAGAGTCTAATATTGCTTGGAGAAAACTGTACCCAAGAAGTGTTTCCATTCTTCTACAAAAACTTTGTTTAGAAAATCCAGCAGCATCTGAACACGAACCACATGGTGTTTTTAACTACTGTGATAAATCCAAGTTGAGGAGCTAAGCATCACAAAGCCTTCTGAGGACCACTGCAAACTGCAGAGCAAGGACATGTCTAACTATTGCACTTGCAGTGAGCAGGGTTGCAGCTCAAATCCTCTCACAGCTCTTTGCTAAGTCTCCCAGGCTGAAGGCACCTTAGAAGAGTCCCTGCTCAGAAGTAGCAAAAGTGGCTCAGAGGAGAATGAGCAGGAACACAGGGATCTGTGCTGGCACTGTTCTGCTGGGCTGAGCCCAGACAGGCACCTCTGCATCCAGGTCTGCCTTTTGGGGCAACCTCTGCCTGAACACCCCTGGATATTCCAATGGACTGATATTTTTCCAAATGTCAAGTTCTTTAAATGCTGTTTGAAGTTGAAAGTTTACTCAGTTCCCCTTAGAATATCATTGCAAATATCACCAAGATGTTTGTATGTGTCCAGCTGCTTTATCACCTCCTGTTCCTACTCTCCCAGAACAGTGCAAGGGAAGAGGAGAAATTATTTATCAGGAAGGAGTCTTACATGGGTTTCATGATGAGTGCTCACCTCTGCAAGTGACGTCATAGTGTCCTCGTGGAAGAACCCGTTCTTCACTCTCCATGACTCTCATGTGCTCCTTGTAGTGCTTCCTGGCCTGCTCACAATTGACCTTCATCCCCTACAAACTAAGCAAAAACATAAAATCAGAAACACAGTTGTGAATATATTCTTCACCACAAACTCCAAAACATGTTTGTTCTTTGATGGCTAATGAAATCCTCCCTGAGGCACCAGACAGTGACCCAGCCTCAAATCAGGAAGTGTTTCACTTGCACCTCCATCATTCTTTGGGCAAAACCTGTTTCATTCCCAGATCTCTGCTAATGCTGTTAATAATGAATTATTCTCAGTTCAGTCTCTTTGTTCTGGGCTCTCTGATTATCTCATTGGAAGGATTACCTGTTATTTTGGCCAATGGATTTTGCTCATATCCTCTCTTCCACTTAGCTTTGTCCTTTCCTGAGAGCCCTTCAGCTGTACAACCACACACCAGAGTCCTTTGTGTCGAGCTGTCCTGTTTTAGCACACTGTTCGACCCTGCATCGCTGCTCACGAGTGGAGGGATGTGCAGTATTAAAGAGATTCCTAAAAAGAACTCCTGGCTGGAGCAAAATGCATGCCAGCACTTGAACTTTTCTTCCTGCCTCTGCCAGACACCATCTGTCACCCCTAGGAGGTTCAGCAGTTTTGCTGTGAGCAGCATAGAGGTGCTTACTGGAGGGAGGAGCTGTGCTGGTCCTGGTCTGGAGGTACACAGCAGCCTTTAACTGAACACACAGAGATTAGGAAGGATATCACAGCATCTGGAGTATGTAATGGGAGAATAAAACATCTGGGCTAGGTGAAATATTGAGCATGTCAAATTATTACAACAAACTTTATAACTATCACTGTTAGTCTGACTGCAGTCATTTTTAATAGCATGAGAAGGCAGAGGGAGGAGTTCTGCACATCAGATGTGATGACCAAGAGTGATACTGCTGCAGAGAGCACGAGGAGCAGCACCCAGCTAGAGCAGACAGAAACTGCCTGCAAACAGGAGGGAAACTGCAACAGCAATTCCAGAATGGGAAGGGTAGTTCTCATCTCAAGATCTAGAAAGATCATAGAAAGAGGCTACAAAACATTAAAGAGATGCATTCTGCAGTTTTTTGCAAAATGAAAGATACATTTCATTGGCTTTCTATGGCAGTTGGCCCCAGTCAATAAGCTTTACTGCCTGCCCCCCTGCTGGCTCGTTGGAGCTGACTGGGCCGTCAGCTTTCTGTCTCCATGTGCTGTAGATGGGCAGTCACCCTGTACTGAGTGACTAAACCAGACACCTTTGGTGATGCTGGATCCTTCAGTGAGGTATCTAATGGTTCCCAGCTTATGCAGCATCCATTGAGTTGTTATTGAATACATGATTTCATTCTTGGTTAAGTGGTAAATTTCATTCATTCACTCCCAAGAAACATAGGACTTTACCAGTGTTACTTATGAGAGAGGAAGTTCTGTACAGCTAACCAACAAGTATAAATTAGCTGAGCTTAATTAGCTTTTCAACATTTACCCCTGATGGACTTGAAAGTGAAGGAAAAACTTTGCCATCTGAAGTAGGATAGTTGGGACTGAAAGTGATGCCTTAGTTGCCCAGTTCTTGCCTCTAATAGACAATGGATGTCAGCTTTAGCCTTCTATTTTGTCATACACTGGGCTTTTTTCCTTCTTCTCTGCCAAAAAAAAGTCCACACAGAGGTAATGAATTCCAGTGAGACCAGTCCCTTTGAAATGGAGAGGTGTGTCATCGTCACTGCTTCGCTTGATGTCACACTGGCCACCGTTTAGTGTCTCTGCTGTCAAACGCAGCAGCGACACAGTTGCTGCCTGTCTTGACAGTGTTTCATTCTTAACCACAGGAAAAATACCCACTAAAAAACTTCACAGAGGCACCTGGATTGACTTCAGGCATCTTTCTATCTGCCTGTTGAAGCAGGTAAAACTACTTGTTCATATTAAAAAACCTTTGGTTAATTACTCCTGGTCTTGATGACCGTTTAGAAGAGGTTCCTTACACGTGTATGTAGTCCTGATCTATTGATAAAGGAAGTTCCTTATATAATATCACATTTTCTCATTTAAACACTTTCTCAGTGTTCTGCTTTGATCACTGGGTCTGCAGCAGTTTTAAAGCACCTTCCCTGAAGCCTTCAGAAGTAAAGTACACACAAATGCCCTTTATTAGCCCTTCTGGCTTTGTCTGTCGTGATCCCTCATAATTTTCCTTGTCTATACACATCTTTCTTAGATGAGATTGCCCATGTGGCTCTCCACAGACAAGGGTGTAAATGGTGAGCATAGTGCTGGTGAATGATGGCACTGCACTACTACAGCTTACCTTTCCCCTCTCCTGGGCTCTACTCCTGGGTGGGTTTATTCCATCTTCGCTTGCACAAGCTTTCCTAGCGCCTTGCACCCTTGCACGGTTTGGCCTGCTGAGGCTCACCATAAAGCTCTATACTTAAAGGATAATGTTCGTGATGGAGGGAGTATACAAGGCAATAAACAGCTTTTGCAGGTGATTAAACACACTGAAGCAAAGCTGAGGCATTTGAAAACCCCCAAAGCTGTTTATTGTAAGCACGGGGCCGCATCACAAAGAGAGGCTGTGCTCAACAAGCCACAACATTAAATAAAACCTTCTCTTTGCCTTCTCTTGCAAGGACTGGGGAGTTCTGTAGTGCTGCCTTCCTTTCACCCAACAGATCTGTCCTCCTCGTTGCTGATAGCGTGGGTGGCTCTCATTGTGTCACATACATACAGCAGGAGATTCCAGTGTAATTGCTTGGGATAAAAGCAGCAGAATGTCGTTCTTTAAACCTTGATGACAGTCCTTTCCTCCTCTCCCCACCCCACAAGAGCCCCCTTTATTCCTTACTTTGGGTTTTTTTCCTCTTGTTACTACTCTCTGTCTGTGTTTCATGATTTGGTTCATCACTGGGTTTGTTCTTTCCAGTGGTGCCTTCACCTCTGCGTTCCCCAGCACTTCAGAGGTGCTCGAGGCTGGAACGTGGCTGCTCCAAGGGGGAGGTTAGGAGGAGTAGTATGAGTCACAACATTTTTAATGTGTAACAGGGAATCTCTGTTACACAAATAGTACTGCTTGTGTAATGATGAGTTCTCTTCAACTGAGCAGACTTTTCTAGCAGTTACAATTTACTAAACCACACGATCATCAAGAGTATTTTCTTTAAAATGTGACGTGTCCTTTTTCCAAGAGGGCCATCTGATAAACTCTTGCAGATTTCTGTGGGGCTTCCTATCAGTGCAGTGATGGCAACTACACTGCAATTTTTCAGCCTCAGTGGAGTGACTTAGCAGTTAGATGTCACTGTGGGTGTCTGTGGGAGTCAGACACTCCAGCCATGCTGCAGTTACCTGCTGGCACAAGCTGCAGGACAGCGTAATGGTGTAGGTCAGTAACCCCCGGGGAAGGCTGTAGTTTTCTGTGAACATGAATGGAAAGAAACTTACAGTCTAAGGAGAGAATATTTAATATTTTGCTGTGGTTCACAAAAGCAACATTTTTGCTGTTTATTGCTGTATCTTCTACGAAAGGAAAATCTGAAGAAAGTAGTGGAAGTTTGGTAACCAGCGGAGATCGAAGCCGCATGCTGTGAAACAGAATTCATCAGAGACAGCAGTCAGGAAAAAAATCTGGCTGGCAAGTCCAAGTGCAGTTGTCTGAGGTCTTTTCTTCCTTGTGTCTTCTAACTGTTCCTACAGCAGCAGTGTCTTTTAGGAGAGTGGTATTTACTCATCATGCATAAACCCTCATTGCGATGGTGTTGTAAAAGAACCCCTGTGTATGTTACATCCTTGTCTCAGATAAGTATAAATCCAGTATAATTCTGGATTTGCACCAGTATTACTGCAACACAAATCTATCCTTGACCATCTTTATCCACTGTGCCCTGTGGAGTTTATCTAGGCCAAATCCCGAGTCACTGCAATGGAGGTGCCATTCCGTGTGTGCGCGGAGAGCCCTCAGAGCATTCCCACCAGGCAGCCCTCGGGGCTTGGGCTGGGGACTCCTGAGAGGGCAGACCTGGGGCAGGGAATACCCTGGAGGAGGAGTGTGTTCCCTCTGCAGGCACTGGAGTGTGTGTGGGGGTAACAGCCCTCCCTCAGGTTCTGCGGGACCACAAGCAGCCGCTGCCCGCGGGCGCAGGACACGTGAAGTGCAGGACGAGCTGCCAGCCCCGAGGGTGAAAAATACATCCAGGAGCATTTGTGTGGATTTTCTGGGAAGACAGGTGTCATCTGAAGATGTGCTGAGGGTGTCAGCATCACATTTGGCACGGGAATGAAGGCTAATGACAGTAAAGATACCGACACCCTTCTAGAAATCTCATTTCCCTCCAAAGGGAACGAGTTGTTTGTTCCCATTTCAGGTCGGGAAAGAAGCTCTCTGGAACTGATTTGGAAGGTTTCTCACAAAGGTTAATCCTCAAACTCTGCTCTCCATTTACTGTTTTCTCATCAATCTCTATAATGAATATGAAGTAAATATAGGCAGCTTTTTATGTTCATTGTATACTTTTGAATATGCTCAGAATAAAGTGGAGAACAGTTCTGAAGGACTGTGAGGCTTATATTTTAACATTTCATTTCTCTTGAATTAACCAAGACTGGTTTTGTAAATGGCTTTTCTCTTTCTTTGCCAAAGATGTATCATTTTTCATGCATGAATTTGGTGGATTATGTGTAAGTAAAAGAATGCTTTCTGATGAGTCGTCAGAAAAGGCAGATGCTTTTAAGTGGGAGGTTTTTTGGTTGAAATACGTTTGGAAGGGTTTTTTTTCCCCCCTATTGCACTTTCCATCAAAATATTTGTTGCTCATTTTAATTAAAAACATGAATTCTGTTATTTTCAGCAGCTTAGAGATAAATATCACAGTAAAGAATGTTTCAAGAGGAATAAAGCTATTCCATTAATACTTTTTTTTCTCCCCTGAAACATAAAGCCACTTCCACTGCAGAATTTTCAGAGGAAACTTTGTGAGAGTTCTGGGACCATATTTTTAACATACATACAGGCCCAACAAAGATTTACAAATGCCCTGAACCCCATTTTCATCAGCAGAACTTAGAGCCAGAAGGAGTCTGTGTCTTTCAAAATCACTTCAAGTGTCTGTTTGTATTTTAAGGACCAAATTAGTTTTAGAACTCTGATCTCCAGACTTGTGTGAAGCAAGCCATTGCTTGAGGCAGCGTTGTCCTCTGCTAGATTAAACAGACTTCTAATATTGTGTCTTCATCTGAATATATTTTCACTTCAGTCACAGTTAATATGAAATATACTCTACTTTGTATTTGCTGCACGAAAGGAAGATTGATTTATTTCAGGTAGTTTATAGGCTATTTTATTATTCACATCAAGATCTCATCTGTTCCCTCTGCATTCATATTTTATAGCACTTTAACTGATTGATTTGATTTGACCCAACACTTTGATGGCACCTTTGCCATGGAGGCTGCACACATATAACACAAATCATTTACACGATTCATTTCAAAACTATTTACCTTACCCTTGGGTTGTTTGGTGAACTTCTGGCCTTTTGGTTCTGACCAGATTAACCAGGCAAATGCAGGTAAACCACAAGCCCATAGTCCTCAGGAGTAAATGCCTTATTCCCTAGCTAGATCATCATATTCACCATGCTTTGCAGTACAGTTGTATTCATACCAACACAGCAAAGGGTTCAGGCTTGAATTTGTCTGATTTCCAAAGCACCTCTCGGTGCTTGTTTTACTCTGTCTGGACTGCTCAGAGCAAATCAGGTCTGGTATAAATGGTTTCACCCCCCCTGAATTCAAATGAGCAATATTGGCTCAAACCCATATCTGAATTTGTGTGTTTTGACACTGAAAGGTGAGGTGAGTTTTCATTCCCAAAAGCTCGGTGGTGTATCTGCGATGCTGGAGGCAACTATGATGGTGAGACTGAAGCAGAGCCTGGGTCTCTGCTCCTGCAGGCAGAATACTGGAGTACATTCAACAGCCAGTGTGTTTACATCACCAGGATGAAAAACTAACAGCCACTCGTGTTGTCTTTCTTTACAAACCTTAGTTTACATTTAAGCTCTGGCTTCACTTCAGTTTACAAACATTCTAAAGCTATTTTGTATCGCAGGGAAAAGTAAAGTTTTCAAATAACAGGTTATAAGTTCTCAACCTTTTTGCAGTAGATGTGCTGAGGGTGGATGACTTATTTCTCTCTGAATGAAATGCTTTCAGCATCTGGCTTTTGCAAACAACAAAGGCCATTGTGAAGTGATTGTGTTGGGCTGTGGCTGCAGCTAGGAGGCTGTTATATTTACAGTACAGTACATGTCAAATAACAGTCAAAGTAATTTGGGCATCACGGGAAATAATAGGAGTGATTCTAGTGCTTTCTGTGAAAACCTTCAAATTCCCATTTCATTAAAAATTCCACTCTGCAGCTGGTAGCAGAGATTACTGGGTTTCACCATCTGTGCAGATTAATGTTTCCTAAAGGAGAACGAATGCAACAGATGAGGTGGCTGGCTTTTCAGATAAAACAAAAACCCAAAGCAGAATCTCTTCCCTGACTCTTGCATCTTACACCTGTTTCCTTTTAATCACATGACAGAATTGTTCAGGACAAACAATTCCAGCTGTCCCTAAAGCTGATTAATTTTGAGATTGCAGATCACGGAGCTGTCGGTGGGCTTGTAACTTTGTAGAATTAGTGATGGGAAGAGTTACATTTTAGTGCAGATCATTTGAACACCTTCTTTAGGTGTTACTCTGCTCACAGCCAAGCACAGTGTCTTCCCCCAGACACACAGAGTGATGTGAGGGGGACACACGATGTGCTGCAGGCTGGGTTAGCAGTGACAAGCCAACGTGGAGAAGCTCAGTAGCTTCAAACCCACGCCCCTGTCGTTTTCAGCCTCATCCCTTTCTTTTCTACTGGCCATAACTAATCTTTCCAGGGGAGCAGGCATGTGATTCATTTAAATTGCATTTTTAATCACTGCTGTGTCACCACATATCTCCCAACGTTATAATTTTCAGATTACGTGAGCTTCAGCGCACACCAAACACCGAACCCCTTCTTGGCAGTGATCACTGTATCAGGATGAATCAGTAGAATTAATAGAGTTTCTGGGATTGCCAGGAAATGGGAGCATTAATTTGATTATTTCTTGAGGGCAAAACCAGAAAGCACAACAGGCAGTTACAGTGACCTTGAAACATGCACCGTGCTTTCCAAGCCAGGTGCCTGTGCCTGCCCGGGATCCCTCACACAAACGCTCTTTGCTTTGTCCCAAAACGTGCTGGGTGACAGACAGAGGCTGGTGTGTGAATCCAGGTGAGTCCTGGTGTGTGGGGCTGCAGCCTCCTCTCCAGGCAGCAAACGGGACGGGGACAGCTGCTTGGGGCACAGAGTCACCCCCGGTGGCTGCAGGGTTCCGCGGTTGGTCTCGGAAAGGACCCTCGCCCGTGCCTCAGGAACGGTGGTAGAGCAGGGTGTTACCATCCATATGGATTAGACATTAAAAAACCCAACACCCCAGAAACCAATTACTAATACAAACATGAAAGTGGATAATTAAACTCACTGGCAACATTGGTCCTTACTCCCTTGCATTTTCCTTTTATTGAAACCCAGCTGTTCTCTGGCTGTTGCCAGGGGTAACCAGCAGTGACACTCAAGGTCATCGATGAAAAGCAAGCCTTCCTGCCATCAATGTTTCCCACTGTCTTGGAAACTTGCATCTTACAATAAATTCCTTCAAAACATGATGTTTTTTTTCAGTATAGCATTAGGGGATTTTTTTTTCTTGTTTTTAATTCAGTTCCATTCAGTGGCCAGACTGTTACTGCTCTTCCATGTTAATTGTAACGAGAGACATCCCCAGTAGCTCATTGTTCAAGTCATGTCTCACAGAAGTGTGTTACAGTGTCACCAAAGCTGCTCTGTCCTGCAAGACCTGAGACACCACAGGGGTGAACATGCCAGGGATCCCCAAGCCACCACACCACCAGTGAGGGTGAAGTACCAGCACCCTTGTCCCAGGGTGTTTATGCTACTCCAACAGCAGCGAGTCTGCTCGCCCTGGTACTTTGCATATCTTATAATTTTCTTTTCCTATATCCTTGCTGATGCATTTTTATATAGTTTTCTGCCAAGCAAATAGTTTATGGGGTTCATTAAAGCACTTTCTTGGGAAAATAGAGAAAAATCCATTCTTTTAAATGGGAATTTTGGGGTGATTTATCAGCCAGTTCTGCTTTATGTGATTTTGAAGTGGTCAGGAGTATACTGTGTGGTTCAAATTGGGTTTTATTCTGGGTTTGTTTAACCTGTATTTGTCCATTGCTCGTGTTGCACATTTTATGTAAATAAGCTGCCTGGTTGTGAAATTAATATCTTCCAATATGTTTGATACTGACTGTGAATTCCCTGTGCATTTTTACTGTTTTGTGAGCTTCCAAAACAGTGTTTTCCTCTAAAAAGATGCTTCTTAAGAGATAAATATTTGGGAATGGGAGCACCAAATTGCAGCTTTGCTTAGGTGAGCATAACTCCTTTGGATGCAAGTGGGAGTTTCACTTGTTTAGGTGGTGTGTAATTTGGAAAAGTGGATTTTGCATCTAGTTTGACCCAGATTTTCCTACACTGTATTTGGGGAATGGAGGGAAGAAGCACAGCAGCCATCAGAGTTGGTATTTGGCACCCAGCAAATATTTCAAAGGCTTTGCAGCCAGCACCTTGGAGGTGACCAGAGACCTGCCTGCATTCCTAGGAGGGAATTCTGTCTTCCAGACCCAGCACAGCATTTTCAGAGATGCTTAGTTGGCATCTAAAAGCCCTGGAGGTGGTTTGGGATGGATTATGGGAAGTGCAAACGACAGTACTTACCTATTTTACAAGCAGATTATGATGATTAAGTACTAATTGCTTGCAGGGTAGGTGGCTAGATTTTAAAACTCACCAGAGGGTTTACAGCTTTCCCGTGAAGCCTCCTCAGCAGATACATGTCAGAAACCATCTTAGCAGGACAGTTGTCACCATCAGGACGCTGCCAGGTGCCGGTGTGGGAGCTGACATCGCAGGCAGCGGGGCTGGCTCCGAGCTGACCGAAGAGACGTAGCTGTAGGGTCACCCATACCAGGCTGTGCCAGCAGAGGGACAACACCTGCACCACAGATGGAACAGTAGGTAAACAGCCCAGAGCAGGAGTCTGAGAGGGACACCTGCTCTGTAGAAAACACTGACAGTTTATTTTTGATTTGTTTTTTGAGCGTGTGCCACCTCTGCGTTCCCTGAGCCTGAAGGGTGCCGGAGCGGCCCAGGGCTCGGGTCTGGAGAAGATGCAAAGGAAGTTTCCTGAAGCCCAGAGCAGCTTTATGTTACAGAAATTCAAAGCTTAACTGGAGCAGTGTTTGTGCTTCGCTGTGGGAGTCAAGGCTGCTCTTCTCCTTTGTTTTATCTCCCCTCCTTTCCTCCCTTCACAGTCTAAATACCTGCAGTGGATTTCCAGTTCATTTGCATCCTGCACAAAGTGAATGGCAGAGGCCAGTTCTTACATTGCTGCCTCAGAGGTGACTGTTGGAAGTTCTGCAAGGAAACCTTGTCACTCCTTACTCTATCAGGAGAGAGACACTGTGCTTCCAGACAGGGTTACAGGTAACTCCTCTCTGGTGGGCCTCATCTTCCACCCCACCTGGATGGGGTGGATGGTTACACCTGTCACAGTGTGCTTGTTTCAGGCTATGAAAAATAATTAGCTGGACAAAGGAGAAGGGGCTTGTTGCTTCGGATTTCTGTGTGTGATAAATCATCCCATAAGCCTTTCTTCTTGCATGAGTGTTTCTGGAATTGGGCTCTGTTTGGAACATGATTGGTAAATATTCTTCTTTTAAACACCTGGGATTTCAGGGCAATGAGTTGCCAAAGTGTAAGTACTTCTGAAAATGGTGATTTGTTTATCTGTCTAGGAAATAAGAGCAGCTAACAGCTTTTGATGGTCAGGGCAACAATCATTTGTGCTCTTGAAATCTCAGGGAAATATATGTGTATTTATTTTGTTTAGCTTATGGCTCCCACACACACACTTGGCATCGCTGTAAGATGCATTAGAACTACTTCCCTAGGTAGATTTTGGGTTCAATGTGAATATAAACTCAGTGGAAGTATATAAGGCACAAACCCCCTTTTTCTTCCTTATACAGATTATTGCACTTATTTCAATGAATTTGTCAAATAAATAATGAAATACCAGGACACAACCCAGAAATATAGTTAACTGCAAATACAATTCAAACCAATGCTTTGCTCAGTATGACAGGCTCTCAGGAGAGCTGAAATTTCCCTGCAATATACCCACAGTTAATCTGACACCAGCTAAGCATCTTTGCTTCTGAAACAAGGCATTTCCACATATTATGCCTTTTGTGCCACTACCCTCTTTTTAAGGGGATTAAGAAATCAATAGTTGTGCTGTCAAGTGAGTGTTAATATTGCAAAAGATACTGTGGGATATTTCTGTTCAGAGGTGAGACTGTACTTCAGGTTCATGAACACTTGGAACCATTTCATGTCTCTCCCATTCAGGGAAGAACTGTTTGAAATACAGGCCATACTTGGCTAATTATCAAATAAAAAAACCAACCCCACAAACCCTGTAACATGAGCTCAGCCTATTTGAAATGTGTAAAAGAGATGTTTACTGCTGTAAATCCAGGGATATATCACTCCAGTTTTACTCTGGCACTATTAGTTTACATCACTGAGCTAATGCAAAGCTACAAAACTCCCAGTGCAGATTCCTTTAGAAATGCTCGTGCTAAACACGTCATATTAGTGATCTGCCAGGCTTCAGCCTTGCTGAACACTCACAACCCCATTTCCTCACAGCTGTCTTGGATGCCAGAAATCTGGTTTTTTAGAGTATTCCCATAAGAACCTGCTCCACTCTCCGTTCATCTGCCTAGATCATTTTCTGCTCAGCTTCTTTTTGGCAGACAACTGACTGATCAGCTGATCAGGGGCAGAGTTAGGGATGGGCCTTCTTGTATTTTTTCCTAAATTCCAGTGGAACACTGGTGAACCTGATGCATATTCCCATTAATCCACTTTGTCCTATTTAAAAGTAGCCATGCTGATCTCCAAACAAGACAGCTGCCCATCATCATCACCTGTAAAGACTGTCCTGATGAAAGGATCCTTTTTTACCTGCCTGATCAGCTCCTTATAATCCAACTGAGCCAATACAGTGGCCATCTTTGTATGGGAAAAGGGAGACACTGCTGTAATAACTCAGAAGCCAAGGACATGCCACTAGTGGGAAATCACTGGCCCCTCCAACATCTGTGTCCTGACAGGCCTATACAGAAATCAGGAGAAATAAAACCATGACTTCACACACTACAAAGCTGCCACATTACAAGTGATGATGCCAGGGGAAAATACAAAACACCAAAGAGAAGGAAAGGGAGAAATCAAGATCGATGGGAGCTTTTCAGGGCTGAGTTTGAAAAACAAACCCCACTGCTCTCTTATGTGGCACCATGAGAATTCCCCAGGAGCTCTGAAAAATCTTGGAATGATGAAACAGCCTTGGTCTGGAGGGGTGCTGTAGCCAGGGGTTTGTTTTTACTTGGTTTTGCCATGCTCAGAGGAGATGGGCATCAGCTGAACATCCTTATTTTTGCCCATCCCATGTATTTTCACCACGAAGAGCAGAATTAACTGGAATTCTGCAGATAAAAATGTCAACAGTCTGTTTCATCCAGTGGCCTGCTATCCAAACAAGGTTTTCTCACTGGAGCTGGATGTACATGGCCTGTGTGAACTCTCAGTGCTTTGTAGCCCCTCCAGTTCCATCTAAACTTGTATCAGACTTGTTGTGATATGATTTCCAAGCAGCCAAGCAGGTGTTTACAAAAGGAGCCTCATTTCTAGTGACTGGTTTGAGAAGCCACATGCACTTAGCCACGTCCTTTGCCCATAGCAACATTTACATGGGGTGTTTTTATCAGTATTTCCTCAGAGAGCTAGTTTGTTCTTATCAAGGTTATTTTCCAGCCTATATTTATATAGGAATGCTCTCCTGTGCACTTGTGTAAGTATAGCTTCTGTATATATTCACAGTATCCAAAAAAAATCCCATTTAAAAAAAAGTTGAACTCGGTGATCTCAGCCTTTGCAGTGCTGTAAGTCAAAGTCATCTCATTAACAGTGTTGCCGTTATCAGAGTCTGAGCTGATGTGTTCAAGAGGAAAACAGGAGCAAAGCTGACTACCAAAAGCATTAGAGAGTCATGTTATATATATACATCAGGGCATGTGGCACAGGCATTAAGATTGCTCCACATTTATCCTGCTGGAAGTGAAAGCAGGATCTCTGTCCTGTGGCCTTCACCCACTGTTCCCCGTGCTCACACTCCTGCAAGAGTCTCAGGCAGCAGCTGGAAAATGCATTTCCAGAGCGAGCTGAGATGGCAGACAGGTACAGGGAGGATTTTAAGAGTTGTTTAAAGCAGGATAATGGAGGCAGCCTCTCTGGGAAACAGCTTTACATATTTCATAGCACCTGGCCCAGTAGTGGTGATGCCCAATCTGTGTTAGTGATCCCTAGACACAGCAGAGACACAAACAGTGAGCAGCTGCTTTGTGGAGGCCACGAACACGGCATTAAAAATTTAAATCAAGGTTCAGGGATTGTGTGATGGAGGTTTCAGAAGTAAGGCAGCACTGGGGCAGCTTCCACAAACCCTCGTGCAGGCAAGCTCCATAGATATGCTCCTGGTCCTAATTTGCTTCCTCTAACTTCTCTCAAGGCAAAGCAAAAGACCACCCAGAAGCTTCAGCCTGCTATTCTAGAAGGATTCTCACCTGGAAACAACCCAGACATGCTCTGGGAAGGCTGAATAACATTGTCTCTTTTGGACTCATGAGAAAAAGCCATNACTCTGGGAAGGCTGAATAACATCTTAAGGGTCACATTGTCTCCTTTGGACTCATGAGAAAAAGCCATTCAAAACTAATTTCATATAATTTCCCCCAATTCCCTCTCACAAGTAATGAGCACAGGGCCTGTCCTTCAGTCTCCTCTCAACCTGCAACATCACTGGGCTTGTGCTAGGAGGGACTTCTGAGATACACATCTTGGGCCTGGCTCAGAAATTCCTAATCTGGGATCATCCAAGTGATATGAGGGTTGAAACAGTCAAATATTTCTCATCTCTGCCCACTTCTCTTTTGTCCTGCATGTTCAAAGCAGATGAGTTGGGATAACAGCACTGACAAGCAGCGAATGTGGTAACTCCCCAAGAGAGCAGAGTTGTTTCCAACACTACACTGGATTGTAACATAGGAGCAACATGTAACATGGGAGCAATGTAACATAGGAGCTATGTAACATAGGAGCAACAAAGTTGCTCCTATGTTNTTACAATCCACTATATTACAATCCACTATGTTACAATCCACAATACACTATACAATACAATACAATACATAGGAGCAACAAAGTTGCTAGCAACAAAGTTGCTCCTATGTTACAATCCAGTGCTCCTATGTTACAGGGCAGTAAACAGTAATACTGTTTACTGCCCTGAAGAGGGTTGATGCTTTTGGGGTGGGGGGTGATGCAGAGAGGATGGGGAAGAGAAGAAGATGCATCATCAGGAGTGTGAGGGGGCTGGAGGGGAGCCCTGCCTGGGGCTTCAGCTTGCTGGCTGACACCCTCAAACCTGGCAGTGAAGTTTCACGGTGGAGAATAGCTGCAGCAGTGAGAAGATCCAGTGGGAAATAAGGTGCTGCTGAAGCATGCTGGGCAGGGTAACAGTGTTTTGTCTGGATGAATGTGTAGGTTTTTATCTTTCAGGCTCCTAGCATGAGCTAGAAATTGGCCCCAAACCAAATCATCTGAATCAAACAGGCCAAAGTCTGAACGTGTTAAAATCAAACTCTGTCTAGATTTAATAAGCAAAAAGTGTGGCTCATCTCCACTGACATTTTCTTTTGCTTTTAGTTTAATAAGAACTGCATTTTTATGGGACTTCTTTAAACACAGTTGTCTTACTGGCTCTTTAGTATGGCTGAGTAAAGAATGCTTGAAATGCACTGGAACCACATTAAACTTTAATGGATAAAGTGCTAGTGGACTGCAGGTTTACTGTTAGACTAAAAGTGTTAGTTCTGAAAAGAGGAGACCAGATTGCTGTTTCTATTTACTAGTATAAACACTAACATTAATAATTAATCTAGGACCCTATTAAGGAATTCTTTGCTGTTCAAGGAAAGGATAAAAATGGGACCAATGTGTAAAGGGTCATTGAGACACATGTGAAATAGAGTTGCTTAGTCACCAGAGAAAGCAACTAGTGTAAATTCAGCCCTGAGAATGCAGAACTTCAGGAAAGCATTACTTGTTCTACAAAGGAATCTTCATTGTTAACACCTGACTTACAAACCTTGCCAGCAGAGTGAGTAGCTAGTACCATCCTACTATTGCTTGTGTCTCCTTGTCCAGCATATCCATCGACATGAGATTCAAACACCAGGAGTAGCTGCCATGGCACTGTTAGTGTTTCTGTGGGTTGGATCTGTTGGCACTGGACAGATGGTACAAGATCAAGAAAAATGCCCATGTTAAAAGCCACGAGGGGTTAAAACATCCTGAGCACCTGAGTTTGATTCAGAGGGGGATTGGTGTTAAAGTAAAAACATGTTACTTGTGTGCTCTAAGGCATCCCAGCAGCTCCAAGTACTGCTACTCAGTGGCTTTGTCTCTGTGATCTTCACCCACAGCTCTGGAAGGGGCAACCAGAGTCCAATTTAGCCCTAGATGTGTGTTACAGCAAAAAATCATGTGGCCCCTGGGCAGAGTTAGAGGCAGGAGAGCAGATCTTGTGCCTACCGGTATATTCCTCCTCAGAGCAGTAATATATAACAGTTATCTTGCCTCAGGTAGCAATCCCAGGGTCTTTTCTTTTCCAACAGGCAACTCGAGTATCTCCTTAGAGTATTTTGCAGGTTGTTAAAAGGCAGTAAAATTGTAGCAGGAAAGACCAAGACTGCAATCCTGGATTCCACTGCAGGGCCCTAAGTGCCATAGAACTGGAGTTATAGGAAGAGATTAGTGGAAAATTGAAGCTGAATATCAGGAGAACCTTTCCAGCAGTGAGACTGTGAAGGAGTCTCCCATGTGAAACAGTGGATGCTCCTCTTGCTTCAGAGTCTCAAACCTGAGCTGGACCAAGTGTTCTACGAGGAACCATCCTGAAGATGCCTTGCCAACTGATCTTTTATCCTGATGTCCTCCCAAGCACTCCAGAGTGCTTGGAGGACATCAGGATAAAAGATCAGTTGACATTTGCAGAATGTCAAAGTCCCTGTGGCCTTGCAAGGAGCCCTGCAGCTGCTCCCTCACTGTGCCAGTCGGTGGCTGCAAGAGAAGTCACCAGAGAACCGGTGTCCTGGTGTCTGGTACAGCCAGCAGAACACGGTTCTTCTTCAGGCCAAGGCTTTGCTCCTTCTTCCTGGACACATGGGCCTTGTAACACTCATCTGGAGTGTTTTCATGGGAAGTATTTGAGTGGGCTCTATAGCATTTTTCAGAGCAATATTGGTTTTTATTAATGACATTCCAAAACCACTTTATATCCATCTATATGCATTGCTTTCAAGGCTGTGTTTTGCAGGTCTAGCCTACATGGATGAGACAGCTTCTATCCAGTTTTATTTTTATTGCTGAATACAAATGTAGAGTTTGTCTGTGTGTGTTACTGCTGCCCTGCAGCTCTGGCAGTGTTTTATGCTCTGCCTTTTTAATGATTATCTGTGGTTTTTCTTCTAAATACCTTTTCTGCTGTTTACTGGAGTTGTGAAGTATTCACCAACTCCATGAGATGTGACCAGTGCATAAGGAGGAAAGGGGATTTGATTATTTAAATTGCATGGAAAAATATGCATCCTGTCAAAGCAGAGAAGAGCACAGGGTTGTATTCCCACACATACAGACCAGGAGTAACTGCAACCAGTGCACTGACACCTGCAAACCCAGTTTCAGTGTCAGTGAAATTAGGTCTGTGAATTTGATCTACAAGAATACTGTGGATTTAAAGATCACATTTTATGGTGACAACTGTTTACCTTTTACTTACCCTGCTGTCAGCAAAACTAAAAGTAATTAAAACTGACCTAAAATGTTTTCCAAATCCTGGTTACTTTTATTTTTGTTTAACAACACTTAGAATCAGTTTCTCTCATTTTATGCAGACTTGGGTTGTTTTTTTTATATAGAATGTTACTATTACTGCTTTTATTATTCATGCTTGTGACCATGAAGCTGCACAGGTTGGCAGGGACCTCAGGAAGTGTTCTCATAGCAAACCAGTCTGTCACAGCTGTGTATTTGGTGTGGCTTGGAGCGTGCTGAGCTCTGGATTGGCTCAGGTCACACTGCACACATGGAGCAGCTCAGCTCCAAGATCTGTACCCGTGCAATGGAGTCAGTGATCTGCTTCCTGAAGTGGATTCCTGTAACCATCCAGCCTCACCAGTGCAGAGATGGGCATTCCTGAAGGAGTTCAGCCTGTCCTAGCCCAGCATCAAAGGCAGGCGGGTGGCCACACTCCCTAGGCCCCCCTCACTCCCCCAGGTGTGGTGCTAAGCCAGGCTGCTCGTGTCACACGAGACCATTAGGTGTTAAACTCCAAAAAGGAGGCAGAGATGACTATGGGATGGCTGATGGGAGTAAACTGCAAAACCCAAAGGAGACAGACAGTTTTCTCAGAGAAGACTTCTACCCCCCATGTGCTGGTGTTCATGCAGCACAGGAGCGTTCCAGCCCCGCGGGAGGTGAGTACTGGAGCCGGTGTCTGCGCCTGCACCTTCCAGCCTGGGGCCGGGCACACGCGGCATCGTGTC
>VXBZ01004237.1:228251-244521 GCA_013399135.1 Heliornis fulica
CTGGGAGGTCACTGTTACTACACAGCCTCGTGTCCCCCTGTCCTGCCCTGCCCCTGACGGGCTCCCTGAGCTCCACGTGTCTGCTGGGAGGTCACTGTTACTACACAGCCTCATGGCCCCCTGTCCTGCCCCTGACAGACTCCCTGAGCTCCACGTGTCTCCTGGGAGGTCACTGTTACTACACAGCCTCGTGTCCCCCTGTCCTGCCTCTGGAAGGGCTCCCTGAGCTCCACATGTCTGCTGGGAGGTCACTACTACCAGGTGTTACTACACAGCCTGGCTCTACATCCTGACACAGAAACAACACTGACATGTTACGTAACTGGGAGAAGGGACTTGGGTGGATCTGGTTTGGTTTTTAAAACGATCCAGGTTTTGTTTATTAATATTTTTGTATCAGTGCTGATGTACAGTGCAGCTTATAAGGCAAACTGTTTTCTTACAGTCACCTCAAGTAAAGAAATGATAGCATTGAGGCTCATCTGGGTGTATTATACTTCTGTAGTTTAAAAGATTTTCCAATTTTATCTATTTATAAAATTACTTGAAGCTGAGGATTAAAGAGAAAGGTTTAAAGCAGAAAAGCTGATTTAAGACTGAAGATCTTTCTTAGCAGCATCCATTTAAAGTTAATCTTTGATCATCTGTGAAGCTGATTACCTAACATATAAAACCTATAAAAATTATCCTCTCTTTTATTATGCAATACAAATATTGTATTCTTTCAAACTCAGTTCATCAAGAATAATATTGAGGAAATCTGTTAACAAAGCAGTAGTATAAATGTTAGAGAGCTACAGAAACAGACTGGTGGAAGGAGGCAGGGGGAGAGAGGAGGGTTTGTCATTGTCATGGACTCACAGGACCACAGAGAGGGCTTGGGAGGCAGATATATGGTTCTCCCAAGAATGCAGAGGGTTTAATATTTAAATGTGCTTGATAGAAAACATACAAGAGGTCCATGATATACTCTTAAAACCCATCTACTGATTTCACATGCTCTCCTGCATAGATTTTAAATGCTCCAGGTAACTCTCCCTGCACCACTGCTGAAGTGAAAATAAAACATGCATTGAGCTGGCCAGATGTCCCCCCTGCACTCACTCCTGTAGCCACGGGCTGGATAGCTCAGGCTTCATCTTTGTTTCTGTATGATTTCAGGAGGCTTAGGATGGATGAGCATGTACAGTCAGTTTCAGGGGGGGTGTTGGATTACTACTTATAAAAATGGTACTTTGCATAATGTTACTGGTGCATCAAGAACATTGACACTTGTTGAAAATATATATTAATTTTCTAAATGACTTAGACTGTTCAAAGTGTTTTAAATAACCCAAATAATACCATTTGCATGCCTAGAGAAATAAAATCTAATTTACAGTAATTAAAGCACATTAACCTGATTAAATACTTTCTCCCTCATCCTGTATTTAATACCTAGCAGCTTTGCTGCTGAGACAGTATTGGTTCACGTTGAGAAGGGATTGCTCTGTCAAACAGGCATGTCCAGCAGCAAATGAAATAGCAGCAATTGGAAGAGTTGAAACTAAAACAGGAGTTAGTGATTTTAGAAGTGGTTATTTAATATCCTGTGTGTTAATCTGGCCAGCTATAAATAACAGTTTCATGGGAGGGAGGGAGGAAGAATATCGGAATATCCTTTAGAAATTACTTGAAGCACTGGAGGGTTTTTCCTAAACTCAAGAATATACTTGAGCAGGACTCTGGAGACTCAGAAGGCTCCATCCTGTCCTGGTGCAGCTGTTCTAACAGGAGCAGTGCATTTGGCTCCAACTTCCACATCTACTGTGGCACCAGATATAGAATAAAGAACTGGAAGGGTGACATGGTTTTCAAAGTGGGTTAACCTCTGAACTCCAAAAGACATGTAAACGTGTTCAAATGAGTTACTGATGGTTTAGCACATCTCACTTCTGTAGGTGGAAGATGTGAAATACAGCCCTAGACCGTGTTATGAGCTATTATCACAAAGTTTTATGATCATTTTAGGAAGAGGAGATGTATTGATCTCTGTTATTTCACTGAGGAATGAAACCCCTTGAAATCTTTCAACCTTTTAGATTCACATTCCATCCTTTCAGAATGTCCAAGTTTGGCATGTCCCTCCTGCACACTAAGAGAAGGTGTTGGAGCAGGGTCACTGCTCCCTCCACCCAGGGTTGTGTGCAACCCTGTGTTGTTCTCTCCAGAGGACTGAACCCTGTCGGTCGTGGCCCTGCAGGACCCATACGAAACCAGGGGCACTACAAATACCTCAGTTCTGTTCAGTCTAATTAAGTTGTTTAACACCTTGGGGGAGAGACAGTAAATAAGTTGAAGATATTTTGACCATCTACAGTTATCTACTAACTGTAGGTCATGGTCCATATTTCAAAGGATTGTAAATTAGGCAGTTGGAGTGAATTGGGAGTTTGTTAGTTAAGAGTTTGTTTCCCAGAGCCACAGATCCCACCCAGCACAGAAGGTGTAAGAAAATACATGACCCATATTTCCAGATTTCAGTTGGCAGAGAGTAAAAAAGAAAGTGCACTGTACCCTTATACCTTATAAACTTGAAGTATATTAAATATAAATAATTCTCATGCATCATATTCTACTTTTTAAAGGGAAAAATATGCATTAAAAAGATTTGTTCAATCTTAGGTCTGCCTTCCAGCATCAGAGATCAATGTGCAGTCTGATTAAGTTGTGCTCTATAGATTTCTGCAGTCAAGTTCATCAAAGAACCCATTTCTCTTCCTCTAATGATGCTTGAACCTAAAGTTCTTCTCTGAAGTACTTTAATTTTCACTTGGTCATTACAAGAAGACAGTGACTTAATGAACTGCAAATAGGAGAAGAAAGTAACATAAATCATTTTTGCATCCTTTTTTGTGGTATTAGCATAACTCTTCTTTCATCATTTTAATGCCTCCAGTGATTTCTCCACATATGATGTAAAAAATTAAATTATACTGCATTTTTTGCAATGCAGTGCACCAATAAAAATATAAAATCATTAGAAGAATCAAGATAAATTAGCATCAGCAATCTGTAATATTATTTTACATTGTGCCACAATAACTGTTAGCGAGTTTCCTGCTGAGATAAAAGTCACTAAACATTTATCATAAATAATCAGTAAAAAATTTGTTAACTATTCTTCTGTGAAGACCTTCTCCAAGACACCTATTTAAGCTACATAAGCTAATGGCTCAGTGCTTCTGACTGCAGGCAATACTCAGGACCCAGAGCCAGTCTGTAATGGGAGGTGTTTCCTCTCGGGCTTCTCACTGTGCACCCTGAGGATCCCCTTGCCAGGCTGGTGTTTGGAACAGATTAAGCCAGTCATGAAAAACCCACCCTGAAAAGGTGAACACAGAATAAAAGCACAAATCACCTCCAGAGGTAGCAAAAAGCAGACTGAAAGGACTGAAGTCATTGCTGTCATCTCAGTGTACTGCACTTGGGCTGCTCTTGGCTATATCCCCCTGTATGAGAGAGTGGGGGGCTGCTGACCCCAGTACCTAAAACACACAGGCAGGTGCTGGCTGGCTTTGCTAAGCCCATCAGCTGCAGCTGCCTGTGCCTCCTGGATACCTTTGAGGCAGAAGTTTTGTTTCAAAGTCTTTAAACATCTCTAAGAAGTTTACACTTCAGCTGTGAGTGCCCACTGGGTTGGAGAATGTTCCTGCTGATGGGGAATAGGTCCAAGGAGTGTGAAGGAGCCACCATCCCTGCAGAGGGACATCTTCATCAGGCTGCTTCTGGGCAGAGAAGGAAGGTGTCAGAGAGTGATGGACACTTTGGGTCTGCACCAGGTTTCCATGTCCAGAGGTACAGAGTGTGTTTGGGGAACCACTGAACGAGGCAGAGTGTCTGCTCCTGGGCTCTGCGGGGCAGTCGGGGAGGGAACAGACAGACCTTCCCCCCTGAGCTGCTTCAGCTGACCTCCAGAGGGGAGAGCAGGACAAAGATGGAGAGCTCCAGCCCCAGCACAGGCCATTTTAAGTTCTAGCACTGACTGGAGGTTTCCCAGTTGTTTGGTATCAAGAACAAAGCAAGGAATTGCCCCCCAGGGGCTCAACAGTGGCTGGATCAAGCAGAGGGGAGTGCAGAGCCAGACAGGATTTGTACTTAGTAAAAAAGTACTGCACACACTGAAGGAAACAAAAAGTCAAAGCAACTTGGAAGTGGAAAACACCCCAAGTATACAGAAAGCATCAAGCAGCTATTTAGAGCAAGGACTTGGGCAGCCACAGGCAGGAGGGGTCACCCTGACTGCTCACCCTACTTCCACTCATCCTTCTCTTGTGCATTTCAACCAAAGGTGACTTTTACTGTTACACTAATTTGGCATCCATGGTTTTGTTTCTACACTCTGCCTTTCTATTAATGAAAAACCCATTTTTAAAAGATCAGGTTATTAGTACACCCTCAGAACGAGGTGGGTGCTTGTTTTTATTCCCTGTGTTGGTTACAGGTGAAACGGGCTTTGCAACCGCCGTGTTCTGGAAGGGCTCTGACATGTGTGTAAATAAAATTAATATCTGTGGTCACTGGAGCCTGTTAACCTTTTAAAAAAATGAAATTAAAAGCTTGACTAAATTGCAAATTAATGATTCAAAATTGTCATTTACACTTTTGCAACATGATTGTTTGAAAACAGTATTTTCAGGGTAAGCACTCTGGAAACTGAACTTGGTGGTGAAAAAGGGATTATAGGCAGCATTTGGGAAATAAGAGTTTTCTGAAGCTGCTTCAGCTGCTGAGCAGCACAGAAGTTCCTTATACAACCAGGATGGGGGAAACATCACTGCAGTCACTGTGCAAACAGGTCCCCCAGTGACTTGGGACATGTATTATTAAACATGGAGTAACCCCCCAGGGGTGAGCAGCTTCAGAATGAAGGTGTAAATCTTCACCTGCTTGTGCAATCACACGTACAGGTAACAGCCCAGCAGCAGGAACCCTTTAGCTGCACGTGCTTTAATGGTGATTATGTGATTTTTTTCTTCATTTATTTCAGAAAATGGTCTTATTTCAACAGCAGCTCCAATGGGAGCAGCTGAACAGGACTGGGCAACCAGAGCAGCTGAGCTTCAGTAACAGACCTTTAAATATCATGTAGTATTTTTGAACAAACATTAAGCTACTAGAGGTTTCAGTTTGGCTTCACAAAACTCTGTAGTAAATACAGGATAAAGCAGTTCTTTATTAGCCTTCACAGTTATATGGAGCCAAATGCTGTTAGTCTTGCTACCACCTGGGGTTTGCTCTAATAACCATCAGTGAAGGCAAAGATGATCTGTTTCCTTTTAATTACACACAGTCCCAAATCACTGGCATCATCTAGCTGTATTTAAGACTGGAATTTAACCCAAAAATATAATTTCCATCATTAAAAAAAAAAATCACTGTTCTTTTGTGCATTCTGTGTAAGGGAAGATTTTCCTTTAGCTGTGAAGTTTGATTTTCAGAAACATAATGCAATGTCTATAATGCAGTTGCTGTTATTCTATTCAGTGGTCATCATTACCCTTAAAAACAAACAAACAAAAAAGAAATCCTGCTCCTGTGTGTCACTCTGTACTCATTACAAACTGTTTCAGCTCTGAAATGCAGCTCTGAGTGGTCAGGGTTTAGTCCAGATTTAAAAGTATCTTGCTGGTTCTGTGTCAACTTCAGTGACAAGATGAATGATTCAGTTTTTCTGAGCAGCCCCTCTGGAGAGTCAAACCAGTGCCCCAACTTCGTCTCTGCTAGGACAGTGCTGTGGGCTGTGTGCTCTGGAGCCCTCTGCCACCTGACATGGGGTAGGACTGGTATTTTCTGGCAGTGATTGAGAATATAATCTAAGGAAAATACACTAGTTAATGTGTAATTGAAGGCACAGCTTGTCTGGCCCTATCTGAGGCATTCACATGAAAGAGAAAAAATTCAGTGAGGGCTCTGGATCCCATTCACTACTCTTGGCTCATTGTTTTGCTGACAAACTGAGATGACAGCAGGGAACTGCAAGATGGCAGAATCCCCAGATGTCTAATGCAATAATAGTGCTATGCTGTGTTGCAAAAAATTAAGAGAAATTAAATAATGCCACATACTTCAGCACTGCAGTGTGCAGCCCTGGCTTCAGACCCTCTCAGCCATCCTGAGCAGTACAAAAACCTGTTTAGAAAATGCCTGGCAAGGATCTGCAAGGAAGGGAACTGGTTTCTTCTCATCCTCTCGTGCCTCTCTTGCACCTTCATCAAGCAAGCTAGGAGAATTTCTGAGCAAATCTAAGCCTCTCCCTTTTCTTCCCATCCATTGTCCCTGAGAAAGGATTCCAGCCTCTTCTTTCTGGGGAACAGAGCTTGCATTAATTGCTGCTTCAAACAGCATATACTTAAACATGGAAATTCAGGCTGAGATGAGACAGTAATGGAAATCCTGCCCCAAAAAAAGGCAACAACTTCTCTCAGAAGGATTCCAGCGCAGAAGAAAAGAGACACAGAAAATATGCTACAGGGCACATAAAGAATCAATTCCAAACAAAATGTGTTTCAGAGATTTCCCACAAGGCAGCAGCAGCTTCTTAATGCAGTTCATTCACAAATTCCTTCAGGGGGCTCAGTAAATAGAGGCACTGGCTGCTGTGAGGGGGCACAGTGGAACACACTGGGGGGTTTGGAGCGGTGACTCCAGCTTCCAGAGCACCCATACACAGTTGGCCACTCTTTGGTCCCTTCTGGAGCTGGGGACCATTTCCTGATTGAAATTCAATGGCTGCTGAGTAGTTTGTTCCCTTGAACATCCAAACCTTGAGTCAATAACAGCTAAATGAACAGAAACAACTCCCGTGGCACAGCACTCGATTTGGAGCTCTGCAGGCACCTGTCACTGGTGTCTCAGCTCATCTGAACCATCTAAACCCAGCAAGAACTCGGAAATCCCAGTGGGTTTCAAGGAGGCTGCAGCAGCACCTCATGGTGTTGACACTCAAAGCTGGGCTGGAAGATATTTTCTGTTTGCTTTATGCTTATTAATTCAGGTCTAAACCGGTCACAAGAGGAATTGTAGGCAAAAGAGTGAGAGGAAAGGGGAAGGACCAGGGAAGCACTGAATTAGACTGCATTAAATGTGAAATTTTTGGTACAATAAATGGATATTTCTGTTGCAAACAACAAAGCAGAAAACATGATTGGGCAAGACCATTCACAATAACTTATCAAGCAACACAATGTGAAAAAATAATTACTTTTAGTGATATCCAACTTCCTCAGACTTCTCAGAAAACCTCAATATTAATATCTGTAAGACTGGTTACTAGTCCTAATGCCATAAAGAGCTCAAATACAAGACTTACTGACATTATCAGGCTAACAGTAACCTCTTCCTGAAAAACATAATGAAAAAGCACTTGCTGATGATAGAAATATTCAACACAAAGCCTGCTGTGACCTTCTACCAACACCTCCTTTCTCTTCTTCCTCAGCTGTGCTTCACCTCACTGTTATTTAAAGGGGAACTGGTGGTTCCCTAGAGAAGCCGTGTGTCACACTGACTCTGCTCATCAGCAGAAAGAGCTGTCCCTGCACAGGGACCCAGACACAGACAGCCATGGGTACAGCCTGGTCATGCCCACAAGCCTGGACGAGGCCTCCTCTGAGCGGGACATCCCTGGCAGACCTCAGCCTGGTCCGTGGGGGACCGGCTCTGCCTGGTGAAATCCACGGGCCAAAGCACCAGCCTGGCACTGGGTGTTCTGGTAGCATCCCACTGCCAGAAACCATTCTGTGGTGCTTCTAGACCTGGGCAACCAGCTGTGAGACATGGATTCAGATGGCCTGGAGAGAAAACTTGGCTTCACTGGAACTGATGGCAGAGGCCTCTTTTTCTTCAGCGAAGCCAGGGTTTCATTCCTGGCAGTTGCCAAGCTTCTGTTTGTACTGAATTGTTCTCCCACTGTCAAGTGTTGTTAGATTGTGTGGGGGAGGGGGCTGTTTCTCCTGGAATTGTTTCTGTAGCTGAGCCAAGATCTAGAGAGTTTATCCCAAGCACACGACTCCGACTTTCACATTGCAAAGGAAACTTGGAAACTTTTCCTGCCTGGTGGACATGAAACATGGACAATAGGCTCCTCTTGCCTTCCCACTAGCACAGACAACAGCATTTTATTCTTAATATTTAGTTGTTTTCTATGTAGCTGCAAAATAGACCTACCTTCTCCAGGTCCCTAGGCCAGCAGTACCAAGGGGCTTTCCCTCATGACTGAACAGGTGTCATGCAAGCTCAAACTCTGAGGGATTTTCTGGATTTCAGTGTTTTTAATTCTTTCAGTTGGGCACAGAATAGCTCCTACACAACTGGGAGATGTTAAAAGAATAATAAATGTTTTGATACCTGGGTTTGAATTCTTCACAGTGACACAGTATACACAGACTCCAGCAAAGCAGCACCTGATGTAGAGTAACACCACAAAGGGGTTTGAGTGTGGATGCTGCAGCACAGGGCACGTGCCTGTGCCCCCATGGTTTGGAAACATGCTCTGTACTTGAAATATGTATCACAGATGTTCTGGCACTACCAGTGCAGCTAGGTGTAATCCATGAAACCCAGAGCTGGAACTAGAAGAGAATTACCTGGAGAATACACACAAGCTCTAATCACTCCTACAGGTGAAATAAAGGTTAAAGCTCACCACACATAAATCAGAATTGTTTGGATTTCCTAACCCAGAATGCCTGAAGCAGCCTCACTTTGTATGTCCATACTGAACATCTCCTTCAGCAGTAAATGATACCATTTCACCCAAGTTTGGTGTATGTTTAATGTCCAAAATAATGTGCTGGTGCACATTAGATTGGGATATTTGGAGGCATCAGAGTTAGTCCTGATATCTCAGTATTTAGTGACTGAAACAACCATTCACTATTAGAAAGCTTCTTTTTTTAAGCTATCTGCTTAACTCATAACTGCTTTTTAATACCCCATGGGGACTAAGCCTGCATCCCTGTGTGCTGGAAACTTCTGGATACCCTGAGGAGGTGGAGGGTGCACGACAGGGAACAAAAGCTAATACATACTTTATGCTGCCTTAGTGAATAGTAGTTTTTCTCCAGTGTTAGAGACTGAAAGTCGTAATTCTAGAATGCAGCAAGCTGAAACAGTTTCCTGAGCAGTGAACAGGTATTGCTTAAAACCAGATTTCATTGTGCAGACTTGTCATTTTAGTGCAAATAGGTGACTTTTCCATATTTGGGTTTTAATTCTGCAAATAAGGTGGCTAAAAACTTGAAGGGGAATTCTCCTTCTTTAGGTTCCTAGTCTGTCCATTGTAGGCAGCCTCACGTCTGCACATAACAGTTCACTAGAAGGACACTGATGTGGCCACTCATTATCCCAGCAAACAGGGTATTTATCTCCAGATAGAGTTGCACAGACCCAGTAGACAATGTGTCAGTTGAAATCACTGGGCTTGACTTTACTTTTATTAGTGTATTAACCTCTGAGCTTTTCATATACTGTGTCATTCTTGTGGACAATAAAAAGGGAGAGTTTCAGCCTTTACCTTTATTTAGTTGCACCTACAGTGTATTTTACAAGAATGTATTTGCTACTGAATGCAGTAACAAATCTTCACATTTATGGAACAACTTAGGGCAGCAACCACTTTCTGAGGAAAATAACCCTCTGTGGACAAAGCCCAAGTTTAGAACACGCGAGAAAACGACATTGATTGTGGTGTTCTGATGCTTTAGTTGTCACTGGAATAGCAATTATAACTCTTAACAACTGACAGACCACTTCAGGGGTATTTCAAAATGATTTTTAAAGCCTTTAAAAACTGGAAAGCTGGTGGAGCAGACCCTGCCAGTGACTTGCATGGTCACACTGCTGCGATGTGCTCTCTGTGAGCAGGGTCTAGCAGTGTTGGCCATTACATCCCTTACTCAAAGATATTTGCATAAGGGTGGGAGCCTGTCTGCAGTGCTGCTCATTTGGGACTGGAATTTATTGTTCACTTAGCTCCTAAAAAAATAATCTAATTTTTCAAGCCGATGGAAAGTTGTGTGAATTATTCACCTTGGTTCATTATTATAAGATATTTTATGGTGACACCACACGAGTCATTATTTATAACGTATGGGATCATCTTTTACCAAATGTTTTCTCCTTTATCTGCTTGTAAATGTCTTCAAACTATGAAGTAAATCTCGAATCACCCAGTCAAAAGTGCCCAACAATGATAAATAGCCACATTATGTGCACAGGATTACAACTCCCAAACCAGAGCATTAGCTTTTCCTTCTGAGAAACCAGACTTCTGATAGGAATTTTTCCTTAAGTGCTTCACTTTATCATAACACCAACTACCTACCCCGCAGTTTAGATGCAGATGGAACAAAAATTAGGGTTAGGGATGCTGTAGGCTTCTGGTTTTGAAAGAGAGTGAAGTAAAATTAAAACACAGTTAAAGTGAGAAGGAAAACCCTTTGCCTGCCAGAAATAAGCCATCCAGAGTAGTGTGTGTGTGAGAGAGATGCTGAGTGTTGGTGTGATCACTTGTGGGAATGAGCTTAACGGCACCAGTCAGACTGGGCAGATTAATGCAATGGAGAGAAGGTGACTTTTAAAATACCAAAGCAGAATTTTTCTTCTGGAGTTATGGCTACAGCACAGCCAAGGATACTGTGACACCGAGCTGGGAAGCTCGTTCTGTTTAACGAGAAAGTGTTCGTTCACCTGAAATCTTCCTGTTTAATTCTGTTTGTAATCCCCATTCTGATAAGATCAGAAGGATCTTTTGTAGTTTCTGGAACATACATTTTCAGTGAAATGTCTGCTCAGAAGCATCATTACATGGTGTTTCAGACACACCACGCTCCTCACAACATCAGAGGCCGCCTCTGAAACCTGCCCTGCCAGCCCAGTCAAGGCCTCTTTGACTTTCAAGTCGATCAGCACCCAATCATTGTCTTCACACACAAAGAAAAGGCCTAAACTACAACAGGTTTCAAGTTGAAAAAGATGCACTGGCCAAAATTAAGCCCCTTTTCATGTTGTGTTTTATCATCACATCTTCTTTCTAGCTTCAAAATCCCAGGATGAAATCAATAGGGATTTTGTGTTTATTTCGATTTATTCCACCCTCTGAACTTCCCGCCGTTACACGTGTCCTTAGCCACGAGGACACCAGAGCACCAGTGTTTCAGTCAGTGTTGCCTCTCTCTTACTGGGAGCAGAATTGAGCACAGCAGCAACGTTCCACTTGTGTATGTGTGAAATGTTCTGAAAACAAAACCAACAGGGCATAAATACGACCAGAATTGAGTGAATATTAGACAAAGTAGTATTTTTGTGGTGAATGATGAGGTGGTGTCTCGCTGATTAATGCCTCCCAACACTGATATTCTGCAGGATATTGGCAGGTTCATGTAAAATTCAGTAGAGCTGCTACCCCTCAGCAGCCACCCTCTGCAGGAAGGGATGTGTCAGCCCTCAGCAGCCGGCGGTGCCCGGCGCACGATGCGCCTCGGTGCTCCTGGAGCTCCCTCCCACACGGGCGGCTGTGTGGGTGCTGTAGCATCCTTGTCAAGCAGACAGGCTGGGCTGGAAAGGCCTGTACTAGTGCTGGCAGGTGGCTTTGGTGTTCCTTGCAAAATGGTGACAGTTAAATGAAAGGAAGAGACAATCAGAAGACACTACTGAGCTCCTCTGGAGGTGTCCAGGCAGGTCTGCAGAGCTCCCTTCCATCAGTAATTCAAGCAGGTGGGTGG
The DNA here is from genome assembly GCA_013399135.1 of Heliornis fulica. Classification (NCBI taxonomy): domain Eukaryota; kingdom Metazoa; phylum Chordata; class Aves; order Gruiformes; family Heliornithidae; genus Heliornis; species Heliornis fulica. Next base: position 240,017 of record VXBZ01004237.1, read on the forward strand.
GATGTAGAGCAATATTCCTGATGGATGAGAAAGAGGACCCAAAGCCCAGCCCAGCCCCTGGTCACAGCCATTAACTGTCTCTTCCTGCTTACTGATGAAACTGCAGCGTGTGAATAGAGCATCCAGCCAAACAAGACGTTTAAATGTTGTTCAGTTTTTCTCCCAGAGTACCGAAAAAGCTTCATTTATAAACTCTTTTTTTAAGATGGGCTAAAAATACCTGCCTTTTCCAGTTACCTCCCAGAAATCAATAGGCTGGAAAGCAAATTACTGCTCCTTCTCTTACATCTCTGCTATTATAGTCTCGGTGGACTGAAATTACTTTACAGTTAATTAGGTTTTTAAAAAATATAGGGTGGTTTCTGTATAATTCCCTTGGGTGTTTCTGTACCTCCACAGCTTTTTAATCCATTTACAGGAGCAAGGCATTGATTTGGAGGGGTTTTAATAAGCCATTGGTATCTGTGTAAGCACCTGTAGCTGCCACGCTGGCACTGGCTGGCTGGGCCTCCCCATAGCTGTAAGCAGTGGGTCAATACTGTGAGCAGAAATAGCTGTTTTCACAGCCCAGTCCTGTAAAAACCATCTTGGGTTTCTGAAGGATGCATCTACTTCAGAGTTCCAGCCCAGCTCAGGAGTGTCTTCAAGCAGTTCTCATCTCTGCTTCCTGGGATCTAGGTGACATTTGGGTGCCACCTTGGATGATAGAAATAAAACATCTTCCATCCCTGGGTGTGTGTGTGCAGCAACACAGAGGAAGGGGGTGGGTTTTGCAGGGGATTTCAGACATCTGGACACACGTCTGACAGTGAGCTCCTCCCTCCAGCAGTCCAAAACCTCTGATGCTGGGGCAGCACATCTTCTCAGCCCAGGACTCTCAAGAAGAGGTACTCCAGCTAGAGATGACTTTCACAGCCATTCTGAGGAAAGGAGATGAGTATTTTCTACCTGCCTGCTGGAAACACTCCTCCAAATACTATCACTAAATTCATCTGTTGTGTGTTTTGGAAAAAAAAGGGAAAACTGTGATGTTCTAGGGTGAGAGACCACCCTGGGAAGTGTCTGCAAAGCACCTCTGATCTTGTGCACTTTGGTGAATTTTGTAGCAAAATATCTGTTCTTCAGAAATCCTGTTATAGGTAGCTGAGAGAAGTCTTTAGCTGCTTAGCAGAGCTGCATCTGGAGCATCAGGAGCTCCATCAGCATCGGGGAAATCATCCTAATCTTCCCTTTTGTTTGCACTGACAATTTTATAGGGGCTTTCCCTTTAGCACATCATTGATTGAGCTGGAAATAGCATCATCAACTCAGTGGGAATTACCCGTAATAGATTCCAGGCAAATTCCCCTCTCAGTTGTGGCTGTCTGGGTCCACAGAGCTCTGCTGCAGTTACTCTGTGTTTACCTTGGTGGAGCAGGGATCACAATCCACTAATCTGCATTTCCAAGACAGGCTGATATTTATAAACCTTAGATAGTAACTACTAATGGAATGTCATTGTTTAACTATAGGTTGTTTTTCTTCTGAAGAGAGCTACCCATTATCATCAATTAACACTATTTAATTTTATTTCTTTCTGACTTTTTAAGAGACATTCACGTTTATAACAAATATTTTCAAACCAAATTTTTTTTTCCTCATGTTTGCCATGAAATATACATAATTATATAATTATATAATGCTTTCTCCTCCAGTCTTTGCATTTCTGCATTACTGTCTTTTCTCTTGTAGTTAATTTGGTTTTGCTGAACTTGATTCTTTATGGGGAGAAAGAGAGACCCATGCTCAGGTTTAAATACTTCTACCTCACTTTACTGATTGTATTTATTGAAGCTGTCTATTCAAATTGAAGTTTGAATACCAGATGTCAATATTCACAACCTTTATCAGATTTTTATTTTAAAGTTATGTCCTGTTTTGTGGAGAAACCTTCCTGGTTATATCTGGAGTGAAAATTGGAAATTGGGTGTCTTTGATCCCTGCCTCAGTGTATGATCCAGATTTTCAGTGACCACAGATAACAGCACTTCTCAGTCTGTGAATCCCTACATTTATATAGATACACAACATGAAGCCTCTGTTGTTTTAAATTAAGTGCTTATTCCCAACAGACACATATGAAAATATGACATGAGAACAGCACAAGTCATACATTAAAAAAAGAACCACTCCATGTATTTCCTAAGCCACTCCTACTATTTCTTTGTGTTTCTCTGGAGTTTTGAATACTTTAGTGTGGCCAGAATTGAATAGAACTAATAATAGCTGCTTAAATACATCTTATTTTTCCTTAAGTTAATGTGTATTGAATTTTTAAGTGTTTATTGCCTTTAGCAGTCATACCTTAACAGATAACCACAGGTATTTTGAATGCAATTGCTTTCTGATCAGATTTCACAGTAGCTCAGCTCCCAGCTAGTGAATCCAGGAGCCATCACACATTCTGAACTCCCAGCAACCTGCATTGTTCTCAGTTTGGGTTCCTGGGTTCAGCCCTCAGTGGAGGGCCCGATCCGAGTTTGGGTAATATCCACCTACTGGGAAAGACTTGAACATCAACTGGAACCTCCTGTGCTGTCAACTGGGCAGGGAAGTGGCCCATAAGGCAAAGTTCCAGTTCCAGCATCTGAATGCTGTGAGCATTTGAGGTCACATCTCAGATCTGGTCACCTCAGTTAAAGAGTTCTTTATTGCTACTGGTTGAAGCAGCAACAACCCCGAGTAAAACCTGACCGCGACTGGCAGGTGTGTGACCGTAGGGATGTCGAGCTCTCAGTTTATGCAGAAGCAGATGGAGCCCAGCAGCAGATAAATGCAAACCTCAACTTCAATGAGCACTTGACAAAGAAAGGTCAGAAATGAGACTGTGAGGAAGGAAATCACAACTAACACCATGTGCCTACTGACACCAGGGAGGAGGCAACTGTCTTTCCTCCCCAGACGCCCCGTTACCCTGTAATAATTTAGTTATCAACATCTATTCAGGTTTTAAACTACTTTAATACTGACTGACATTTTCTTCAAATTGTCACTCATGCAATTTAATGATAACCTTTAATTTTCTTCTACTCTTATAATGCAATGGGAAGCAACAAAAATAGCAGGAACTAAATTGCAGACATCAGAAGTACTGTTTATCACAAGAATGTGAAGAAGTGGATTCATGTGCTGTAACACGAGAGTTGTACTGTGCTCTCCACATCTTGTTTTCCTACAACAGCTGCTCTTGGGCACCTGTTTGTGTGGGATTCATCCTTTCAGTACTGCATGGAGAAGATCTCTCCTGCCCTAGACTGATGCCCTAGCTTTTAGAAACATTACTTCTGTGTCCCACTCAGAGTGGGAACTAAAGTTTCTGAGCGCTCTTTTCAAAGACCAAACTGTTTCTGTGTAGCCTGTTGGCCCATTTTGTCTGTCCACACACCACAAAATAGTAATTATCTGTGGAGTAAACTCCTAAAGTCTGGTCATTTCAATCAGTATGTTTGATAACCTGTGGCTTTTGGGTCCCTTTCTTTAATGCTGTAGTACAGAAATACTCTGCTGAATTGATTAAATATCTACTTGAAATCCTAGTATAAAGAAGTGATTTAGAGACCATTTCTTTTAAATTTTTGCATGTATGGGGAAAAAAAAAAGTCATTTTTTAATGTGAACCTGGTACTTACATTATCTTTCTTTTTACCCCCTGCCTTGGTTCAATTTTTATGTGCTGTTTGAGTGTGGTACCTGTGTTATCAGTCTCAGGAACCTGTGACTTTGGAAATAATTTCAAGCACTGACTTACAAGGCATTGCTGCTTTCCAATCTGCTGCTACCCCTGCCTCCCTCTCTCAGTTACATCTCATGAAAAGCCTGGGGAGAGGAAGGAGCTGGAGGTCAAACTGCAGTTCTGAAGAGTTACCCTGCAGTTGTGATTTGTGGTTCTGGATCCCTTGCACAAGCAGGGAGGTCACTCAGGGGAAGGGTTTGCTTCTGAGATCTAACTCTGCGGTTTGGCTGAGTGAACTCTCCCTGTCGGGGGAGATACTTGTTGTCACATGTGCATTGTCTGAGCTCATACCAGCCCTTTGAGTATTTCAGCTTGTTTTATTTTGTGCAGTCAAGCCTAAGAAGGCATTTTAGTAGCTGACAGTGGAAGGACTCTGATTGCTCCCAGGGAGTGAGTTCCACAGAGCAAGATTTGGTGAGAGGACACTTGAAGGCACACAAGTGTACAACGCCCTGATTTACTCCCCTAAGATCTAAAACTTGATTACTATTGTTAAAATCCCACAGACTGCAAGTCAGCCCTGGCTGAAATTTTAACAACTTGAATGTAAACCCCCTTTTGCACAGAGGATGTTAGCTGCAGAGCTGTCCTGCTCTCACTGCTGTGAGCACAGCGACGCTGACGTGTGGGTTAGGTCAGCTCATGTCGACCTGCTGACGCTGACGCTTCCATCGCTGCTCCCACAGCTCAGTGAGCTCACATCTGCAGCTCTGTCCCTCTGCAGCTCTGTCCC
>VXBZ01004237.1:244676-261565 GCA_013399135.1 Heliornis fulica
GCTGTCCCTCTGCAGCTCTGTCCCCCTGCAGCTCTGTCCCCCTGCAGCTCTGTCCCCCTGCAGCTCAGTCCCCCTGCAGCTGTCCCTCTAGCTAAACTGCTGAACTAAGAAGTCTGTGTACATAAATAGCCGTGGATACAGAGGTGCTTCATAGGAGTTGGTTTATATTTTTGCTTTATCAAGAATTTTAGTGCCATCTGAACACCTACATGGACTCTTACTACAGTCTGCAGGATGCAGTGTATGTAAGGGTTCACCATATCTGGCAGTTTCTACCCTGTGATGTCCCAGCCCTCCTCCCAGCTGGCCGGGCCATCAGCTCCTGTGGAAATGAGATCCTTGACTCTGCTGTAAGAGTGTGCATGAGGACCACGCTTCACAGAGATCCAGAACCTTCCCTGTGTGGCCCCACTGGAGTGCTTAATTGAAAAATGGGTAGATCAGAGCCCCAGGGGGAACTGAAGCCTCTGTTCATTCATCTGTACTAAACCATAAAACAGTGCTGACCTGAAAGCACACAGGCAAGGAGCCCACGTGCACTTACTCCCTCTTCCCTCACCCCATCTCGCCTCACTGCAGCATCGTGCACACACGTGTATTTACAGCCTGCTGGAATGTTATTACTTGGTTTATTTTCTTGTGCACACAAGCCTAATTAACAGCTATCACTCAATTTATTCTTGATTTAAACATAATTAACAATATGCTTAAGTAATGATTTTGCTTCTATCTAGTAACTAAAGCCAAACTTGTCAAACTATTGCTCCATTAATTTAATTCGTCCTCTTGATTTAGGGAAATTCAATTACCCTAATGCAGTTAGTTGGATAGTAAATGTTTTCAGTTCTCTTCTGTTGCTTAGACACTTCCAGAGTATTTTCTAGATTATTATAATTTGTTGCCTGTGGAGTGCATAAGCAGAAACTAATATATTTATCAAAAGTCAGATGAACCTGACTATTCAGTGCAAGTTCTGCATCATAAAAGGTATTCGCTTCACTTCCATTTTAAATCATTTAATCAAATTAAATCAAAAGGTCTTTCCTTCTACAATATCATTTTGCAGTTGGGGAAGAAAGTGATCCAAGCAATTGTTTTGACAGTCTTACCTGTCACTGCCAGCCCAGCACACGTTGGCAGGGTGTCCTACAGATGGGCAGGAAGGGACATGTGCCTCCAGAGACACCTCTTCTCCCTGCAAGGAGCTGGATGCTGGACTGGAGCAGCTGAGGCTCCAGTGCAGACATGCCCCAGAAGCCACGCTTGGTGCACAGGGTGATCTCAAAGGCTTCACCTCTGAACTGTGTGAAGAAGTGGCTTGTTAAGGTCCTTTAGTTCTGCCCCACACCACTGCTATTGCATACATTCCCCCTTGCCTGCTTTAAGCATATCTTTAATTCCAGTTTTAGCCACACAGATGCTGTTGAAGTCACAGAATTGCAACTGCTCTGACCACGAGTGAATTCTTTCATCCATTAGCTGGAGGGGGAGCTTTCAAATATGTCACCTTAACTTATGAATGTGCTTGAAGATCCAATGGTTTGTTTCATATTCTGGTTACTGACCTTACAGGGGTGTTCAGGAAGAGCTGTGGTGTCCTGAAGGTCCCTGGGGACGCACGCTGTACCGCACCGATGACTAACGCCAGTCACTCGCCAGTAACACTCCGCTTCTTTGACTGGATTTTCTCTTTATGCTGTATTCCTCTATTCAGCTGCCTGGAACAAGGCAAGACAGAGCTGCTGTTATGATGTCTCCCAGGACTTGAAAAGAGAGCCCAGTAGCACTATCTCTACTGATGTAGAGATAGCTGTCTTGTGAATATTGCTGCCATTTAAGTCCCTAGCAGTCAGAATACACCCTGTGCAAGAGAGCGGGTGGAAGGGACTGTGTGGGAGTGCAAACACAAGTGTTCTGCCTCAGAGAGCAGCGTGTTGTCAGCTGCCAGCTTTGAAAGGCTCCTGGTCATTTGGGGGGGATCTTCAGCCATCTATTCTGCGATGCTCCAGGAGCTCAGGGAAGGCTCGTTTTATTCAGTACAGCTGAGGACAAGGCCTGCATTTTCTGAGTGATCAGGTCTCTTAAATGTCCCTTGATAAATAAAATAATTGATATGTGCCTTTGCTGTCATCATTTGAGTGAAAAAGACCTGGCTTGAAACTTCCCCATCTCCCCACTGACGGGAGCAGAGCTCCAAGTGCCCTGTCTGCACTGCCATTGGTACCAGGTTATTGAGCAGTGAAGCAGTTTTGGTACACAGATACAGCCCCTCTGAAAACATTTATCTGCCTTGTATTTAGTTTCCCTATCAATTAAAAATAAGTCTGTGTAGACTTTTACACAGTTACCAGATAAAGACTTTAATTAAATTGTTCTCAAAGTAACTGAGTCTTTCAGACACTCAAGCACATGTATATTTGCATGTTATATATTAGGAATACAAAAATGGTGGGAGCCTACAAGACACCAAATGGAAAGAGCAAAGTGTTGTTAAGAGCACTAAATTTGGCAGGGTGCAGAAGGCAGAGGAGTACTGGGCAGAGGGAAATCAAACTGTGCTTTGAGATTGCTGTGCCAAGAGTTTGGGTTAAGTGGTGCCTGAGTGGTTTCCTGGGAGTACCTTACCCCACCTGCTGCACCCTGCCCACTCGCTGCAGATTTCTCCCAACATGAAGCTTAATCACACAGTGCTGCTCAGACATATGGTTATGTAAAATTACACATCTTAAGCTATGAACAATGGTTGCATTACATCTTAACTTGGGTATAAATCAGCTTGTAAGTGTAGCACTTGCAGAGTCTCCAAGCATCAAGATGTAGTGTTTGAACAACAGGACCCCATCGGCCAGGCAAAAAATGAAGCCCTGTCACCTCCCTGGAGACTCAGAGGGGCACGTTCAGAGCACTAAGTTGTGCATTTTGTCATGTCCCAGAAGGAGCAATTTATCTGGATCTGCCTCATACTCATGTTACCTGCAAGTGGGATGGCACAAGGAGTCACTGCTAGATGCTGTGAGTGGCCTTTTGTTACTGAGATGACACAGTGTCATTTCAGTGTAATGAAACATCTTCCTGTCAAACCCAAATTAGATCTTGGGCTTTGCTTAGAGACAAAATTTTCCCCCAAAGTTGGGTTAGGGTGGTGCCTCTCTCCCAGGCAGAAACAGCCTGATTCCAGCTCATCTTCCTATGGCTTTGAGTCCTCAACCTGGGGTTTTTTTACAGGATAACCTGCACATTAATTAGCTTCTTGTGAGTTCTTAAACATTGCAGTGATCTGCAAACCTCTGCCCTTGCCAGTAATCCTCAGGTCTCCTATACTGCCAGGAGACAGGTTGCCATTTCATCTAACAGCAACCACCAAGGAATTCTGAATCCTACAGACAACCAAAATATCTGTACAGATTTATTTTTCAAATAAAACTCTGTATGTGGACCAAATTGCCAAATGACCCCCACGGTTTTTAAGCAAATGCATTTGCTTAAATTTGCATCTTGTTTGTGCATGTGTTAGCATGGCATGAGCAGCCACTTGACTTGCACAAGTAAATATACACAACACCTCTCAGCCTTGTTAGTTAGGGCAAACCGAAAATTTACCCTACTCCTGATTTATTACCTCGTAAGCCTGATTTATATGCACTCTGCTGTAAATGATCATTGACTGAGTATTCAAAGCAGAAACCAGAATGAACTATACATAAAGAATGACTACTTATCTTCACAAGGCATCCTTCCCCTGCTATAAACTCTAGATCCGAGTCTCCTCTCACAGCAGTGTAAATCAGACGTAGCTAGAGGCCAGTGGATTTATACTCCAGTAAATTCAACATGAGAGAATTATCACTCAGTTTCCCATTGACATCGATAAAAGGAACACCAGGCTCCATATAAATAAATGGCAAGAAGCTTCCTTGAGTCCATTCCAGTTTGCAAAAGTTATTTGATTAATACATTTTAATGAGACCCTTTTAAGCTGTGTTATATTTCACCTGACGTTTATATGGTAATTCTTAGAAACTGGTTTACTGCATGAAATATAAGATACTTTGATGCAGTCATCTATATGTATATGTGAGAACAGGAGGTTGTGTGTGCCCCATGTGGAAAAAACCCCACACAATTTAGAGTTCCCAAATGGCCTCTTCACGTAACTGTTAGAAGACTTAGAGGAGCTGAATAGCTGTGGTGGTAAAAATATTAAAAGAACCATAAAGCTAATAAATATAAATATTTGCACACACATTCTACACAATAATTACTATTAATATTAATTACTATTATGCAGCGTGGAACCAAGAGGAACAGCTGCTAGCTGTATTTTCTCTAGTAGTAGTTTCGATGTGGTGCTTACACCAGCTTGAATCCCTCCTGTATTTTGCAGGTATTGTTAACTACTCCCTGAAGTTATCCTTTCCCATATAGTTTTAGTAGTAAGCAAAAGTTTTTCTTTTAACAAGTGTGTGGGTTCTGTGAAATGACAGGTCTCACTGTAAATAGGATTTGGCTTTAAAACAGTAAAGAGGAAATCCACTAGTTATCAATCCAGTGAGCTGCACAGATTGCAAATACCTCCTGTACTGGGGCCCACAGCAAAGCTAACACCATTCCCAGTGGGTTGAAAGCAGGTTGCATGTCAGAGCAGGAGGGATCCAGGCTGCACCCCTGCAGCAGGACAGGTTCTAAACAGCTTCCTCGCATTAGCTGCCAGTGGGATCACACTGTTTCTGGCTCTGGGGCTGCCTGCCAGCAGCAGCTCAGGCTGGCAGTGGGAGCAGATCAGGCAGCATGGTGTGTTCACCACTGATCTGGTTTTGGTTGACTGAGGAGCTGCTGTTTCAGTGGAAGCAGAGCGAGTGTGCACTGATACCTCATGAGAACCCAGCCCGAAGGATGCAGCGTGGAGGTGCAGAGATGCAGCCAGTGGGCTGGATGTGACAGTGACAGCGAGCTCAGCAGAGGGAGGGGAGAAGGAAGGTCTTGTGTGATGGTGTGGATGCAAAGAAGGGCCCTGCTTTATCCCAAACACTGTGGCAGAGGAGTTAGAAGACATCTCAGCTCTCCTAAACCAGCCCGTAGCAGTATGGAAATGTGGTAACCTGCAGCTGGGAATGGAAATCTAAGCAGCTCCTGAGATGCACAGCAGAGAGAGCAGCTTCCCCCGTGGGTTTGTCCTGGGTGGGGAATGGACTAAATACCAGAGAGCTGAGTGTGACAGCTGCACAGAACTACTCACACGTTAACATTTTGTGAGAAGGAATCAAGGCTTTGATGTTGTCTCAGTTCACGTTGAACCATGTTGCATCTCATCATCATCATAATAATCAATAGCAGTTTTCAGATGGTATTAACATTTCAGAAGCAACTGTTTAATATTCAGGTCTTTGGTTTTTAGTGTAATTTATCAGTGTCGTGAGCTCCAGGGGCTTCAGGGCAGGGTTGGTGTTTGTGCTGGTACACACACGATCAATAAACATCTTTCTTCTTGACAAGTCAGATTTCCCTGCTCATTTCCAGAGTTTTCATTTGAAACCAAACTGTCTAATCTTTCTCCAAAATTGTTTACTGCTCTTTTATCAGCACTTGCTCTCAAAAACACCGTCAGTGCATGTGATACCCTCTCTGCTTCAGAACCTGCTCATAGCTGCGTATTCACCAAGGTGATAAAATACATTTGATTTTCCCTGACACCAGCTTGAGGGTCCTGTTCATAGAACATTAGATCCATTTGTGTGAAAGCTGAGCTGTGAACTCCAAACAAAATAATAATTGTCCTGCCTCACTGGGCAGAAGGTTTGGTGAGCACACTGCAAAGCTGGGATGAAACTCCACAAGATGTTCTTCACGCTCCTCCCTAACGATGCTGCTGTACGGTGTCTCCACAGGTTGCCAAACCGAGTGCAGAATTGACTCTGGTTCACTTTGGAAAGTGGAAGAGACTGACCAGAGAGGAGCTTGTATCTCCCTGGTCATGGTTCTGACCACTTCCCAATCCCTTCACCAGGGCTACCTCAGAGCTCTGCTGCTTCCTCTGAAAGGCACTGGGCCAACTCCCTGCTGCAGTCCCGCAGCCCACCCTGCCTGGAAGCTGAGCTTCTAGGCTGCAGCTCTCCCTCCAATCCCTGCAGGAGATCCCACTGTGGAACTGGCAAGCAAACCCCAAGCCACAAAGCCAGGGCTTTCCCTCGGGCACCCCGCTGATCCTTTGTGTGTCTGCAGCCTGAACGACCCCCGACAACCGCACACCCTGAAGACTGGCTGGTCACAGACCAGAAGGGTGTCAGGAGACGTGAAGAAGCTCCTTAATTAATTTCTAATCCTTTTTCAGCCTTAATCTTTTTCGTAGTAAGGTCTGGCATTACACATTTTCTGCACACATGATGTAGATTAACTCTTGGGTCTCTGATTTGCTCGAAGCAGCGTGTCAGTAGGCCGGTTATTACTGCAGCCTCGTACCGAAATACCACAGGATTATCCAGTCTGGGCTAAATATTCAGCTGAAATATTCATTACAAGTATGTGATGTTGGTCCAGTCAGCCAGGATTTTCATACTTTGTTCTGTGCTTCATGAGGGCTTGTTCAGACTCTGCCACAACTGCCTCTGCTTTATACATCCATTTATCTGACAATTCGACCTCGCGTACAGCAGTGCTGGGGTGGGGGCAGGAGGCCTGCTGAATGCCTGGGGGGTGGGGGGACACGTGTCACATCTAAGGAAAAAAATCCCACAGATAGGAATTTTGAGTCTGTGTTGGTAATCCTTACTAGTTAATTAATGCCTTCTAATTTGTTATGTGAGTAGAGACAGCGGACAGGCCTCTCCTACCCACATAAAAACCCAGATGCAAGACAGACAGCAGGGCATGATCAGTGGGGAAACCCTGCAGTCTTAATGAGACAAGTATTAACCCTTCCTGCTGGACCTCCACAGATACCCTGTAGCAGAATCTGGAGTCTCCCAACTTGGGACATGTGAGAGGATTCTGTCTCTGTAAAGTTCTGTAGCAAAATAGTTTCAAGATCCTACAGAGAAATCATAATGGGCTTTTCCATGCTTTCTAGGGAAGCTTCTAGATTTCCCTACAGTTAAGCAGGAATTTCCCATACAGATTGGGAGGTTTTTTAATAAGGAGTTAGACAAGTTTACAGTTATCTGGACAACTGTGACCTGCAGCTGGTTCTGCTGACTCCAGCAGGAGAATACCAGGCTGTGGCCACAGCAGAGACACAAACAGCACATCCATCCTGTCCAGCCCAGAAACAGAGGTGGGGAGTGCTGGCAGTGTGTTAGGAATTCCTCCTCTTACAGCAGCACCACATCCATGTCCAGACAGGAACCTGTAATGTTGGATGTGTCCAGGAGCTGGGACAAAGCCCCACACTGTGGAAATGAAACGCTGAACATCTCCTGAGCGCCTCGAGTTGGGTAAAGCCATTCCTGTGGTACATGCTTTAGCCAGGGTTTAGGCATCTTTCAGGCAGCAAACTGCAGAAAGCAGACACAAGTGCTCTGCAAACATCACAAAGAACAGGCACACAGAACAGGAATCGGGTTTACTTGGCAGAAAATCCTTCCCCAAGTAATTAATGTTGCTGCAGACATACACATAGGAAAAGCAGCCCCACAGTGGGAACTGTGCTGACTACCCCTATCTATAGGGCAGTAAAAAAGAGACTCAACTAGTCAAATCACTGAAGATGGAGGAAAAAAAATTACACGTTTACAGGTGACAACATTAAGTTTACCATTTTCCCAGTAGCCTAAGGGATATATTTAGGAGTTTCCTAGGAATTGAAATGCTGTGACTTAGAGAATTCTGTTTACTCAGCACTGTTGAGAGAACGAGGTCACGTCTGCTAAGGTGCCTGGATGGGGAAAGAAGTTGACCTAGATCAGTATTTCTCAGGCTTTCAGTGTGTCTGGACCACGTGTGGTTCATCAGTCTTCACGTGGCTGCAGGTCCCTAAAACTGCCTTAAGGGGATTCAGCTGCTCCAGCCAGTAAAGGTTGCTGGCAGGTCCAGGGGGGATTGAGTTACTGACATGTGTCACTTTGTGCCTCCTCATTTCAGTGCATTGTCATCAGGGCCCAGAGTTTGAGGAATGATCTCTGGCCTGTGGGGTGGGATGTTTATCTTAGAAGCTGTTGGTTTGATTTTGGTTTGCTTTGCTCTGACAGGATGTACAGGGAATGAAAGGTGGGGATTTAAGAGAATTAATTTTATTTTTTATAAATGAAAAAGACAACAAAACCCCTATTTAAACCAGAAGCCTGGAATCCCTCAAAGGTGACTTGGTCATGACATTTGTATTCAGGTTTTTACACAATACCTATTACTATTGTCAGTTGTCAGCTTGTGTGTATCATTTTGTTAGTAATCCTCGGTGGTTCTGTTACACTTTATCCTCTATAAATGTATATTGCAAGATATTTTTTGTATTAAGAAAGCATAAGCTGGTAAGAAAAAAGAAAAAAAAAAAAGAGAATACATTTGAAAAAGAACCAGCCTTACACCCTGAACATATATTGCTGATGCAATGTGCTGAATGGGTACCCCTGTATTGTGGTAATGACATACATGCTTTCAGCCCCACAGTGGATGTGTTTATCTGCAAGACACAGTTTGAATACACGAGCTACAGTCCCTGTTGAGATGGAAGTTGGAGTACCAAAACCCATTCTGTGTCAAAGTGAAACATTTTAGGGTTCTTGTCCCTCTCTGTATTTGATTGCAGTCTGATGTGTGCAAGAGTTTTGTGCTGTTCCCATTTTAGCTGCTTGCTTTAGCAGCAGATATGCTGCCATCACACACACCTTCTGCCTCTTCTGCAAAGAGCAATCCCAGACTCTTTGATTCTGGTCTGAAGAGTCCCTCTGGCCAACCAGCCTCTTCAGTGCAGAGCAGGTGCTCTTTGAAGACACCACGGCATTCCCTGACATGTGCAAAACTTTCATACATTGATAAAAGTAAAATAGATCCCAACAGTGATGAAAAATGGGTTTGCAGCTGAAGCCTGAAGCCAACTTTTTACATGCTACATGTGGACCCAGCCACTGAGGTTGCCCCCCCTTTCCTCTCCGGGTAACGGGATGAGCCGTAACGTCACGTGAAGCGTGGTGTAAACCAGCTCCTGTGCACAATGGGACAGGCCAGAGGAGAGAGTGTGTCTGCCTGTTACATGAGGATGCTGAGGTTGTTCTATACATGAAGAAATCTGTTGTTGGAAACTCTTTGCAAGTAAGAAAAACAGCATCCTTCCTCCCTCACTGTGGTGGGTCATCTCCAGGTTAGGAAGGGGAAAGCCTTGCCATTCCCATCCACGCTCTCTGACGTTACCTCTAGGAGCTCCTGCACATGCCCTGCTCCTGCTGACCACAGCTTCAGCCCTTCACTCAGTGCCATGCCCCTGCTAAGGGATGGAAGCTGTCATTAAGGCTGTCATAATTCACTTTGGTGGCTGACATCACCTCTAGAAAGGGGAAATCTACCCCAGAAGGTTTTGGCAGCCATGCCTCTCTGGTTTTATATGCAGCACATTTGGCCCAGTGTCCTTACTGCAAATGATTGTCAACAATAGAAGGATAATGGATTCAGGTTCCAGCAAAACTTCCCTTATAAATTCAGCCATTTACTGAGTCAGTTGATGCCCTACTTTCAAGACTGTCATAGCAAGCAATTCTGAGCAGTCTCTGCTTATTAAAAATGGAGTGCTAAAATCAATATAGCAATATCTTGTTGGAGAAAATTCAATTTATCAACAGGTTTGTCATTTTAAAAATGATTAAAGGCGTCGTTTATTAGGCATCATCTATACTTTAGAAATAGTTGGTATGAAAATAATAAGACATAAGCCACAATAGACTTACAAATCTTTAAATTACATCAGGGACTGGATATTATTTCTGTAAGTGAAGGCCTGGAAGCATTTCCTATCTTTATTTTAGACTATGTCAGTCACCAATTACACAGTAAAAACTGGCACTGCTCTCGGATCGCAGTACCTGAGGCACAGACATTTTTCTGAATCATGCATTTAACGTTTTTAAAGATACCAACATTGCTGCAGTTTTAATTAAAGTCTTGTAAGAGACACCTATTCTGATCTGCAACAGTTAATTTCTGAAAGCTCCAGTTCAACTTTTACCTAGTCAGTAAGAACATTTAAAGTGCTTTCCCCTAATGCAGGTGAGGACAACAAATCTGAGTGTGAGAATGAACTCTTAAAAGTTCTCTTTGTGTAGGGTAAAGAGAGCAAGGTTGTCTTCATGTTGTAAATAAGATGTTCAGTACCTTTCATCTTCACAGCTATAATTCATCACAAATGGGAATGTGAACACAATACAGAGAGAGTTGGGAAAGACACCACTCGAGGGGCACCCGGGAGCATCCAGCCTCCAGTTTGCATTCGGGAAAAGGTGTAAGAAATAGGAGGAAGAGCAATTGCTAATATATGGGAAAGCTGACCCATAACTGAATAGGAACTACTCTTAAAAGATTCTTCATGGCAAGATTATAAAGATGAGCTTGTCCACATTGGTGTTTGAGCAGATAAAACATCCTTGGAACTCTGGAATGTACATGATAAAACACTCCTCAGGAAGGAGCCCTTGTTTCTGTCTGAGAAGTGTAAGATCCCATCGAGTGTAAGTTGAATCCCTGCTGGAAAAGCATTTAGTCATATGCTGATGCCTAGTGACCTTTATCCCGTTCTCTTTTCCTTATGGGCTCTTCTGCAAAGCCAGATAAATCTCAGTTTCAGTAAGCACAGTGACCAGGAACCAGAGAGCAGAAGGGACGGTGCATTGGTGGGATACAAACTCTGGGTTTTCTAATAGCCTTTTCCAGGATAGTTTCTCACCATCTTCTTTATGATTTGAGCTAGTGGACAAGTGTCTTTCACTGTGTGCAATAAAACATGCTTGGGAATGATCTAAGAGGAAAAAACTGCCTCTGATATTCAGGGGTTTGTGTCCTTTTGATTACTTGTAAAGATACTAATTTACACAACTCCAGTGTACACAGAGCTGTACAGAACAGAGAAACCACTCTCCCCCCAGCAATCTGTAAACACAGCAGGTTATGTGGAATGGGGGGGGAGACAGCCAGCACAACCCCCAGCAGAGCAAACACCAAACCTCTGGACAGTGGGTGCTTTTGGGGCAGATAGAATGAGGAAAGGAAGGCAGTCTGCTGTTGAACAGGACAGGAGTATCTGTGATGGGAAAGGCTAATTTATTTGCCTTCTTTACAGAGGTAGGAAAAGCAGGCCAGGACAAACCAGCTCTCTGCTGCTGCCAGAAAGCCCAGTGAAATGTGCTACCAGGCAGAATATCTCCTGATTTTTCCATGCCACAAAGGATTTGCATTGACACATAATGAATATTATTGAGGTCAAATTTCAAGTTATCTAAATAAGAGTTTACCTCCAGAGATACAGAGCTCAGGAAATTATTGGCAATAACTATGCTTCTTTTCCTTGGCAGTGATTTGGGAAGCAGCTTGATACTGTGCAATATACTGCTTTGCAAAGCTCAATAGAGTCCCACTAAAAAAAAGAGCTGATGAAACTTTTGTCCCTTTCAGGGCTAAAATGCTGAGTTTTACAGATTCCTCCTCGTTTCCACTGACTCACAATTTCAGCAAAGCATCACCATGCTCCTCTGGCTTGCCCACAAGATTGACACTGCAATTTCCCTCAAACAGGGCTCAGTCCATTGTGTGTTCTTGGAACCTCATGCCTGGAGCGGCCCGAGGATTTCACAGGAGCAGCATAAACCACTTCACTGCTTTATGAAAACTTAATGGGAGCAGAAATTTAGAACTTTCTGGCAGCAAAAGAATTGGAGAAATAAAGAGCTACAACAAAGAGCGTTTTCTGGCTCTTGTAAAATTGAATCATCAACCTAAATCATGGTCTGTTGTGAAGGTGGTGTGGAACAGGTGACTTTGAGCACACACCCTCTGCCTGCTCAGAGCGCCCGCGCTTCTCCGTCACTGCGGCGGCGGCACCACCGCGAGGAGCTTGTGTCGACTCGTTAGTCTGGGTTCGTGTGGGAGCACAGAGAGTTTGTTCCTCTTTCTAGTCACAGAAGTTAGTGAAAAAGAAAAGGTTTTGTTTCTCTATATGCACATATGGGCATGTGTATCTATATATGTAGTGATATACTGATGCAGGTAAATAACGTGGTGAGAGCATGATCCACACAACACTACAGTGTTATTTGAGCACTTGATACATCCCAGATCAATTTAGCAAAGCCATTCTGTTAACTCTAAATACAAATAGTGAAGTAGAAGATACACCAACAGCTTAAAAAAATAATTTAAAGCCATCCAGTAGCTACATTGCAATTGTTCAGAGGGGAAATTCACTTTTAAAGTTGAGTTAGGAATGAAAGTACCAAAGACAATGTACAAGCAAAATGAAGATACTACAGAGCCTGAGTACTGCATTAATATGCAGTTGATCAAATGAGATGTTAATAAGCATCTGATGTATAAAGTCTGTCTTGCTAGATGAAAAACAAAAAGAAAATGAGACACAGTAATTTCAATATACATCTATAAATTCCCATCCAATCTGGATTCCAGTGGAAGACCTCTGGCATTTCAACCACAGAGCTTTCTGGAAGAAGAGCTCTGTTAGCTGCCTGGTACCAGAGGTCAGTGCATCTCAGTATCGCCCACTAATAAGGACTCAGTCTGAACCTCAGGATATGACATATTCAACTTTGCATTTTAAACCCACTTAAAAATGGACAGAGTAACGTTTCGTTTATCTGGGTTCCTCACGGGTTTGTAGGCTCCTGCACCACTTACAACCTTTTGGAATTTTATGTAGGCCTTCAGATTTTAAAAAGACACATCTTTTGACACGGCTTTACCAGACAAAATTTATCTCTAGAACAGCTTTTAATGCAGATTCTTCAAACAAAAATCTTGTTACAGATTGCTAGACTAAATTAGGGTAATGAGTTCTCCAAGCCCCAGTTATTCTCTCAATTACTTATTGACTTAGCCTAATTCTAAACCAAGGGTAATAAACTAAAAGGAGCAGGCAAATGTAATTTTTCCCTCTTTCATATAATGCTTGTAACTGCCACAGCTCAGGATGAGACTTGTCATGAGTGGGAAAAAAGGTGGCTCTAGAAACACAGAAGTGTGGATCACTGAGCCTAGTTCTGCAGTTGGAGGCTGTTCAGTCTAGTTCAGAATGCTCCAGAACATCCCTTTGACCATGGGAACATGGCACAGGCACACAAACTTCCAAATGAGCTGACGAACCAGTCACTCCAGAACCTACCACAGACACATCCATGCCTGCTGCTGGAGCACTGGTAGAATCTATTAGAGACCCTGACAGCAGTCTCATCGTGGAGACCCTGCCCTGTTCCAGATGTGATCACTGAGCACCTGGAACTTGGTGGAATCCCCACACCCTTTCATCTGGCTGAAGGTACCAGTGACTGTTGCTGCCTTTCCTGCTAGGTAAGCGCATCCCTGGTGCAAAGAGGTCTCCTAGGGTCACACTGCACCATAACTTGTTTTCACCCATCCCTCCTCCATGGCCTCAGTTTGCCCACAAATACTCAGTGGACAGTGCCCAGCAGAGGACACAGTCTGCTCAGCTCAAGGGAAGTGTCCATTGTGGCCTCTCCACTCCCACCAACACGCACTGGGTCCCTCCGCACAGACAGTGTTCAGCATCAAGATGTATCCCCCACCCAGAACCCTTTGGTCTTAATTTTAAAAATTCAATACAACCTCCAGGAGGAAACTCACCTGCTACATATGGTTTAAATGTAGTTGGAATATTGGAGAGCACAGTCCCACTGTAAAGCTATCATCCACACACACACCAGTTACTGGTGTGTGTGGATGACAGCTTTACAGTGGGGTTGTGCTCTCCTTTGCATTACTAGCAAGCAAAAACCACTGCATTAACAGGGTAGCAGAATTTCAGGAAAGTGCTTTATTATCCCTAAAAGGCAGCATGTGGCATATAGACTCCATGGGGTACCACCAGTGTCCTAGGAGCACTTTCCTTCGCTCACATCCCGTGGCATGTAATTATCTCAGACTAACCATGACCCCGCAGGTCCTCTCTTAAAATTCTGGTTTTTTACAGAATGGTGTATACATTATTGAAGCACATTATTTTGATCACTGAAAATTGACATATTGTGCTCATTAACCAGTGAGCCTGAATACTTAATTTATGAGGTTTGCCCCGAGTTTTTTACAGATCAGTCATTTAAGGGAAGCAAAGAGACCAAACTGCAGAGCAGTGAATGGGAGAGAGTCTTTCTCTTGGTGCTGGATAAAGCAAGAGAGAGTGTGCCATGCCATATGCTGATACACGACACATTACATTAGGCAGGTAAATGGGTTAATTGGGCTCATTAATATAATTTCCTTTTTAAAACTTTTCAACTAGGAAGATGAAAAGATTATTTTAATCTTTACACTTCTCTCTTACATTTTACATTTTTCACATGGGCCTTTTTTAATCAAATATTGATGATGATGATGTCTGTAGTTCTTCAAAGCCAGCACTTACATCGCAGCTCCTTCCCATTAAGTGTCACTGTATCAAAACTCTGGCATTTCCTTATCTTTCTGTAATCCCCCCACTCCACTTTTTTTCCATAAACACAGCGTGATGCCCCTTGGATTCTTTCCAGAAATACCCTTCAGGCAACCTGCTGAGCCTGCATCCTCCAGCCACTCATTGGAGACTAGCGACCTGCTTCCCTGCTGCACCAGCCCCCACAGTGCTGTCCCCCAGCTGAAACCTCCACTCTGGAAACTAAAGCCATGGATTACAGTCGTGCCACACAAAAAAGATTAGTTTTCTTTTTCTTCTTGGCTGTGGAAGTCCCCGTGGTATATAGGTGAAAGCTATACGGGATGGGTCAACAGTGCGCTCTGCTGGCAGCTAGGAAAGCTGACTGGAAACAGCAGGAATTTGCCTGAAAATTACCTTCAAAAATTAAAATATTCAATACTTTGAACATGTATCTATGTCAGAGGCCCTAAGGCATTTACAGGAATTCTATAAATGTAGAAATATGTGTCATATATGCACTCAAACTAAACTGGGTGCTCGCTAGAAAGCACGTGTCCGTGTACGCACGCGAGGCCGCACGGGGCTCCCAGCGGTTTGCAGAGTCTGCACAACAACTGTCTTCATCTGGTTGTATCCATAAAACCCAAGAATACCCTTTTTAAACAACTTAAATAACAACTCTGCAAAAACATCTTACTTTGGAGCTTTAGACCCGTCTAACAGCAGGTAGAAATTCAAGACAGCAGCATAAAACTTCTTCTAAACTAACTGGATGCCATAAGCACAACACAGGGAAATAAATGTTCTTGCACAGTCATTCCTTTGGAGCAAGGGAATGTCACTGCTGCAGAGAGCTAAGGAGTGTGCCTTGGGTTACATTTCAAAGTCTGGTTTGGTGTGATGCTTGGTCACTGCTCCTACAGTCAGATTTCCAGTCACAGACCTGCCCTGACGGAGTGTAAGCTCCGTTCTCAAGCCCTGAAGCAGTCTCTGCTCTGCACAGAGATGTAAGGCACCAACTACAGCACAATCAGTTAAAATCAGTGGGGACAGCACTTCATATCCCAGAATATGGTCTGGTCAAGATACCATGAAAAACAACCAGAAGCATTAAAAGAAAGGAACTTGAAGGACTCAGAGAAAAAGGCTGAGTTTATCACTGAACGTAGAAACTCGGGTTCAGATGATCTGAGCTGGGAGTGAAGCTCTGCACAGGATGGTCCTGTCTAAATGTTAATGTCACCTTACCCCAGTGAGCCAGAAGACAATTGGAGATTTACTCTTGTGTGTGTTAAAGCACCTCCAGATCCCTAGAAAGCAGATTCTGGGAGCAGTTTAATTTTAGTTGTAATGTTTGAATGTTTCCATGGAACACTTGTGTCTCCACAAAGCTGCCAGGGAGGCATTGAGTGGAACAGCAGTGGCACCTTACAGGTCCCTTGGGATCCACGCTGCACACACCAGGCCACCCACTGCTGTCACTACATGGACACCAAATACCAAAAACCAAAGGTAATGACAGAGCATGTAGCACTGGTGCTGCCCAGGGGGCAGGAAAGGCCACCACTGCTTGAGCCTGCAAAGCTGCTTTCCGCTTCCACTGGAATATAGGACTCCAAGAGGAAAGTGTGGAAGACAGGTGGCAGGTGACAGAAACTTGAATATTGCAGAATATAAAACTGGGGCACTACAGCACCCTCCAAACACGCTTCAACCCTGGGTGATTTGCTTCCCTACACAATACTAGGCCTTCTCTGGGCTGTATCTATTTTCATCCTAAAAAAAAGAGAAACATCTAATATTGCAGATAAGATCCAAGGACAGCACAGCAGGCAGCCATACACAATTGATTTTCTTGCTTCCTTACATTCAGTGCTGCAGGTACTGACACAGGTTTAAAAACGTTCTTGGAACAAATCTTCAGACCTCTCTTGGCTGAATAAATCCCACACCGTGCTCTGCTGTTTGTAAAGGCCCCTAGGAAGCAGCACTACCCCTTCAACAAAGGAGACAGCGAACTAACATAGCGTGGAGTGAAAGGCAAAGAATCCATCTCAGCTCCTGCTTTCCCTCTTACGTTCCTAGCGTGGCTTTGGCCAGAAACAGGCTGCTTTTCCTGTCATTTCCACCCAGGGTTTTGAAGGCTATTTTAACCAGGCTCTAATGGGAGGATGTAGGCCACAAAGGAAGTTCTGAAAAGTATTTGGTTCAGGACTAGTTGTGGAAGAAAAGATGATGAGGACAAGACACAGAGTTAAGTAGGACACAACAAAAATGCTTCTTCAAACACAGGGTTAAAGAACATCATTAAAAAAAA
>VXBZ01004238.1:0-26680 GCA_013399135.1 Heliornis fulica
TCTATGATTCTATGATTCTTTGCATAAAGAAGTCCAAATTAATTCATAATACACATTCAGGAAAGAAAATGGCTCAGTGGAAAGGCACAGTGGGTGGCCACCATACAGTCCACAGTCAGGACACAGAGAACATCCCCAAGCAGCAACTTTAGCAGACAGTTTGACAGCTGAGCCTGACCTAACAACTGCATGTCTTCTGGTCACTTCTGCTATGCCTGTCAGGCTGCTGACCACAGCCATGGCACACCAGCAAGCAGCAGAAGGAAATGTCTGTGGACATCGTTGACAACACATTGTTGAACATGTTCATCAATGACCTGGGTGAGGGGACAGAGCGTACCCCCAGCAAGTCTGATGATGATACCAAACTGGAAGAGGTTGATGCTACCAGACGAGAAGGCTGTACTGCTGGACAGGCTGGGGAGTTGGGTAGAGATGAAACAAATGAAATTCAACAAGGGCAAATGTAGGGTCTTCCACCTTTGGAGGAATAACCCCAGGCATCAGCACAGTTTGGGGTGACCTGCTGGGAAGCAGTGCTGCGAAGGTCCTGGCAGTCCTGGTGACAACAATCTCTCCATGACCAACACTGTGCCCTCAGGGCCAAGAGGCCAATGAGACCTGGGGGTATTGAGAATGGCCATGGGCTTGGCCAGCAGGTCCAGGGAGATTCTGTTCTTCTCTGCCTCTGTTCTGCCCTGCTAGAGGTGGGTGGCCAGGGCTGGGCTCCCCAGGTCAAGACAGACAAGGAGCTGCTGGAGAGAGTCTATCAGCAGGTATGAGGATGNTCTAAACAGTGGATGTCAAGGGGATGGGGCCAGACTGTTCTCAGTAGTGCCCAGTGACAGGACAAGGGGCAATGGGCACAAACTGGAATATGGGAAGGTCCATCCCAACATGAGGAAAAACCTTCTTGTCTCTGGGGATGCCCAAGCACAGGGAAAGGCTGACAGAGAGGTTGGGGAGTCTCCTTCTCTGTAGAGATCCCAGAAAAGATCCATTTGGATGTGATCCTGTGTAACCTGCTGGAAGTGATGCTGCTTTAGCAGGGAGTTGGACTGGATGACCTCCAGAGGGTTGTACTGGATGGTCTCTGGAGGGCTCTCCCAATCTCTGATGTTTTGTGAATCTGTGATTTTGTCTGGTGTCAGAAGAAAAAGGTCTCAGTTTATAAAAGAGCCTAAAAAGGCTGGAGCACCTCTTCTCTTGAGACATGCTGAGAGCGTCGGGGTGGTTCAGCCTGGAGAACAGAAGCCTCCTCCAATCCCTCGAGGAGCTCCAGGAGAGTTGGAGAGGGGCTGGTGTCCAGGGCAGGGAGGACCAGGCCCAAGGGAATGGCCTTCAGCTGCAGGATGGGCGATGGAGAGCTCAGTGTGACAATCCTGGCCCGGCACCGCGGGGACGCTTTGCTCTCCACGAAGAGGGATGACTGCAGCCAGGTGCTAGGCCGCGACGCAAGGGAGGGTGAGAAAGGGAGAGGGGAACAGAACAACCACAAACCTCTGCACAGATGTGTTGCTGGAGCAAGCAGCACTCAGCATCACGTACCTCTGGGTGACAGCACCAAAATTACAAAACCAAAAGAGATGCACCGTGCCATGCATAGAAAGCAGGACTGCCACGGGCACAGGAAGCAGGTTATCTGGGGGCGTGGGTCTGCATGAACACCGCAGCTCTGCCGCACCAGCAACACCTCTCCACAGAGCCACAGGAGGAGGAGAGGCTTCTGGGGCAGCTGGGGACAAATATTTTGAACCTCCAGTGAAGTAGGGCAACTGGGTTTTGAGCTGTAGATCCCACAGTACTGGCGTTTTTCAGTGGTAATCACGAGTGGTTTATCACTCCAGCTCCCCCCGGTACAGCTTGCTCTGCTCTAAGCACCCCCAGCTCAGGGGATCAGGAGAGAAAACCAAGGGGAAGCTGAGAAATGCCTAACACACATCAGCTCCACACAAGTGCCTCCATCAGGCCCTTCACACTGGTGCAAATGAGAGTTATTTAATGGGATTTCCTGAATTCTACCCCCAAGATTACCTGCATTAGCAGCCAGAGCTCAAGGTTAATGCCTGTGTGATGAAGACTCTGTGAACTCCAAAAAAAAACCAAAATACAACCAAGAGGTGCAAACAAACACCAGCTCTGAACTGCAACTGCTTTGTGCTGCTGAGACTGAGGGCTCACAGAGAGGAGAAAAAATAAATCAGAAGCAGGGTTCAGATGACTGCACCCCATTGCTGTCTTTTGCCCTGAGATCTGCTATCATTGAGCTGATGAAGTCTCAGCCGTGTCCTGCAGCGTCAGGAACAGGACTCTTGGTGTTCACCAGCACCCAGCAAGAAGCACACCCATACCCTCTCCAGGCATTGGGTACCAATGGCCAAGGATGAAGCTTTGCTACATCCCACCTGTTGGTTGGCACATGGGGTGGCCCCAGGACCAGCTCCAGTGATCCATGGATCCATGGCTTTAGGGACAAGTCTTCAGGAGGGTGCTGGGGTGTGTGTGTAACAAAAGTGACAAATTAAATCACAGGAGCAACCACAGGGAAGTAAGGAACTTAGCAAAAAGAACAAAGTAGTTGGAGAAACTGGAGGTGAGCAAATTCCTCATCTAATTGCACTGGATTTCAGCAAAATGCATCTCTTTGGAGGCAAGGCAAAGATGGGACAGAGGAGGTCTTGAGGACTCAGAACAAAACCTTTTGACCCATCATTTCGAAACAGTATTTGCACTCATGTGACTGTGATTCAAAAAGTAAAAATCAAGCCAGAAAAAAAATGAAACTTCTAATTTCTGATCAAATGAGACACTCTCCTCCACACAGCAGTGTTTAGGTTCACTTTGCAATGAGTGAGCCCCCACCCCACCCCGGGCTGGCTCTCCCTGGGACCAGCATCAAACCACCTTTCAATGACATGGCAGAGAAAACTGGCACCCAGGTGGGTACCTGCCACCAAGGATGTTCTGTGATGGTTCACCCCTGAGGAAGCCATAACCCCAAGCACTGACCACTCCCACACCTTCACAGCTCGTCACCACAAAGTTCTTCCCCCCTAAGGAAACACCACTGACTTCCTTGGAGCTGGGGCCAGGCATTAACCCCACAGCATGAGCAGGGGAAAACTCTTGCCCAGGTCAGAGCAGTGACCTTGGGACATGCCAGCTGAGCATGCTCAGAGGAGGAGAGCCAGGTGCTCAGCTCACAGCCCAACAGATTTTTTTATGAATGGAAAAGCTTTTCAATCATTTCCCAGCTGGGAAGAGCCAACCAGGAGGGCTGTGCTCCCCTGAGCCCAGCTGATGACCTGCCAGATGGTTGAGAGCAGGAAGGCACTCAGCTCAGCTCAGCAGCACTGGAGTATTGTTTATCTGCTGGTTCCTGTTTTTAGTTTTGTCTCTGAAGTTTTTCTTTGTTCAGAATTTTGTTGCAATGGCCAAACCTGCTCTGAATGGCACAGGGTTTGCTTTGGAGGAAGAACCAGCACAACGCCTCATGCTGCTGAATTTTCTTATCTAATAAAGGAGAGGCCCTCACCCCAAAGCAAACCATGAACTGGTAATCCCACACACCCTTTGTTTTGAAACTGAACTGGAGCACAGATTGAGCCACTGGTACAAGGGCACACCTCGTGCCTGTCCCATCCTCCCAAAGCTGGGGCTGTCAGCAGGGATGCATTTCCTGGGATGGACCAGGGCTGCCACTAGTTCTTCTCATACTGGAAGACCAGTTCAGTTCAAATGATGATGGGATTTGACACCAGCATCTATATGGGTGATAGGGACTTGATCAGCAAACTGTCATCCAAGTGCATCCTCACTGCAAAAGGAAACTATGGGGTATCAGTGGAGCTGGCACAGGGTCTGCTGCACCCAAATCATCCCATGGTTTCCTCTGGGTCTCAAGCACAAGGCAGAGGTAAAGGGGCTTCACCAGGAGGATGCTGCTAGCAAAGACCCCTTGGTCATGCCCCCCATGGGCTTATCACTAGGGTCTTCTCTCACCAAGCCAAAGGAGCAGTGGTCAAAGAGGTGGCTGCTTGGGGATTCGATGCTCCTTGGGTTTGGGTCCCAGCAGGGCAAAAAAAGCCCTGCAGCCCCTGGAGACAGCAGCACCCCTGAGGAACACAGATGCAACAGCTTCCCCCCACCTTGCTTCCCACTGCAGCAGCAACACCCCTGAGCGGGGCCAGTCACATCCCCCTCCCCAAGGAGGATCCAGAGGAGGGCTCAGAGCATTTAGGTGCTGAGGCTGACCGCACCCTGCGACAGCTCTCAGCTACTGAAAGACCAAGCCACAGCAGCCCCAAGCCACAAGCACAGATGGGAGCGAGTCTGCCCCCAGCTGCAGCTGACAAACACACGTCCTGCCGCCTGCCGAGGAGGGGCTGGGGAATGACAAGTTGTATTTTTAGCAAAGCAGGACTGAGCCCCCAAAAATACTGTGCTCCTCTCCATGAATCAAACTCAGAGCTTGGTTTCAAGCCTGCAGGTCCCCACATGCCATCCTGCAGCCATGACATGGGTGTCAGCCTCAAACTTCCCCGTTCCCATATTTTACCCCAGTCATTCCCAACTCTGTGCCCACAGTCCTGTTCGCCACAGCCACCTCCCAGAGCGGCTGCATTGATGATGCATTGGAGCCCTGTGAGGGGCATGGGTTTGGGCAGAGCTCCAAAGAAGGGACACTGGGCACATCTCACTTTGCTAGAGAGTGCAGAAAGTGTGCCAGTAGAGCTTTTAGAGTGGTGGAGAAACCATGTGTCACAGCCATAAAGATGAAACACTTGGTTCCCAAAACCCAGATTAGCACCAGCTCCCAACAAGAGCCACAATCTTTGGGAACTGCTCATCCCTCACTCCCTCAGCACCAGACATGGGCATGTAATGCTCTTATCCTCAAATTACTCCTCCAAGTAAGACAACCACACTGGAGAAGATAACACCATCACTGCAGTGATGGGGAACTGTGGCTGATGGGGAAAGGCAGTGACTTTGCCAGATCACCCAGAAAGACTGTGGCAGGACAAGGGCCACGCCAATGTCCCCAAACCCAGAGCATTTCAGCCTCAGAGCTGCTAAAAAAATCCAGTCACTATTCTGTATTTTTCTTGGCTTTTCCACCCTTTCTGTTTCATCTGCAATACTCACAGTTCAGGTCTCACCTGAATTTAGCTGGGGACTGCTTCTTAATTCTGAGAAGTGCCTAGATGGTAATTTTTGGAAAAAAAAAATTAAAAAAAGGAAATAAACAACAATAAACCAAGCCCAAAACAAACAAACAAAAAAACCGATCAGACACAGCACGGTTTCAACAAAGTGAGGCCATCACACAACTTTGGGAGGCTCAGGGGAGATCTGTGGGTCTCCCAGCCCAGCGCTGGCAGCAACCTATTCCCCTTCTCTCTTGGCTGCAGCAAGACCTCAAGTTGTTCCTTTGCTTTTAGCTTCCAAGTGTTAACTGAAAATAACCCTGAGGTTATTTTGACACAGTTGGAGCCTGTGTCTCACATCTGCCAGCTCCCAGCTTGCCCCTGGGAGGGATCAAAAGACTGATGGGGTCACCTCCCTGGGAAGCCCACCTCCCTTTGGGAATATGCTCCACTCCCCAAATTAACCAGGGAGGTGTAAAGACCTGCCTAATTAGCTAGCCTGGCCCCTCAGCTTTTAGCAGAAAGGCCAATTATCAGGCAATTTGCCTCTAGCAGTGGTGGGTCCTTGGTAGATAAACAATTGCTACTTCTCTGGGAGGGCAACTCTCAAATGAGTTTAAGTGAAAATTGCTTTTGGTCACAGCTTTCTGACACCACCAGCTATTTCTGCTCTCCTCCCCCAGCTCTGTGCACAGGACTCCTTCCAGTAACTGCGGCAGTTCTCGAAACGCTGCGGTGGGGTTTACACACCAAGGGTGCTAGCCCCAAATCACCATGGGGTTTTGCATGAGCCGAGGCACAGCCCGGCCCAGCTTCAAGTGAGATCAAGGGTACGGAGGTTGGAGGGGAGTGGTTGGCTGTGCCTGCAGCTGTCCCCGAGATGTGCAAGGGTGAAGTGGTCCCAGGAGCAGAGGGATGCAGTGGCAGAGCCAGCCTTCTCCTCCGGGCAGTGATGCAGTGATGATCACAGCACCACCAGCATCAGTGAGTCTGTCTGCTGATTCTGGCACCGAACCCCCAAAAATGTTGGGGTTTAAAAAAAACGCCTTTTAAAAATTATCCAGGGAAGGAGGACCAGACCCTCTCATGCCCAGTGACACCAGCAGACCCTGCAGCAGGCTGTGCCCAGAGAGAAGCAGGGCAGCCTCCGAGATGCCTTGACACAGCATGCAGCACCACTTCTGAAACAGCAGATCCGCTGGGGCTGATGCTCAGCTGAGCACAGTCTTCTCCTCTGTGTTCCCCTCTGTAAGGAGAGCCTTGGCAGGCTGGAGGAACAGGAGACTAAAGCAGAGCCACCCCTGTAGATCTTCAGGGCTGGAGAAGGACAATCCAGCAAGACACACGTCTCAGGCTCCTGCACCACCCCATGCAATCAGCATGTCATTCATTCTGGTTTTAGATGTTCACACCAACAAACAAAACACCCTATAGACAAGGAGCTGAAATACCACCCAGTCAGCACTGCCTGACCCCTCCTCCCCAACACTGAGTGACCAACACATGGTCTCTCCAAGGTGCCCACTGGTAAATGGGATGTCAGCCACAGCAGCACGTCAACATCATGAGCATCCTTCAGCCTCCACAGGGTGCCCTGATGCTCTGGCACTGGGCTCCCAGCTCGCAAAGGGTGACAAGACCCCTGACACTCACCTCCCTCCCCTACTGCTTGGACCTTGAGCCAAGAAAGAGACAGTGCTGTACAGTGATTTCAAATGGAGCTGAAAGTCTGCAGTGGAAACCAAGAGCTCAGGTGCCATGGCACGGTGAGTGACCTCTCTGTGCCTCAGTTTCCCTACCCAAAAGTAGAGACAGGGACTCCTGATGCAGAGTGCTGCATTAGCCCCTGGCTGCTAAGCAGCAGCAGATAAAGGTGAAAATACAGTTTTCTTCCATATTGTTATTTTTATTTCCTAATGCAGCCTTCACAACCCCATCTATAACCCAGCAGGTAAGGCTGGCAACACAGGACGTGTCAAAAAGCACAGTGACAATACCTAAAAACATACTAAGGTTTCACAGAGGTCATTTCTGACCCACAAGAACCACTTGCCATAACCAACAAACCCTGCCACGGGCACCTCAGAGTACCCAGACACCCATCCTCAAACTCTTACAGCAGTAAGACAACAACACACAATCAGAACTGCTCAGGCAGCAGCAAGCTGCAGAAATAAAGTGACACACGAGAAAAACACGTGTTCCCAGCAGCAGTGCAGGAGAGCTGAGGAGTTGATCGCTGGTAGTGGAGCTGCCTTGGAGCTCTGGGGTTTTATAAAACCCAGATTCTTAAGAAACAAAATACAGAACTGCCTTGTCCAGACTACTGCAGCAGCAGCAACCACTCAGCTCAGTAAATCTAATTAATGAGCCAGGAAAAGTGTCACTCGTTTGCTAACTACTTCGCCCGGGGTTGCCAAATAGACAGATAAAGGACTTCGCTGGGGCCTCTTGCAGCCAAAGGAGCTGGGAACCTGGCAGGGACCACAGAAGATTAGAGAGGGCTGAAAAGAGAGGGGGGGTGGGGGAGAAAAATAAATCAAAATAGATTAGCACTTTCAAAATGCAAGCATGTAAATCAGCTTACGTTTTCTATAATGCCACCCTTGTGAGTGTCTGGCCACGGGTCTGATTACAGCTCTGCACAGCAGCCGCGAGAAGTCTCAGCTGAGCTGAGTTTTATTTGGGCTCGGGAATCTCACGCCACCGACTCCCTCACAAAAGCAGCAGTTTTGTTTTTACAAGCTTTGTAAATTCTCACAGGAAGCCAATTAGGGGAAACTTGGGAACAGAGGAAGATTCATAATTGCAATTAAGGCTTCAAAGCACTTGTCTCAAAGCGCTGCCGTTAAAATTAGAGCTGGGGAAGGGGAGGAAAAAAAAAAAAAAGAAACAACCTTTGAAACACGGAGCTTTCAGATACCCCCCAGCATGGAAGAGCTTCTCACACCCATAACACCACATCACCCAGCAGACAAGGAGCTCCCCCCCACAGGGACCCAAGTAAGACCCATCCAGGCTGACGGTGCCTTTGCCCTGGGGGCTCGGGGGCTGGCAGCGGGCAGGCACACGGCGTGCGGGCATTCAGCACCTGCCTTTGGTCTGGCAAGAAAGTTCACTCCAGTATGCATGAAATTTCTCCCCACTCAAAATTCTAGTGTCAAACAAAGCCTTCGCTTCATCTGCTGAATGTTCTCACTCCTGGGACCACTCCTAAACCACTGGAGCATCCCTGGCAAGGACAGAATGGATACGAGAGATTTGGGTTTACATCTGCTGTCCATGTGATCCAATGTCTGTCACGGTGCTGCAGATCACAACCCCTCATACTGCCACAAATGAAGATGTCCTCTCAGAAGGTCAGCAGTTTCAGACATAATCTGGAAACTAAAAAAATGCCATTTACATAGTCCAAGAACTGTGGAACCTCGCAGAGTCTGTGTGGTGGCAGAGCTCTGCCTGAGACCTCTGCAGTCATCACAAGCACTGCTGCAGCTACATCAAGAGCTGGGAAATCTGGTCCTGCAGACACACCTACAGCAACGCCAGCATGAACTGCACTGTCGTGACAGGATGGAGGTGGCTCTTCTCATTTTCCTTTGACTTTCAAAGACAAAAGCTCCAGTGCAAAGGTCCTATCACCAGGAGATGCTCTCCCCACATCTCCATCTTCTCTGACAGAAAGCTGCAAGCCATTTGTCTTGGCTTGCAATTCACAACCCAACCAAGTGATAGAAGCTGGACCAGAGCTTCCCATATGAGCAACCCCAAGAGGGGCAAAGTCTGAAAATACTCCATAATATGCTCAAATCAAAGATGTTTTAGCCCATACTCTGGACCTGGACATTTCAGCCTGGAGTAGAGCAGAACAGCTCTAGTTGTAGGTCAGGCCTCCAGCAGCAACTGATTTAGATCAGGGCCTTCTGCATGTTGGAAGCTGCCAATGATACACACAGGACTGGCCACACACCTCTAACCAGGGCTACGAACTCTTTATATCTGGGTGGTGCATATATTCCATAATCTTCTATCTGCATTCCATATATTTACATCTAATTCTTCTCTTGCAAAGGAAGGTCAAGTAGGGGAAGCACAATTCACAGGAATAATAAACCCATCTGCACTAGAACATCTCACAGCCCAGCACAGCAGCTAGGGATTGCTCAGTTTGACACCCCCCAGCAGCAGAAGTGGTGGTGGCAGCCTGTGCTATGGCCCTGAACATGGGGACTCGCTGCTCCAATGCACCCTGGGCAGGAAAAAGGGTTGAGAAGAGCAGGGAGGAGAAAAAGTTACTCACCCAAGCTGTCAGGGTAAACCCCTGGTAGATCTGTGAAGAGACCATGGAGGTCCTGCATCAGCTGTAGACCGGACTCCCCGCTCCGCCTTGTCTCAACGCCAACCCTCAGAGATACTCCCCTCATGACAGCACCTCCTCTCTAGACAGCACTCCCAACAACAGCTTTTCTTCCAGCCCCTCCCAATCTCCCCTTCTCCCTAAATAGATGGAGAATATCATGCTCCATCAAGCAGCAGAATGGAGGTACAAGATGCAAAGCTGCTCTCCTCGGTGGTGATGCTTGCCCTTCCTTCTGCCCGACATGCCAAAGGCTGTGGAGCTTCAGCAACACTTGTGACCAGCACACTCTGGAGAGAAGATCTGCTATGGCTGTACTGGGACACACAGGCAACATGACTTACCCTCAGCCATTTTCATCCACAGCATGCCATTAACCACATCTGCTTTCCCCCACACGCCCACACCTACCATAGCCTCGCACACCCCATCCTTATGCTGTGCCACAGCTGAGTTGTTCTCAAGGATTTTGTGGATGAGGCTCGAGGTCTCCTGCAGGATCTGCCCTGTGACCTTGGAAAGTCATTTGTACCTGGAACTGTATTGGCTCTAGGTATTTTTGCATAAGCTACTTTCCCTGTGGTGTTTTTGCCCTACCACTGAGCACGTAGGACGCAGTAATCAAATGAGGTCGAAGAAAATTCCAGCCAAAACCCCGGACTCGGTCCCTCCCTGGCAGTGGCTGCTTCGAACAGCACACAGCATCCAAACACCAAAGGCCATGTTTGGGTGATGGCTGTCCTTCTCTGGTAGCACGAGATGAACTATCACTGAGAGTGGGAATAATCCTGTGGGATTTTTTCAACCTTTAACGAGCGGGGCTGACATGGAAAACAACACACAGGCCAGTGAGCAGATGGACTCACTAAGTTCCCAGTGACAGAAGAACTGGAGAAGGCAACTCCCTGGAGCAAAGACTGCAGAACCAGCAGCCCACCCATCCTCTGCCTCTCCTTATGCACCAAGTAGACTTCCTGTCTGAGAGGAAGCCACAAACCACATGGCTGAATCCATCCACAAAAGTACATACCCCTCCCCACTGGCCAAAGCCATTGAGATGGTTTCCAAGAGCAACCTGTACTTCTGCATTTTCAACAGAGATCTTGTTACTTCACCTTCCCGCGCGCTGACACCAAAAAGAGAAGTGCCCTGGAGAGCCAGGGGGAAGTTGTGCCACCATTTCCTATTCTGGACAATGATTTCACTCTCCTGCCACATCCGAGAGCCACACGTGGCACCCGCCACGCAGCACCAATGGGTTGCAAGGCTATTAACATGCAAAGGGCCCTTGTTTGGGCCAAGCAGTTCCAGGAAACTCAACAGTCCTGTACAAGAAGATACAAAAATAAAGACCACACACAAATGATCTGGTCAGAAATAACCACACTGTCCCTTGGCACTTGCAAGGGTGCAAGATACCAAAGCAGGGCACATGGCTCAGTGATGGAGAGGCTGGGTGAGGAGACATGTGAAAGCAGCAGTCCAGGTCCAAGCAATGACTTTCTACATCCCCCTAAATGATGATGCATATGGGTAAATTGGGCTCAAGCAATCCTTGTGCCCTCTCTACTTGTCTTAAGGGTGTCAGTTCCTTTGCCCCCTTCCTATGGCCACGCAACACCATCTACTGCTGGGGGAAGAGCGGATCGAGGGAAGCCAAGAGATCTGATCCTCCCCACACAAAGGTAGACTTTTCCCACCTCAGTGTTAAAGGAATAGCTACTTACCAACCAACCTCTGAAAACATCTGAAGGAAAGACTCTTTCCACCATATATCAACAGAGTTCCCCCCACATTTACTCAGCATAGGTATGGAGGGCCAGGACTTACACTCCCCCAACCAGGTTGGGTCTGTCTTCCAGCCTAAATGGCAGATTCAAGCATGACCACATGCAGAAGTCTGTCCTTACAGCCATAGTAGAGTGGGTTTCTGCTGACCAACAGAACTGTCCTCCCCATTTAGAGGGCAAAAACTCCTTCCTCTCTTGTCCAAGGGAGTTTGGTAAATCCCATTACCACAGCCAATGAGTGGAGCAGGTCTTAACATATTCTTATTGCTGTAGCCTTATCACCAGAGAGGCACCTCTAGATATTTTTAGAGGTTGTATCTGTTAGCGCACAAATGACAGTGCATTAATTAGCAGAGAGATGCATACTAACAGTCACAAGGTCAAAATACAACATCCATAATTTACAGCTCGTTGGGAGTTACTGAAAGCAGAACATACCACAGCCACCACAAGATCCACCATCTTTAAAGGCTCAGAGCACAGAGGCTTACATCTCACTGGAACAAACAGGGGACATGAACTTTAGGTGGACTAGGCCCTCCTGGAGAGCAAAATTCAGTGGGGACTTGAAAGACATGTTGAGTCAGTCCCTAGAAGGTAACTCATGGGTTTTCAAAGCTTTTATCTTTTGATAAAGGGTGGTCAACATTTGCTCTTTTGGTATAAACTACTAAGAAAATTTGTCTTTATTTGGTATCAGTGGCCATTCATGTTCCTCAACACACACTTGCAAGCTCAGCCTTTCAGATGATGAGAGTACTTTGAGTCTGAGAGATGGAGATGTCTTTTTTAATGGCTAGTGAAGACAAGAGAAAGTTATATGTTCATTGGTCATACTGACTGGTAAATTCACTTTCCACCTAGATTGTTGCTTAAGAAGTTCATAACCTGACCCCACTCTAAGCAGTCTGTTTTCTTCCAGAGCTTCCTCCACAGTGTAAAAGTTTTTGGCAAGGAAGCATTGGGGTAAGTCAGGCTGTGACAGGACTTCCCACACTTCCCACTGCATCAATAGCAATAACTAGCTGCAACCTCAGAGCAACAGACCAAGAGAAGGTTTCATCCCTGCTGAGTGGAACAACTCTGCTAATGAGTGGATTAAGAAGGATAACTCAATTCCTCTCCAAAAAACAAAAAAAAATAATCCCTAGAGAGAGAAAAACTGTGGGATGCCAGACATAGCAAGTTGATACCACCATCTAAAGAGGAAATGAGTGTCACCACTTCCCTACAAAATGCTCGTTCATGACAAGGATTCAGTTGAAATGAAGCCATCCTGAGCTGTTTGATGATTAGGTCAGATGCACATTGCTTAGGCTCAGAGAGGGCTTATTCATATGCATGACAACTCTTTGGATGGACTTTCTGCCAGAGCGGATTACACCTTCTTCTCTGGACACCCTGGAGCACCAGCAGCCCTGCTGGCATCCCCACAAAGGCTCTTACCAGCACACCAAAGTGTACAGTGAAATGAAGAAAGCCTCTAACAGCCCAAATACCTTTGTGAACCTGCTGTACAGCCAACAACACACCAAGGCAAAGATTACCAACCAAAACTCAACAATGCCATTGAGGCTGGCAACTTCCAGGATTGGCACTCAGAGGAAAAAAAGATATGTAGTCCAAGGCACGGAGCAAGACAACTAAGAAAATAAATTATTAAAATCATCTGCTGACTTTGGAGAAAACACATCAGCTGTTTTCTCTGCTGTAAAGCTCTGTGGCGATGCTGGGTCCATCCCTGGGGTAGAAGTCATTGCCTCCAACTTTACCTATGCAAAAATGAGGCGAATCTCTAAGCAAATCTACGTCTAAAGTCAGAGAGAGCACCTGGCATGGAGGTCAGCTCATCCCATCCAACCTGAACCCTTCTTCAGGGTGAGCCCACAGACTGAGTTAAATTGTAGGCATCCAGTTTTAGACAGGCATCCTTCAGCAAGACAACTCCCATCCTTATTCTCCTAAGCTGCTTCTCACATGCAAAGCAGGAATAATCACACTCCCTTCCCCGGGTAGCAGTTCTCAACGACCAAGTGTTTCCAAGGCTGTAATAAGCTCAGATGATGCAACAATGGGAACACAGAAATTGCAATAGACTCAGTTTGGCTTTCAGTTCTTTCACCCCTACATTTTATTCCTAACAAACAAAAGCAGAAGCCAATATTTTTGCAAGTGACTTTGCTCAAGAACACAGGCATGGACTTGTGTCCCTGTCCCACATGACATCCTTATCACTAAATTGGAGAGATGTGGATTTCATGGAGGGACCACTGGGTGGATAAGAAATTGGCTGGACAGTTGCACTTCAAGCGTTGCAATCGATACTTTGATGTCCAAGTGGAGACCAGTGAGGAGTGGTGTTCCTCAAGGGTCATTACTGGGACAGGAGCTGTTCAACAATTTTGTCAGTGACATGGACAGTGAGATTGAGCACACTGTCAGCAAGTTTGCTGTGTGGTGGATTGACATGCTGGAGGGAAGGGATGGCATCCAGAGGGACCTGGGCAGGCTGGAGAGATGGGACTGCATGAATCACATGAAATTCAACAGTGCCAAGTGCAAGGCCAGTCCCAAGCACAATGACAGGCTGGGTGGAGAATGGACTGAGAGCAGCACTGAGAAGAAGGATATGGGGTGTTTGTTGGTGTAAAGCTCAACATGAGCCAGCAGTGCACACCTGCAGCCCAGAAAGCCAAGTGTGACAACCATTCTGCCCCTCTGCTCTGGGGTGACCCCCCTGCAGTGCTGCATCCAGCTCAGAGGTCCCCAGGACAAGATGGGCATGGAGCTGTTGGAGCAAGTCTGGAGGAGGCCACAACTGTGATCCAACCTCTGCCACAGAGACAGGCTGGGAGAGTTGGGGTTGTTCAGCCTGGAGAGAAGGCTCCAGGAAAACCTTATGGCAGCCCCCCAGCACTTACAGTGGGCATGTGGGAAAGATGGGGAGAGACTCTTTCTCAGGTACTGCAGTGATGGAACAAAGGGTAATGGTTTTAACCTGAAAGAGGGGAGACTTAGGGTAGATATTAGGTAGTGGTAGATATTACCTGTGAGGGTGGGGAGGCCCTGGCACAGGGTGCCCAGAGAAACTGTGGCTGCCCCTGGATCCCTGGCAGGGTTCAATGCCAGGTTGGATGGGCAGGGCACCCTGGGCAGATGGGAGGTGTCCCTGCCCATGGCAGAAGGTTGGAATGAGATGGTCTTTAAGGTCTCTTCCAACCCAAATCTTTCTAGGATTCTATAAAATAAGGGAAAATAAATGTGTCGTTACTTAGTTACTTGGTGCACATGAGGCTTAACAACAGATGGTCATAGACACCAACAGTCCAGCATGCATGGGACAAGGCAGTGGAGGACTCATTTTCACACCAAAGCTGCACTAGTTCTTCAGCCAGTAGCAAATTTCCCATCAATTATAGCAGGACCATTCTTGGACCCTCACCTGAAGTTAAAGAAATCAACTAAACTGTGCCTACAACAAAGCACCCACCCACCACTTCTGGAGGGAAGACACAATCTCTTGCCCAACCTAAGGCTGACCCACAAGCAGGATTTGAAGTGATGGCAGAGGAGTGAGGAAGGCTCCAACACCCACCAGGCGTAGGAGGATCATCACTGAACACTGCTGTTTGGGGCTGTCACTGGCTCTCCTCCCAAGTCTGTTTTTTCTCAGCAATAAAAATTTAGACAAGCAGGTGGGGCTGGCCCCAAACTGCACAAAATGCAACCACAACAAAATGTTAGTGATTTCAAAGTGAAACCACCATCGTGTTATCATCCTGGTAATGAACTTCTTATCACAATATTACTGACTAGACTCCATCAATCTGCTCCAGGAATTTATTTACACTTTATGATGGAGAAAAGCCAGTCTCCTGCTAAGTCTGACCAGAGATATCAAGGTAAAGCATATTACAAAACACAGTGTAAGAGCTGGAATGAGATACGGCACCTGGGGTTGAGTTTGCAGCCAGGCTCAACTTCTGGTCACACCAGGAGATGTCCAGAGCAACACACTGGTTCTGGCTTTAGCAAGGAAGTCACAGCATGTAGCCAAAACCTGAATGTGGAGCAGGTGGCAGGACTGAGGGCAGAGCCAGCAATGCCCAGGCAATTCCAAGCTGTTGGAGAGGAACAAGGTGATCACAGAAACAAGGTGGTGTGTGTGATGTGTGTGAACCACTGACCCCATCAGTTGCAGGGGATACTATGGGACCAGCTTCATGGAGACTATGTGCCACTCACGAGACTCTTAGTGATCCTTCTGGAG
Source organism: Heliornis fulica (assembly GCA_013399135.1). Classification (NCBI taxonomy): domain Eukaryota; kingdom Metazoa; phylum Chordata; class Aves; order Gruiformes; family Heliornithidae; genus Heliornis; species Heliornis fulica. The sequence continues at coordinate 15,568 of VXBZ01004238.1, forward strand.
TCCATCCCTGTGCAGTAATAGCTGCAGTTGGATAAAGCAGCAGAAAAGGAGTCTCAGCAATGTGTAATGGGAGAAACCTGGGAACAATCCAAGTTCAACAGGCATTGAGTTAAGGACAAGTACCTGCTGGTTTCACAGCATCACTGCCACCTTCCCCATCAGCAGTGCTGGCAGCAAGTGAAGGCATGGAATGAAAGAATGGAGACCCCTATTCCAGACCTAGGGTCTCATAGGAACCAGTGGGAGAGAATGAGAACTGCAGCATATCAGCTGTGGTGCTGGGTTTAGCCTTGTGGGTACAAACCTTGGGGGGGGGGGCACAGCACCCATCCTCCTTAACACTGGACACTGGGAAGACCAGTAATAGATTTTAGGAAGTCAAGGGACCTCACAGAGACAGGTAATTAATGGTAATTGAGCAGGCATTGCAACATTTTGCATCAACTCTGCATCTCAACTGACCTGAGATCAAGCCAGTCACTTGAAGGTTTGTTGCTTCAATAGTCTGAATTTTAGACTAACTCTGCATGTCCTTGAGATACAGAAGTAACCTGTAACACCTCTCAGACTTACACAAGCTGAAGAAGCTTGCAAACTATGCTGAGACTTGGTGTAAGCGAGCGATTCCCTCACTGCAAGCTTAGTAATGTGACCGTGGCAGCGATGTGGAGACCACGACCAGCACTAGACCCTGGCAGCAATACTCAGGGGAAACTGAAACCACAACAGAGCAATAGTGTCCAGCCCAGAATTGTCTGCAAACCTCCCTGCCACCCATTCTGCAAACTGAGACTTCCTCTTGACTTATTTTTAAAATGTTCTTTTTTTTTTACAATTACCATTTTTCAGGACAGGATCTGGTGTACTCTTGACAAACAGATAACGGGGGAATTCCACTCGCTGCCCCTTTAAGCCATGAGGTATTTTGATGCCGAGAAATACAAATCTCTAAATTAGTCCCACCGAGGCATCACCGAAAAGAACAGTTGTGATGGTTCCATCTCTTTCTCTAGAGAGACATTTCTCTGTGTGTCAACCCCAGTGACTCACTGCAGGTCCTTTCAATCAGAGATGTTCTCATCACTGGCAAGACACCACCTTCATCTCCAGCTAGAGGCACGGGCTCACTCTTACTCCCCATATTCCAGTATTTTTAGCTCCTGTAACACAATGCTCTTGAACTGTTCAAGTATCAAGCTTTGGGAAGTGAAAGGCACAGGGAGGAATGCATCTCCCTGGTGCTGTTAGAATAAGTTCTATTACTCTTTTGCAATGGTTTCTGAAGGAAACTGCAAAAGTCCCATTCCTGGAGATGCTGAAGGAAAAGCTTCTAAGGTAGGGAAAGGATAACATATAGAATCATAGAATGATTAGGGTTGGAAGCGACTCCCAGAGGTCATCTAGTCCAACCCCCCTGCAAGACATATCACCTGCTCTGCTGAAGGTGGGAAATGGGGTAAATGCAGTCACAGAAAGGCTGTTGTAATGAGGAGAATTCTCTGTGCCCATGTACTTGAAGGTAGAACTAGACACACCAGACTCAACTCAAATGACAGTGGGAGAGTGGTTTCGGTGCCAAGGGCCAGCAGAGACCCTCTGCAGCCCTTCCAGTCTGCACACCCCATTTCCCATTGCCTTCTCAATCCTCCTGCCTCAAGGGAGATGAGCAGCTACAGAAGTCTATGAGAATTTCTTGGATTTCACCATTGTGAAGTACCTCAGTAACTTCCTGAAAAAAAAAAGCAAAAAAAAAAAAAAAATCAGCCTAATTAAAAAGAAAAAAAAAAATCCAGTCCTACCATGTGCTTCCTTTTATGTCCCCTCCATTGATGCTTTGCTCACCTCCCAACACACCAGACCAAGGCTGGCAGGTTCCAGCAGCCCGTGCTTTGCCTTCTAGCCAGGAGCAGAGCCAATCCCACCTCCTCCCCTCTTGCCCTCATCAGTGACAGCAGCTCTGCTGCCAGTGCCACACAGCCAGCAATGCCTCTGCACCCCCCAGCACCCCAACACCACACTCAGCCTGTGGTGGCTGCGTAGAGATGACCCAGGACACCAGCAACCCCAACTGTGACCACTCGATGGGCTGTATGGGTTTGGCCAAACTCAACCAGGGTAAGAAAAGCCTCTATTTTTTTTTCTCCTCCGCCCTCCGCAGAAATGACACATATCTGATCTGAGTAAGAAAAGGCCAGTTATGTATACTCACTTTTCAGAGAGGAAATGTGCTTGTTCCTGGCACCAATTATGAAAACCCCTTGCAACGTGACGCAAGAGTTAATTTTAGCTCGTATCAGTCTTTATCACAACAGCAAAGGTTAAAATTTCACCCACCATCACAGTCAGCTACAAGCTCAGTGGCATGTTAAGAGCCAAGAAGGAACCATCACAGCAGTGGGGTTTGGCACAGCCTGGCTGGGTGCTGGGTGCCGTCAGCAGTATGTAATGGAAACTCCAGGGCTGGTCTTCAGGGAAGGTGGAAGTTCAGCAGAGAAGTGACTGTGTCTCAGGAGAGGACCAGGGGAAAAAAAGAAATAATTCAGCAAGTGCATAATTTAGAGGGGAGGAAAAAAAAGAGTTGTTTCCCAAAAGAAAGGCAGCAGCCCAAGCTGCCTCTGCCAAGAAGGAAACCAAGGACAGGAGACAATGACAAACAGCTCATGACACTCCCTAGGACAGCTGCTCAATGGGATGGAGCATACCAAAAGGAGACATCCCTGTTGGAAGGGTCTTACAACCACTGACATGGGCAAAGGGAACAAGACTCCAGACATCTCCATGATCAGCATGAGACAACTGGGGTTGAGGTCCATGTCCAGATACAGCAGGTGCTGAGCTTCCTCCCAAACTGAAGACACTGAAGATGCTGCAGTAAAGTCTTCAGCTTGGGTAGGAGCTTAGCACCTACTACCTCTGGGTGCAGACCTCAATCCCAGCTGTCCCAAGTGCTTTCTACAGCAGTTGCTGCACCCATGGGGCTTCTCTGGACACAGACACAGTAAAAATCCATTTTTACTGTGCACGGTTACACGTGGGTGGCACTACCATATCTAGGATAGCATCAGACACAAAGGGCAAGAGTGATGCTGTGATAACATGACAAATTCTCATCTTAAACTTTTCTTAAGATTTCTTTTGCCCCAGTCCCTCCCCCCACAACAGATCATGTTGCTCCCTACTCTGCTCCACTGGCTCACAGGGAAGGGTGCTGGGACTTCTGGGGTTTGGCTTGAGGTTTGTTTTTTGTTTGGTTTGTTGGTGTTTTTTTTCTATTGCAACATCACCTACCAGCTTCAGTAGGGCCAGGGACCACCCCCATCGTGCACAAGCAAAGGAGGACAGAGAACACCTAACCAAGAGTCCCTCCCAGACGGGACTCCAACCTCTGCTCCATGCCACCGTCCTGCCCGCCCACAATGAAGGGCCTCGAGAGCTGCTGCTAATTCCTGCAGCTTATTGGGAAAAACAAGTTTACATGTGAGATTGCAATTGGCTCTGCTTAACTCCTCCAGCTGTGAAACAAAGTAAGTGAGAGACAAAGCACTACAAACAAGCAGCGTGACCATTTCAGAGGGCTTTTTGTGAGCTTTAATGCCAAACCCACTAAATAGATTAACTTACAGCATAAACAAGCAAGTAAATCTTTCCCCCAAGGCCCAGTGTATCCAAAGGAAGCTTTAGAAGTTGCTTCCTGCCATTGTGGAGGCCCTGCTGGGAACTCGGAAGCCTTTCCAGTCCCTGGCTTGGTTGCCCAAAACCTTCAATGTACTTCCAGCACCGCTGGCTGCAGCGCCACGAAAGACAGATGATGGCAGGGACATTTTTTTGGCTGTTCCCCATCACCCTCAGGCCAAGGGTGAGCAAGACTACGATTCACACCCACTTTCAGAGCTCACAGAGGGATGCAAGCCCAACCTTGGTGGGTACAACCACAACACTGCCATCATAATCAATGAGAAGTAATGAAATCTCCAGGAGAGGAGACAGAACAAGGAGAGGAGCATCCATCCCACAGGATGGCCAGCAGTGACCAGCTCCACTGAGCTGGTCAGCCCCCAAGCACCTTCAAACAGCCCCCAGCATATCGCAGCAGCATCCACACCTGCCATCTGAGAGGGGAATGACAAGCCCAGGGCACAAAACTTTTCCAAACTCTTTGTTCACCTCTGACAAGAAGCAGAGTCAAGCTTTGCTGGAGGACACTGCTGTATCCCAGATGTGCCAAACCCTGCAGATGTGAGAAGGTGGGCTGCACAAAGAGAAGGTGTTGGACTGAAGAATCCAGGGCTATCCCACGGCAGCTAGTGGGGTCCAAGTCTCTGGAATCTCCCTGCCTAAGGGATCCTGAGCTGAACCACCATTTGGCTTGGCCCAGTATAGTCACCAGTACTACATCCCTATCAGCCCAAAAAACCACAGAGAAGACAAACCAAGAGGTACCCTCTTCTCCACATGAAGGCCCTATCCCACCACGCTCCATCCCTTCTCCCTGACAGAGTGACTATATTTGAAAGTGACATGACAGCCATGAGGAGCACTGAGTGCATCCCATCCCTGAAGTGCCTCCAGCCAGGTTGGCGCCCTCCCAAACAGATGGTTTCCAAGTCCCCAAACTCTCACAGTCACCCCTCACAGGAGCAAGGGGTGTAAGAACTCATGCAGCAAATGCAGCTTGAACCCCTTCCAGCCCTGAGTCCTCCCATGATGGGCTGGAATATCACATGGGACCAGTCCCCTGGCTCAGCTCTTCTCCAAGAGCCAGGCTCCTGGGAACATGCTTGGTGGTGACTGCAAGCACCCAGTTTCTGTGGAATCAAAGGCTACTCCTCTCATCCTGAAACATCTTACTCATGGTGGTGTTCTGGTTGGAGATCAGTGTGCAGGTGGGATGCCATTTAATACTTGCCAGCCTGACATCACTTCCAATCTCAGCACCAGAACCCTGCAGCCTAGGGCACACCATGAAGGAGGTCCCCTCGGTCTGGGTGTGCTCTACTCCAGCAAAAGTGGACTGAGATCCATGCAGCCATTACTTCACACCATCTGGGTTCCCTAAAGGACTGGAGACCCACCAGCATTCAGAGCAAATCGACCTGGGAACAATTTGCTTTTAACAAGCAGTCCCCTGGGGACCTTAAGCTTGTTGCCTTTAATTGAAATCCAGCTAATCGATCCGGTGGGGAGGGGTAGAGGAGAAGCCTCAAGCAGGAGGCTTCTCAGATGAGCAGTCTGAAGAGCACATGGATGAGGAGCAGCAGGGATGTTACCCAGACACGGTCAGCAGGGCTGGAGTTCGCTCGGTCGGGCTGCAAAGCCCCCGCTGCAACTCCATCCCGGGGCTGCGAGCGGGGGCCGGCGGCACGAGGTGTGTGCCAACCTGCGAGATTTATCAACGCAAAAACACCGAGAATGAAGAGACATTTGTGAAGTTTCACATGTACAGATTGCCAGAAACAATGAGAAAAGGGAAACGCCACCTGAAAGGATGAGAGCTTGTTTGCAGAGGAGCCTCTGAGCCGAGGGTTTAAATAGACACGGAGCAATAAGGGAAGCTGCTGAAAGGGGAAGCGTTTCATCCTAATTTGAGACAACAAAGAATGGGCCTTTGTGGAAAGGATGAAAAACACTTTGGCAAGCTCAAGCCAGCACTGTCTTCCCTAAAGCGTGCACACACCATCCACACAGCGCTGCGTTGCAACAGGCGTGAACGCAATCTTGCAGACACCTTGATGTTATGGCACAAAACCCTCAACACTGGATAAAAAAAAGACAACAAATTCCCTACCACAGTAGCTGCTAAGGACAATCACAAGATCGGGGTGAAGCTCAGCCCTTCCTGCTTGGCCGCAGCAGTGTTTGGCAGCCGTGAGTGACATGACCCAGGGGACGATGCTCCAGCATCCCTAAGCAGCCCTGTCACATGAGCTGCTCACCAGGATCTCCTACTTAAACCCACCCCAAAATAAGGACCAGCATATTAAGAGCACCTGAGCTGCTCTCACCCCAAGCACTGCAGGAATTCTGGGCAATGAAATGAAGCCTTTGAGGGAAAGCCGAGCCCCATCCACATCTCTCACCCAGGCAGACGATGTGCCTGCAGCACTGAGTCACAGATAGTTGTCACAGCACCACAGGACTGTGCCACCCAGCCAGGTAGCGTTCTCCTATTCCACTTTTCACTCAGCAAAAGTGTCACACTGGCTAAAACATCTGCAGCCAGCCTGGCACAGAAGGGGAGGGAGCGCCGGAGCCCCCTCCTCTTCCCTGGGCAGGCACCAGCGGGGTCACCAGTGCCGTTACGGGAACGGTGTGGCACAGGTGGGCACACCAACCCCCACAGCTGCCTGGGCAGGAGCCGGCCTCGGGCTCTTCCTTACCAGCAAGAGACTCGAACCTGGGTGAACTCTCAGATGTGGCAGGTCACAGTTAAATACTGCAATCCTGCTTGCAAGGAGAGGACATCCGAGACAGAAAAAGCTGAGCCTGGAACATGAAACCCCACCACGCTGTCTCCAGACAAACCACAGGTCCCGGAGCACCGCGCTGCCTCGCACCCGACGGAGCCTGCTACACATCTGTGAGCGCCGCCGGGCATCTCCCGCTGCGCCACACCGGCCAGGGGCCGCAAGCCAAAGATGATTTTTTTTTCTTTGCTTTTTTTTTCCCCAGAGCTTGAAATCAGAGATTAGCAAGGCTGAAGGAGCTCATGCCTGGCCACTCGTGTATTCCAGATGCACATGCTAGAATCACAGCTTGCCAAACAGGATACAAGGCGCAAGAAAATCAAGCGTTTTATCTCCAAGCTTTTCCAAGAGGGTATTAGAAACAATGGGGAGGAAATACAAAATTAACACTGGAGAAGAGCAATTGGCAGTGCCCCTCACAAGTCTGTTCTTCATTACAGGGCTGCCTATTCAGTAGCTTTCATTAGGAAAATCGCACCGCAGAGCCATTCCCAACAGTGTCCCTGTTTCCTAATGAAGCTTCGCCAAAGAGCCGTGTCTGTGTCTTCTAGTTACCGTGCAGCACAATCACAACCATTCCCATTTCATCACACCCTGGCTGCTGAAAGCCCTGCCATCAAGCCATCCCAGGAGTCACACAGGCACATCACTGGGGAGACAAGTTCTCACATTGTGTTAATTGGCGGCTGAAGACAAGATCAGACAAACAGGAATGTGGGTTTTGGGTCTCCATGCTGGGAAAGGTGCTCAGGAGCTGCAGCCGCTCCCCACGCTCCCACCCAGGAGGCCAATGAAGGGGGCTCAGTGCCAGCAGTGAGGGCTAATGAAAGGTCCTGACCACCACCCCGCTGCAGCATGGGGTGATGCAATACAGTGAGCATCGACCCCAAACAAGCACACGCAATGCAAGGTGGACACAACCTTGAGTGGTTTGCAGAGGTCACCCGGAGACCCTCAGTGATGGCTTTGGGTGGGTGGGACCCCCTGCAAAGGAAGGGCTGGCAGTGGATGGTGACAAAAACGTCCCACATCACCTCCCACCATGACAGCTAAGGCCAAGGTGGGGGGTCTCTCACAGTACCAAGCCCCTTAGGGAAGCAGACGGAAGTCTTATAGAAAGATGGGAAAGAACACGAGCTGCAGCTGAGGAGCCCAAGTGGCTCCACAGGTCACATTTTCCTCCCCTGGAGTCAACAGTGACATTTCATCCCAAACTACCTCCCGGTTGAGCATGGCAGTGAAGTTCAGAGCTGAAGCAAGGGACTACTTGCAGGGCTGTAGCACAGTGCCCTCAGGGTGGAGGGGGATCATATAGGAACCTCACACCCCTTCCTCATCTTCTCACCTGCTGCCTAGTGCAAGTTCAGAGCACTGTTAGGAACAGAGTTGTGATGCAGCAGAACCTTCCCATCCTCCCATTGCTCAAAAACCACCTTGGGCCGCTCTCCTGAGCGGCTTTTCCCCAGAAAACCCATGGATAATTTTCCACTTGCAAAACAATAAGGCAAAAATGGGCATCCCCATCATGCCAGGAACAGCTCAGCAGTCACTCAAAAAAAAAAAGAGAAGTTGAAGACACCCAGGTGAGCTGCAGCTTGGCAAGGCTGCATTTGTCCCCATGCCAATCAGTGGGTCACAGCCTGGTCCCTGATGATGCCAAAGGTCCCTTGCACTGAAGACAAATCCTCTGTCACATTTGGCATCCCTCAGCCCCATGGGCTGCGGCATGGGGGCCCACCCTGTCAGCACAGCATGCAGTACCTCTCTGCCAGTGCTTTCTGCTGGATTCAGTTCTTCTTTTTTTTTTTTTGGTGCAAAACTCACATGTTCATTCTCACACTCAGCAAAAGGCACAAGGTGACTGTTTTAGTTTGCTTTTCTCCAAATTACAGTGCCCTGATGTCCAGGAGGGAGGAAGGACCAGCCAGCTGCACCACCCTACAGCACCAGAGACACGGGGGTGCCAGCGAGGAGCCCTAACCCCCCTACCCCAAACCAGCACAGGTGTTGCAGCTTCTCCCTCTGCACAAGAACCTCCAATATTTTTCATCCCCTCTCCTCTCACCATGCCTGGGCTGTGGAGCTGCAGGGAGCGGGAGGGTGACAGCCACACAATGCTGGGTATGGCACAACAGTGAGCTCCCCTCGCCTCAATTCAGCGGGACATCACAATGCTGGGGTGAGCCTTGGAACAAACACACACCAGGCTCTGCACTGCCCAGCTGCCTCCCTGCAGAAACCTGCAGCACATCACCCAGCTCCAGAGGAGGCCGTGCCTGTCCATCACCTGAGCGCTCCAGCCTCATGCAGTCACCGTAACCGAGGGAAGCAACCGCTGCAACCACCGCTGCTGGGCTCTCGCTCTTTTATCTNACAAATCCTCTGTCACATTTGGCATCCCTCAGCCCCATGGGCTGCGGCATGGGGGCCCACCCTGTCAGCACAGCATGCAGTACCTCTCTGCCAGTGCTTTCTGCTGGATTCAGTTCTTCTTTTTTTTTTTTTGGTGCAAAACTCACATGTTCATTCTCACACTCAGCAAAAGGCACAAGGGGACTGTTTTAGTTTGCTTTTCTCCAAATTACAGTGCCCTGATGTCCAGGAGGGAGGAAGGACCAGCCAGCTGCACCACCCTACAGCACCAGAGACACGGGGGTGCCAGCGAGGAGCCCTAACCCCCCTACCCCAAACCAGCACAGGTGTTGCAGCTTCTCCCTCTGCACAAGAACCTCCAATATTTTTCATCCCCTCTCCTCTCACCATGGCTGTGGAGCTGCAGGGAGCAGGAGGGTGACAGCCACACAATGCTGGGTATGGCACAACAGTGAGCTCCCCACGCCTCAATTCAGCGGGACATCACAATGCTGGGGTGAGCCTTGGAACAAACACACACCAGGCTCTGCACTGCCCAGCTGCCTCCCTGCAGAAACCTGCAGCACATCACCCAGCTCCAGAGGAGGCCGTGCCTGTCCATCACCTGAGTGCTCCAGCCTCACGCAGTCACTGTAACCGAGGGAAGCAACCACTGCAACCACCACTGCTGGGCTCTCGCTCTTTTATCTTCTCATCTTTCTAGGTTTAAGCTCTAATCTAAGCAACACCAGAGCTACAAAACACGTTGCAATCATGTTTTGGAAACAATTTTCAACTCCAAGTGTGCTCTGAACGACAGAAAAAAACAACCCAAACAAACAGATCCCTCCAACACACATGAAAATTAAAGCGTTGACATCGTGCACATCCCTGGAGTTTGCAGGTTCTGCATCAAGCCAACATTTAGAAAATTAATCTAAATGGAAAAACTAAAGAACTTGCAGCTGTTGAGCATCAGCTGCCTGAGCAACAAGGCAAGCAGCACCAGCCTGCAGCTGCCTGAGCACACCTTGGAGAGTAGCAGCACCGAAAACAAGCCATGAGCAAAGTTAACGGGTGCTGGGGTGACAGCAGTGAGATTTTAATAAACATGAAAACAAAGGTCTGAAATCTCATTTCTCCTGCTTTCGTTAGTGATGTGAATCAGCCGAGCCTTTTCCTCCCCTAGGGCTTACACCCTTCAAAGCAGCCAAACATCCTTTCGGGGAGGCTGCTGCAGAAGCGAGAGTAGCATGAGGCCAGGCTGGGTCTGGGCACCCTGGGGTCAGCACTGGCCACTGAACCGGAGCTGTTGGTGACACCAAAGGCTACAGAAACACCTGATGGCAGATGCTCCGTCACAGGTACACAACTGTCAGCGCAGGCTGGTGCACGAAGCAGCACAGGGACGTCTCGGGGCTGGCCAGAGGGGTGACGCACTGCTGGACTTGTCACATCCCAAACCACATCCTGTTGCCAAAGCAGAACCCTCCCCGGAGTTACACCTCGGCCCCTCTGTGCCCCAGGCACCTGGCCGAGCGTGACAGGAGCAACAGGCGACTCGTGGCCCTCGGGTCCCTCTAGCCCTGTGAGGAAAGCGCTGGTGACACAGAGTGACTCACTGCCACCCCCGCCAGTGGCCCTGCCAAAAGTCCAAGTGGGTGCTGGAGAGCCCCCGGGATTTCCCGAGGACCCGGGCACAGCAAGGTGGTCCCCTGGGGCCAGGCAGGGCCCCACACCTGGGCCCTGAGCAACAACTTTGTGGGGTGGCTGGAGGAAAACAAGTACACAGTCCAGAAATGAGTCACAGCAGCGGGGCCCATCCCCAACCGCGGGGTGACACGGGCTCCTCTTTGCCAGGGGTTCGGACAGCCACAGACCACCCTGGGCTGCAAGGAGACCCCAAGGGAGGTGTGGTGCAGGTTCCCTTCCAGGGCTGCTAGGGAAACTCCCCACACCGGGCAGGTTCACCCTTCTGACACTGCAAAGACCCCAAAGAATCTCCCCACCCCCTTGGGGATCAGTCACAGGGGACCTCCCCTGGGTTGCGCACACCCCTTGGAGTTGAAGGGGCAGCCCCCAGCACACCAGGTGTATCCCCCTCCACAGTTACCTGGACACCCCATTTATAAATACCCTCCCCATCACACAGCCCCCTCCAGGCACCCCAGTGCACAGTGCCCTCTGCACCGTGCCCACCTCAGTTACACAGACACCCCGACTATAAGGAACCCCTCGCTCCCGCCCCCACTGCGGGCACCAGGTGTAGAGAGCCCTCTCCCCACCCCTTCCACGGC
>VXBZ01004238.1:26885-42203 GCA_013399135.1 Heliornis fulica
CTGGCATCCTGCTGTCCCACCACCACTTTCCCCTCCACACTTCTCTTCCATCCTCCCCACCCCTTCCTCACGCCGTCCATCCCTCCGTTCTTCCCTCCATCCACCAGTCGGTCCCTCCGTCCTGTTCTTCACCCTTTCCTCTGGCTGCTCTGCTTTTCCTCCACCCACGCACCATTCCTACCCTCCAAGCACCACGCCATCCTTCCCTCCATTTATCCGTCTGTCCATCCCTCCAGATACCCGTCTCTCCACTCCCCACCCCCTTCTCCCTCGCTCCATGTCTCCATCCTATGAACTGCCTCAGCTTGTTTTCCTTCCCTCCCTCTTCAGCCCTGGACCCCATCTCTGCTGAAACAGCCCTCAGCACCACCCCCGACAGCACAAAGCCACCCACGACCCGGGCTGGGTGACATGTTGCTGATCTCTGCTCAGGTGGCACCTGGCAACGACCTTTTCCTGATGCCTTCAAGGTTGGTCCTGAGAAAAGGCCTGTGCCACCTCCAACACTGGCCCCCCACACTGTCCCACTGGCCCATCTGCCACACGGGGCTTGCGGCCGGATCCAGCCCGGCTGATGTCGCCGGCAGGGACACGAATCTGGCTCTGGGTTTCTCTGCGGGTTTCGTTCTTTCAGAAGAGAGTGACCGCTGCTGCTGGTGCTCCGAGACTCGAGAGCTGCTTGGGGGCCGAAATAGATGTGGGTTTTGCAGTGAGATTCCAGTGAATTTTAAAAAAAGCAAACCCAGTCAGAGCCAAAACCCCCTTCAATTGTTGACCCATTGAGACAACCACCGGCCGTGCAAACCCACCTGCCTCCTGCTCCGCCTGCAGCGCCAAGACATCGGCCAGAACGGGGTGAAACCCCTGTGGAGGGGAGACCTTTGCCAGCTGAGCAATGCAGCAATTCAGAAGAAATCCTCCAGCTGCAAAAATAGCAGGAAGGGGAAAGTCTTGTGTCTCTGTCATGGTGCCACGTGTCCCGAGGCGCTGCTCAGCAAAACAACCACATACTCAGGTGGAACAGGTCCCAGCCTTCTCTGAGCTAGGTTCTTCATGCAGGCTTTAAAGGTTGGCTTCAGTTTTTGGGATGCCAACTTGATCTTTCCCACCACTTCTTCCCTGTTCCCACCTCTGGGTTTCAGACCCAGCTTTCCAAGTGTCTCCCTGAACCAAGGGAATCAGGTCATATCGAGGGGTTAAACCTGCAGAGGCCAAACTGCTCCAGGTGTTGGAGCTGCAGCATGTCCCCTCCTATCCCATGTCCACCACACCTGACATACTACAGAGCTGCTTATTTTGCTCCTCAGGGCATTGCTGCATCCTGAGGAAGTTACCAGAAATGGTGGCTCAGGGGGCTCGTGCCAGCGGAAGGAAGCAGCGGAGCGCGGGGAGGTACCGTGCCATGGCCCAGCCACCGCTTCGGAGGCCGCTGCAGCTTGCAGGGATGAGAATGACAAACAGAAGTGTGGAGGCCACCGGACCAGAGCATCCCCTCGGGGACAAGGTTCCAGAGTAGAGGCACTTCTGAGGGCTGTAGACACCAGAGCTCCTGGAAGCAGGGTGCTGAGCTCCTCCTGAGTGCCTAGCTTTTCTCACTGGAGCTCAGGAGGTCCTGGAGACACAGTTGCCACACTTTGAGGTGACAGCAAGGCATCTGGAAGGGATCTCAGGTGGCTTCTAATGGACACACAAGAGCAGGGGAGGCAGCCCAAGTCACTCCCACCCACACTATGGGGTTGAATTCAGGGTGGCCACAGTGGTGCCAGCAGTGATGCCAAAGGTAGACAAGCTCCAGCCGTGTGGTGCCGCAGAGCGGGGCTGCGTGGCTCCAGAGCTCAGTTCCTTCCCCTTGAGCTGCCTGACCAGCTCCCCCAGCCAGGGAGAAGGAAGCTGAGGCTGTGTGCTGACGACATACTTGTTGAGACCTTTGGGTTCTCGGTACCGGCGTCAACATGCCAGCAGCATGTGATGCGAGATGTTGACCTGGGGTAAACTCTGTCTGCCAGGAAAATCGCGGGGCCAGACGGCTCCGATGGACAAGCTTTGCACCAGAGACACGGGAGCTGTCAGTGCTGATGTACCTTTGTGCTCACTCGGTTTTGTTTGTCCTCCCACAGCTGATGCAGCAAGATAAAAAGACCCGAAGACCAAACTGCAAGTTCCAGCTAACTTGTCAGAAAAGCCTATGCCAATGCAAATTCAGAGGGCAGAGATCTGGCTGCATAACTGCTTCCAGATGCCCAGGGGAGCCCATCTCTGCTCCAAAGGATGCTCAACAGCCGATACGGGGCCAGAGAGAAAGTAATTGAATAGAATTTTTCCACAAATAACTCCAAAGCAAGTCATGGAAACACTTGGTCAGGAGAAGAGCAAAGTAGCTGCCATGCAAATTCCCTTTGGTGATAGAAAGTGATTTCCATAGAGAACATTTCTAAGTAAATCAAGTTTCCAGTGTATGCAAAGGGGTTGGGGTGCGTGAGGGCTGGTGGGCTGTAAACATTTCCCGTGAGAGCAATTGTTCTGCTTTGGTCAAATCCTTTTTCATTTCCAGGAACATGAATTCACAAACCCAAATCTTCTTTGTATGACTTCTGTTTTGGTTCCTCATCCTCCAAATGAGCACAAAGGTGCCTCTTAGATGTCTACTGAGGATGGGACTTAACAATAATTCACAGAGATGCTTGGAAATTCATCGGGGTCATGTTCCCATTCCTCTCAACTCAAGACATTTCTAAAACCTGGCTGTGTACCACCCACAAACACACTTCCCTGAATCAATGGCATGTTACTGTGTCAGAGGGGGTTATCTCCAGATAAATACCTGGAAAACAGTTGTTCTGTCTCCCTCATCTCCCGACTGTCAATACACCCAGGGGTGGGGACTCCATCCCCTCCCTGGGCAGCCTGTTCCACACCCCCACAGCTCTTTTGGGGGAAGAATTTCTCCTGACATCTCACCTGAACCTGCCCCAGTGCAGTTTAAAAGGGAGCAAAGAGGCTGGCTGCAGGGTGCCCTCCCAGCCAGGGAGGTGCTGGAGTGTCCTCGGTGGACTCTGACTATGCCACATTCTGGAAATATAATCATTCAGCTCCCCCAAAGTGCCATGAACTCGTCACATACAGGCACAGGCAAACATTGCAGACCACAGGTGACACATCTCCCTAGGATGCTTTCACTGCTGGGTCTGTCCTTACATGGGCACAGAGGCTGTCGCTCTGCTCTGCCCGTGCCCGCAGAAGAGCCACCATGGTTCTAGGTGGTGGCTCTTACACCCTTCTCCCCAAGTACATGTCATGACAGAGCTTCAGAGCTCGGCTCTGCAGCCTCTCCTTGCTGCCAGCACAGCTTCGGGGGGAAGTGGAAGCGGGAGCCACTGAAAAGGGAACCCACTTTGTCTCATTGGTTCCCCCCACAACTTGTGTTTTTCGTTTCTCTGGTATAATTCAAAGGATACTGAAAAATTGCTCAACACCACCTGAGTATGACCCTTGAGAAACGAAAACAGGCCATAGACTTCAGTGGAGGTAGATCTGACCCCAGATGTTCCCCTTCCACCTCGCCCACAGGAGGTGAACATGCGACCTTAAATGACCTGATCGGGCAAAGCGTCAAAGGTTTTGTGGCCAGCTCTGGAGTGGAAGGTGAATACGTGTCTGATCTGCACTTTTCTACTGCCCCATGGCTTGGGGTGTCTGGAGCAAACCCCTGCCAACTCCTGGCTCCTTCACCACATCCCACATACCTTCTTCCACATGGAAAGTCTGATCCTGGTCTTGGGAGATCATGGCTCAGCTCCCCACACTGCTACTGATGCCTGGGGGGACCTAAGCAGGTCACTCAGGCCCTCTGTGCCTCAGTTTCCCATCTGTGAGAGGGTGATGCAACCAGTCTCTGGCTGATCCATCCTGCAGAACCTCTGACATTTACCTGCTCAAAGCCACAGGGATCCTTGCTGGAAGCCATCCACGCTTGTCACAGGGAGAAACAAGAGGAGTAAAAGTCAGAGTGAAACTTTGATGCAGTAAAACCAAACACTTTTACCCCTGCACATTAACAATGAAATTGTGGTAGTTGCATGAGCCACCCCCCTCCTGCCCCATGGCCACATCCCGCTGTGATTCAGGTTTCCAGGTAAGCCGTGCACTGCTCTGCAAGCGTCTGGTGCTCTCCCAGGACCTGGTTTGTAGCTGGCCCTGGGTGAAGCAGAGCTGTGGAAGAGGACATGGTGCTTTTTTCTTTCAGGAGAAGCAGGGAAGGAGAAGAAAGGACTGAAGAAACTAGGGCTGGGATGGAAACTGAGGAGACAGGTGGACTGCAAGGGACTTCCCACAAATTGGAGCACAGGAGGTTCCACACTGATGTGAGAAATAACTTTGTCACAGTGAGGGGGATGGAGCACTGGGACAGGCTGCCCAGGGGGGTTGTGGAGTCTCCTTCTCTGGAGACATTCCAGACCCTTCTGGACACCGACCTGTGCGACCTGCTCTAGGGAACCTGCTTTGGCAGGGGTTGGACTGGATCTCTCAAGGTCTCTTCCAAGCCCTACAATTCTGTGATGCTGTTCTGCACACTGCAGACCTTGCTCTCCTGCCTCAGTTTCCCCAGGGCTTTGCAGCAGGATCCTGGTCTGGACCGTCCCCCCCCAACCCCCGCCCTTCCCGGGGCTATCCCGGGCGAGGCGGCACCGGGACGGGTCGGAGCGTTGGCCGGAGCCGGGGCGAGGAGCGGCTTCGCCGTGGGACGAGGTTTCCACCCTCTGTCTTGGCCGGGAACTGCAGAGACGGACCGGGCTGAGCTCCGCTCCGTGGGGGCTCGGCAGCCCCCGGCTGCAGCCAGCTGGGCCGTGGCCCCCGGAAAGCACCTCCCCAGGGGGGCCTCTACCTCTGGCATCCTTCCTGGGGTCAGCCTGGAGGAGACTCGCTGTGAGGCCGGCGAAAGTCGGTGAGTACTGTGCTGGCCGAGACCATGGTGACCCTCAGCACAGCATCCTCTCTCCCAGCCATCTCCGAGCCTCCAGAGCCACCACCACCTTCCGCATACCAGAGCACCACAGCTCGGGATGACGCCCTCAGCAGTGATCCATGCCAAAGCCTGGATTTGTAAGCTTGCTCTGGGCACCACAGGTTGAAAATCACAGCCATAACCAGTTGGCCTTGCTCCACGCCATGGTGGACTGAATAAACCACAGGAGCTGGTTGCACATCAGCAAAGTCCTGTGTCACCACCAGGCCTGGGCAGGGTTGTGGTATAACCCCATCCAGCAATGAAGCACCACGCAGTCTCATTCCACCACCTGCCCCCCACCCCTCCCCACAATGGGATGGGAGGAGGGAGTTAGACAAGTGAGTAAGTTTAACAGCTAAAGCAGAAGCTCCACACAAGCACACCAGTGAATTCATTCCCCACTTCCCATGGCAGGCAGGTGTCAGCCATCCCAGGACAGCAGGGCTGCGTCACACAGGACAGAGACTTGGGATGACAAACAACATCACTCTGGATGTACAACCCATGTTCCCTCCTCTTCCTCCAGCTTTATATGCTGAGCATGATATCAGACAGTATGGGATATCCCTTTGGTCATTGGGGTCAGCTGTGTCCCCTCCAATCCCTTGTGCACCTGCAGCCTGCTGGCAGGGTGGTGTGAGAAGCAGGGATGGCCTTGGCTCTGTGCAAGCGCCGCTCAGCAGGAATGAAAACACCCCTGTGTTATCATCGCTGCTTCCAACACAAACCCAAAACACAGCTCTTTCCCAGTCAAAAGCAACACAAGCAGCCCACACATCCAGATGTGGAGGTGGAAGGATTCAAAGGATGTTGTGGGCATCTGCCGCCTCTGCCACTTCCCCAGGGGAGCCACGAGGTCCTTAGGGCAGCACCCACCCAGCCATGCCCGTGTCCCTGTCACCCCTGCTGTCCACAGAGAGAGGCAAATTGTGGATACACATATTCTGACAGACAAGTGAGGCATCAGGTGCAAGTCTGAACATCATCTCGGTGGGTAGGAGCCACATGTGCCTGCATCCCGCAGGAGCTGGGCTCTGTTCCCCAAATCTAGCTGACAAAACACTCCTGCGAGGCCCAGCACGGAGGAGCAGGGGACAGCCACGCTCCTCAGCTGGGATCTCGGGGCTGCTTGGGGGGGGCTCTCCAGAGGCTGTGCTCCCAAAGGAACCAGCATCCGGAGAGGGCCCGATCCAGCACAGCCAGGGCCGGAGCCTCCCCCTTCCCCATCGCGGGGCCGGCGGCGGCGGCTCCGCGGTCGGAGCCCGGTAGATGGCAGCAGGTCCTCAGGGTGAGCTTCAGTGCCCGTCTCTTTCCCTAATCACCTTTGTTCTTTGATTGGTTTAAAGCCCCGTACAAACGCAGTGCAGATACACCTGGGGATAAGTGGGGCAGGGAGAGGGACATTCCCCCTGGTCAGCAGTGTCACCTGTCCAGGTGACCAACTAAACCTTCTGCAGGCATCTGAACAATGTGACCAGATTAGCAGCAAGGAGGAAACGGTTTATCTCACCCCTGGGTAGATGGCAAAACTGGGATGGGGACCTCACCTTCTGGACACATGATCCCATCCAACCCAAGAGCAAAAGGCCTCAAGCAGGGCAGAGCTGCCTGTGCCAGGCCAGGGTGGGGGTCTCTGCTCGCAGGGATGGCTCTGGCTGCCTTCTGCAGAGAATGGGCTGCACAGAGCTGGGTAAACCATGTAAAGGAGACACCAACATAGTGATAATGTCATTTGAGGTCACTCCAATGGGAAAGTTTTGGGGCCATCCTGCTTCATCCAGAAGGACAAAGTCCTGGCAGCAGCATCAGCCAGAGATGCTTTCAGTAAAGGTCTGGGGAGGACCTGACCTGACCTGACCTGGCTGGGAATATGCAGAGGTTGTAGGAGACAGGGAAATGCCAGTGCCTGGCTCCTGAACAGCCTCCAGTGTGTGCCCTCAGCATGTAAACCAGGGGAAACCTCCCACAGGCAGCAAGATCTTCCCTTGATGGGAATTCAGCTCCACTCCAGCAAATGAGCTGATGCTGAAACCTCTCTGACTTCAGTACACCGTGAGCCATGTATTTAGTGTTAGGAATGGGCTTGGAAGAGCTTTTCTGGAGGGGTACAGGTGAAAGGGTGCTGGAAGCTTTGGGGAAAGCAAACTGGTTGTAACACCACCACACAAACCTTTCAGAGATCCCCCAGCCTGCTTAACTCCATCCACACTCCTGGCTGGAGGAACACAGAGGCATTGGAAGGGGATGGGGCAGGAAGCCTCATCCTCTGTGGGCAGTGATTTGCAGGTCCCAGTGGGTAAAGGTGGATGTGCCCAGTGGGAAACTGGCAGCAGACAATGCCTGAAAGTTGCTGCAGCCAGTCTGTGTTTAGCAAACCAGTCACCAAACTGGGGAGCTGCCTGCAAGCTGGTGGTGACCACAGCAAGGCTTTCCCAGGAAGATCTCCCTGTCTACAGCCATAACCTCCATGTTTTCCCAAGCCCTGGTGGAAACACCAGGTGGAAACTGCACCACATTCTTCAAGGGAACACACAGATTTTGGGAGATTTTACAAAGCAGAACCAGAAAGCTGGCTCTGCCAGGTAACCCAGCAAAGCCCCTGGAGCAGCCCCTCAGTAATCCTCCTTCTCCTTTGGGAACAACACGACAGGAGGGTCAGAGCAGGCAGGGCAAGGGGATGTGCATGGGTGGGCAGCAGGTAGCCCTGAGCAAGAACCACAGCAAGGTGCAAGACCTCTCTGGTCAGGAGACTCCACTGCTGTTCTTAAATCCTTAAACCTCAACTCCTCATCCTCCAAGGGAGTGTGTTATCATGATGCTTGAGTTCTCATTTATGGCAAAGCTACTCCATGCTTGGAAAAGCCTCCAAGGAATCATCACTGGAAATCATCATTGAAAATGTAGGTGTTTAAATGAGATGATAATACAACCAAAACCACTGGTCTATCAGCAACCAGCAAGGGTGGATGAGTTGCAGGTATCTCCGTGCTCTCTGGGTCTCTGGCAGTACAGAGATGTGTTCCTTCATCTAGACATTTTGGGATGGCACAGGAACAGCTTCATCTCATAGCAGTGACATTTCATTGAATCATGTCTGATAATGCCAACAAGTGACCAGGAGATCCATGTCAAGGATGGCAGTAGGGAGCAGGGATGCAGATAGTGAGCTCCTGGTGTAGTACTTGAATGTGTTGGTCATAGCTGTAATTCATCCTCTGATGGCAGCATCTGTGCACATCGATTGGGGCATGGAGACAGGCAGGATCCTGAAGATATGGCTGTTCTCCAGCAGAATGAAAACCAGGTGTATTGGTAGAATGGAATTGCTTTTTTTTTTTTTCTCCAGAACACACTGAACACTGGAACACAAGAGGGGATTACTGATGTTGTAGAGGGTAGGAATGGACATTAACATGCCAGGACAGGAAAAAAAGCTTTTACTGCCTCCTGCTCCTTGTTACTAAGGAATCTGGGAGCAGGGATGAGAACTGCAACCACCACCTGGCATGAGATTATAGCACACTTTTCTGCTACAGGCAGCAAAGACCTTTATAGAGGTGTAAGCACCTTTCACAGAATCACAGGGTTGGAAAAGACCTTTGAGTCCAACCATCCCTGTCCTCTCCTAAACCATCTCCCTGAGCCCCTCATCTCCCACCTGGTCAATACACCCAGGGGAGGGGACTCCACCTCCTCCCTGGACAGCCTCTTCCATACCCCAACAGCTCTTTGGGGGAAGAATTTCTCCCTGACATCTCATCTGAACCTGGCCTGGTGCAGCTTGAGGCCATCCCCCCTGACGTATCACTGGCTGAAGAGACCATCACCCACCTCTCCACAACCTCCTTTCAGGTCATTGTAGGCAGGGATAAGGTGTCCCAGCTGTATTCCTGGGGAGACTGGGTCTGACCCAGAGTCACCCACTTGCCTCAATCCTTCATGCTTCCCAGCCCAAATCCCCAACAGCAGTCCCAGTCCCACAGTGTGCAGAGGGGAGCAGATTGCTGAGCAGCAGTTGACAGTGAGGAATCCAGCTCTGCCCAGCTGCTTCCCCTTGCATGGGAGTCAGATGAGACCAGGCAGTGCCTGCCACCAGGCACTAGCACCCACAGAGCTGGGGCAGGGAGTCTCCTGGGGGGATTTGGGAT
This sequence comes from Heliornis fulica, assembly GCA_013399135.1. Lineage (NCBI taxonomy): Eukaryota > Metazoa > Chordata > Aves > Gruiformes > Heliornithidae > Heliornis > Heliornis fulica. The sequence goes on from VXBZ01004238.1 coordinate 36,039, forward strand.
GGTGTGGACCCCCCCAAAGCACAGTGACAACCATCAGGGAATGATGTGCTGGGGTAGATGTGGTGCTTGTTGACTGCTCACTCAGACACATCCTTCCCCCTATTGCTGACCCTTGCGTGAGGGCAACACTAATTGATTACACTGGTGATGGCTGGAAGTGTGGAGACAGTCCTTCTGAAAAGACCCTGGAGCTCTGCATACCCCAGCCCCAGGATAGAGCAGGGCCAGGTCTCTGTGTCCTTGGGAGGGAGACACAGGCAGGTTCTTCCAAGGGAGCTTGGAAGAAGCTCCACAACACGCTGCATCTGGGGCTCACGCGACACCTTGCTGCCTGGCCTGAGCCACGCTCCCACTGCCTTCCTGCGAGTTCCCTTATTAAAAGGTTATAGCCACTCAAAGGCCACTTCATCCCAGCTTAATACATACTTAATTATAATTACGTTAGGACAGCTGCCAAAAAGAGACTGAACACTGCAAAGCACTCTGTGTAAGGCTCCTGGAAAACAAGTTTGCCGTGGTCCTGCCAGGGGTGACATGGGAGCTGGGCATGGTCTCAGCAGCTTCCCCATACAAAGGTGGACTGGGGGCGACAGGATTTCCCCCATCCCAGCACTCATTATGCCCTGTTCCATGTCAGGAGGATGCTCTTTATGAACCCCAAGCCTGGATGGCTATTTGCATGACCATCTTTGCCCAGACCCATGGATAAACCCAGCCTGGCTGGCTTAGTCCCTATAAGCTGTATACTTCTTGCCTAAAGGCACAGATGCTTTCTGGAATATAGTTTTGTATTATTTTTAAACAAAGAAAGCAACACAACACACACTTGATCTGCACTGCTGAAATAGAACCTGCCCCAGGACTGCCACAGCTGCAAATGGAGCTAAGCCCCATGAACCCACTCATCACTGCAAAGCAAATGCTGGAGAAGAGTTAATTATTTGGCAGTTACTGCCTGGTGGGAATTCAGAAGCTCTGAGGACCCATGTTTCAATAATCCTGCTCCTTAGGTAGCTGAAATATGCCCAATCCTGCCTGCCCTGACCCCAGCCTCAGCCACGCACCCTCCCTCTCCCCTTGAAGCTCTGCCCAGGTTCCATCTTTACCTTAACACCGGCTTAAGAAGATCAAATTCCTTTTCATGGCTCTATTCTAAATCAGCGGGGAGGAAAATTCCCAGCAAGACAATCAGCATTTCAGTTCCCCAGCCTTTCATAGGTCCCATATAAAATTATGATCTCAGGTTCTCCTAGATGGTCTCTAGGTGGGCCATTTCCTTATGCCAGAGCTAAGGCAGCTCACATCAAAAGTGTTCATTGTGCCCAGCAAAACATAGGTGATGAGCTGTCTCTCCTCCAATTAGCTATTTTAAAGGAACTTTAGTTGTTTTAAGGGGGCATTGCTCACTGTCTCGTTGCTTATTCCTCGTTTTTGCCCCTAGGAAGGCTGTGGTTTCACTGTCCTGGGTAGTCTCTTTGCTCTGGGCAGTGTTTGGTCCCTGCCAAAACATGGACCAGTTTCCCTCTCGGTCTGTGTTACCCTGGCATCACACCTGTGTTGGTGGGTTTGGTTTTTTTTTGCCAGAGCAGCGATCAAAAGGATCAGTTTTCTTTGAGGAGCAAACTCGTGACTACGGGACTTCGCTGCTACCCTCCCCAACCCGGGCCCGGAGCAGATGCTCCTGAATCAGCAGTTTTCCTCCCAAAGTAGCAGCAGGCAGCTCACGGAGCCTGGGACTCCGACAAGCTGCCGCATCAGTCAGGCAGGGAAGCCTTGCTCAGCCCTCGGCTCGACTTTGCTCCTTCTCTGCAGGAAGCAAAGAAACTTTTCTTTGCTCCCTGCAGAGTCACAGCACTTGCAAGAAAAAAGTAGAAATAATAACAAGAACAAATAAAAAAGAGATGTTGAGGACGATTGATGACTGCAGAGGTCAGACTGCACCCACGGAGCCCACCCTGAGTGTCTTCCCTTCTGCTCTGCTTGCCGCCAATTACCCGTAAAGGGGAGTGGGGGTCCCTGCCAGGCTCTTCCTTGCACAGGAAGGCAGCGGTCACCACGGGGCAGCTGGTCCCAGGTGGTGGCATCCCTCTGCCCAAGGGACAGCCAGTGTCAACAACTGCTGCTGCAAAAGAGCTTGAGTGCACCGAGCCTGGGTTGTCTCCAAACACACAAGTAAGACCTGCAGATGGCTTCTGCAGCACCGTTAAAGATGTGCAGGACAAACGCTGCTCAGAGTTCACTGCGCTGTGCCTTCCCAAAGCCCCACAAACTCGGCCAGAGTCTCTGGCAAAACATTTTACTGAGTAAACCAGACTTCCCCATCCCCTCCTCCCCACATAACTCCCCAGAAACATTTGTACAGAAACCTGCCTCCCCCAAATCAAAACCCGTTTTCTTCACACCACCTCTCCCATATCTCAGCCTGGCAGCAGAGTCCCCCAAAGCCATGAAATCAGGGTTACACCATCAGTGCCCAGAAACACTGCTCCACCCAGCATGCAGCTCCCCCAAGCCTCCATCAATTGGTTGCAGCAAGGTTTCTTTATCTGTGCCGTGGCATCCCTGGCTCACCAAGCTCCAAATTAACTTCTGGCATATTTTTCCCATTTAGCTCAGAACATTTTGTTGTGAGGTCACTGTGCTCCTCTTGTCCCGCTCCCTGTCATATATCACTCAGGAAAGCAATTTTATCTTGGAAACAGCTTGAAAATGTAGGGTGGCTTTCTTTGGGATGCATGAACAACTGAAGTCTGGAGGGTCTGTGCATGTTTCTGGGCAATGCCATGTAACACCCACCCTCTCACCCTGATGATGCCTCAGTGCTCTGTCAAATGTACAGAATATGGCAGCATTTTCCAGGCTACGCTGCATTATTTTATTGTTCCACTACATCTGCACTCATCGCGACAGTTTCTGCTGAGAAGCACACAAGTAGATCACAGGGTTTAACAATTTTAACATCAAGAAGATTCTCTCTTCTTAGCTCTACTTATATATTTATATATAGCAACTCCAATGCTGTAGTTCCCTACAGTGGCCAAATCCACCTGTGTGTTCCCAGGAATGTGTGAGCTCTTTGGGTACCCCTTTGGTATGGCTGGGAGCTCTCTGTGCTTCTGGGTGCCAGCCTGGTCTGCTGAAAATACATCAAATATTACACACAGAGCTTTCTAGTCCGCCTGCCCTACAGAAAACATTTTGCAAGAGAAAATATAGTATTCCAGAGGCTTATCTCACTTGGTGGCAATTCTGGGTGTATAATTGAAAACCAAGTTGATTATTAGAGGTTCACAGAGATGCTGAATAGCCTAGTGTTCAGTGGTCGCTGCCAGCCACGGCCAATTTACATTAAAGGCTCGATTCCTTCTGCAGCCCACTTCTCAGCCCCTGGGAAATCTCCTCGTTGCTTATTCCTCGTTTGCAAGGAACTTACACTGTCTAGCGTGAGGAGAAGCCTTGCCCAGCTCCGCTCTCACTGCTGCCAGCGGCTGTGCCGCGGGTTCGGCAGGATGGCACTGGCCTGTCCATTTGCTGGGGAAGATTCAGCATCAACCAATGCCCAACTCCCCCCCCTCCCAAAAAAAAAAAAGTCAGGTTATACCCACCATTCTCTAAACAGGTTTTTTGCATAAATGTTGCTCTTAAAAAAAAAAGAATAAAAGAAGACGTGTGTGTGTGTGTGTGTGTGTGTGTGTGTGTGTGTGTGTGTCTAAAAGATTGGAGCCGGAGGTGTACTTTCCCGGGAATTGAAAACTCCGTTACGGCCTCAGGGGTCTACAAAGCGATCCGGAGTTTATGTGCAAATTACACTTGCGTAGGAGCAAAGAGCAAATATTAGAGCAACAATAATAGCAGTAACTGCCTGCCGAGGGGCCGTGATTAAATGTCATGTGCAAATGTTGTGATCTGTGCTGGCAGAGAGGCATCAGTCCGGGAAGAGCCAGAGGTGCCTTCTTGACTGATTCCCTGGGGACATCTCGGGGTGTTTCTCCACTTTCTCCCCGGTGTATTTTTACCCCTCCAAGCCAGGCAATGAGAACCGTCCCAGGCATATGCCTGTGCGTCGGGGACTTAGGGAACAGCATCCCCGCACACATACACGCTCCCTCTCCCTCCTCCTTCCTCTTTCATCGCAAACACCACCGAGCTGCAAGAAGCGAGCGGTTGATCCTTTTGGCATCCCCCATTTGGCCCCTTGGGTCTCAGGGAATCGTAAAATCCCTCACGATCTCTCCACGGCGGCCCAGCTGAAGGCGAAACGCCGCAGCAGGCGCGGGGAGAACCGGTCCGGGGGAACCGGGCTGCTCCTTCCTCCGCCCCGGGGACGGGAGGGCAGGGAGCGGCTGAGCCCCGCCGGGAGCGGACGGAGGGATCCGGCCAAGCCCCATGGGCGTCCGAGCGAGGACCTGTGGCTGCGGGTCCGGCTCAGCCCTGCCCGGAGACCCGCGGTGCCCGGCGGCCCCGGCTCTCCTCGCCCCGACGGAGATAAGAGATGCGGCAGCCGGGGGAGCCGTGTCGGGGCTCGGATCGGGACCCCGCGGNNNTTCCCTCCAACCCCCCCACCCCCCCTTCCAGCCCCCATCGCCTTGATTTAGCCCTTGGTAATTAATTTGGCATTTCAGAATAGCTACTGGGCTGGATAATGGCCTCATTCATCTCTCCAGCCTAATCTGAACAGAATCTGGAAGAAAAGCTTTCAGAAAGACAGAAACTGCCATTCGGCAACTGCTCAAAAGAACTGTCACTCCAGGGGAATAAATCGCTCCTGATTATTTCAACCCGGGTCTTCTCTGCTTTTCCAGCCGCTCCCGGTCCCCGTCGGGGGGACGGCCCCCAGATATTCGAGGAGGGGAAGATCTGGTTGGGTTTTCCCCCTCCTTTCTCCAGAACCCAAGGCCGGGAGATGGCAGGGGGAGGTGTGCCCGGGGCAGCGCATTGTTCCCGGGGAGGTGGACGGGCTCCGGGACCCGAAGCGATTTGACTTTTAAAAGAGGCTCTGAGCCTTTCGCGGCTACCCCGTGAGGGGCTGCAATAAAGCCCTTCTCCTCTCTCCTTCATCGGGGATGCTCCCCGGCCAAACGAAGGGGCAGACGGACCGGCCGCTCGACCCGTGTGTCCGCCCGTCGGCCCTCCCCGGTCCCGGTGCGGGTCCCGGAGATGCTTCGGTCCCGGTGCTGGTGCTGTCGATGCTCCAGTCCCGGTGCTGGTACCGGAGATACTGGAGACGCTCCGTTTCCATTGCAGGTACCGGAGATGCTGCGGCCCCGGTGTGAGAGAGCGCGAAGGGGTCGCAGCGGGGCTGGAACCGGCAAGGATCTGTCCCCAGCGAGCAGAGCCAGGCTAGCTGGTGTTTAACGATAGCAAACTCAAATCCGAGATGGGGGTCGAGCCGGGGTGGGGGGCACGGACTGGTTCATCCCTCCCACTTCATCCTCCGGGGAGCGCCCCAGGTCGGAGGGAGCGGACAGACTCGGGACCGGGCCTCGGGGAGCTGCGCCTCGGTCCCCGCGGAGCTGCTTACATGTATTTAATAGCCCGAGGGCGAAGTGGTAATTAGCGGAAAGCCTCAGTAAATCACGTTAATGACCGCAAGAGCCATTACAAACCCCGGGGGTCGTGAAACACCGAACAGATCCAGCGAGAAGGGCTGGAGGGAGGCGAGAACCGCAGCCCGAGCCCTGGCAGCACGGACGGTCCCCCCGCGCTCAGCAGCGCCGGGTTGTTGTTAAATTAACACCCTGCTAAGGGGATTAAGCAGCACCTCGGGTTTGTGGGCGAGTTTAGCGTGGGTCAGGTTTTCTTAGGGCTCCCCTCCATTTTTTTTTTCCGCTAGACAGTAAAGACCAGCGTGGGCTGGAGGGACCGCGGGGTGCTCTTAAAAACCCTCTCGGATTTTAAAGAAACGCCGAGATTTCAGCACTGCCCCGAGCCCGGGACCGGCGAGAAGGTCCTGGAGGAACCGTGCGAGCAGAGCCGGGGCTCAGACACGACGGGCGGGGATGGCCGTAACAATCACTCGTGGGCCCACGGGCCCGGATTTGGGACGCCCGGATGGGCAAAGCGGACCTGGGGTCCTGGGGGGGCCCGGCAAATGCACCGGATTCCGGCGGGTGTCACCTGAGCAGGCTCGGGAGGGGGGACGACGACACAGTCCTGGCCTGCTCG
>VXBZ01004238.1:52463-74250 GCA_013399135.1 Heliornis fulica
GGTGGGGCTCAGCCTGGCACCGAAGCCCGGCGTGACGGCTCTGGTCCTGAGCTAAAATCAAAGCACAGCTCCTGAAGGAACGGGTCAGATCCTTGCCCGGTGTGAACCCAGCTCTGTCTAGTGGCAGCATCTCACCCCCCAGCTCAAAAAACTCCATCCCCTTACAGCTGGGACAGGAGGGCCTGGCTGAAGTGATGGGCAGGCTTTTAAAAGATATCACTATAATAGCTTTCATTTGTAGGGGGATTAGGATGCCCTGGGGACTGATAAGGAGACAGGGAGGCTTGTCCTGCTCTGAGCCGGTGCAGTCAGGGAGCAGAGTTGGGGCTTGGTTGCTCCATCCCAGGCAGGAGCAGACGGTGTCTGCGGCAGAGCTCAGCCACACGCCAGCGGGAGGGTTGCATTAGGCTCATCAGGAGGCAGGGGATTAACTGTTGGGGAGGAAAAAATGTTGTGGCTTTTTTGGTAGATATTAATCAAATGAGTTCAGAGCTGGGAGAGCACAGGCACCCATGTCAGCCGAGGGCTGGGGATGGAGGAGGGTTGGGGATGTGCCTCAGCTAGGGGTTAGATTTACAGATTTATTTGGAACAGCACTGGTTTAGGGGAGATTGGAGTCTGAAAAAGTTTGAGAGGAAAACTCCTGCCTACCTGCAGATCTGTGTGAGGGACTTGAGGCTGGGCTCCTTCCCTACCTGTTGCTTGTTTCGCTTGCTGCAGCCCCAGTGCAGCCCCACTCTGCTCCTGGGGCAGAGTGAAACCCACTTTGCACAGGACATGCTTCTTGTGAGAAGCAGCAATTCCTTGCCTAGCTTGTGCAGTCGATGAAGCGACCCCTCCAGTGCCAGCTGAGACACTGGGATGCTCAGCACCATCCCTGCTGAGCCCCACATGAAGCAGCCTCTCTGGCTGTATCCCTCCATCCATTGTGCAGGCAGGAGTTTTCCTTTCAAACTCGCAAATGCTGGGAGAGTTGAACAGTATTTCTGCATCTCTCTCCTTGACAGAGAATTGGAGGCTGGGAAAAGAAACAGACTATTGCATGCTCTTCCCAAGGCACAGGGTCTTTCTAAATATTTCACGGGGGTGTTATGGGCTGGCAGACACCTTTGCCCATTGGTCTCTGTCAGCCAGGTTATGACATCACCTGGAGAGGGATCCTCTAATGCTGAGTCTGACATAGGGGCAGGGTGCCCCAGGGTGTTGTATGGAGATCCCCTGCCCCCCAGCTCTCTCCTCTGATGTGTCCCTGGAGCAGGTAAAGGTAAAGGATGAGCCCAGGAGACCTCTACCATCTTCTGCCAGAAATGATCAGCAAGAAAGATTGTGTGAGCAGCGGAGCGGGACCACTCCTGGAGGTGGGGGTGAGCAGTCCCAGGGATGTCTCAGTGACAAACCTTTTCCTTGCTTGAGGGTCAAAGCTGCTGCATCTTCCCTGTTTGGGGAAAGGAGAGTGGAGACCTGGGACCATTCACCCAGCAATCCCAAATTCACCTGGAACAGGGAGAAACCACACACCACAGTGGCAGCATCTGAGTCCCACGGAAGCCTGACTCAAACCCATCACTCTTCTTTCTATCCACCTAAATTCAGTTATTTTACAGAAGCTGTGAGGGGGTGGGGGGATGCCTCGCTCTTTGCAAGGGGCAGGAGCAGCCAGGGTGCTGGCACAGGCTGTGAGCAGCCAGGCTCAGCAGGATTGTTTTACAGCACATTTGTTCCTTCTCACCTGCTGGGATGGGAAACACTCCCGGGTTGCGAAGCAGACACAGATTCAGCAGTGGCGTGTGGGAGCGGGAAGAGAATTCCCCAATTTCTCAGCGCTAGGGAGGAAGGGGGTTTCTTCCCCCTTCCCAGGTGGGAATTAGAGTGAGAAGTGCTGGAGCAGAGCTGCATGCTCAGCAGTCCCCGCTCTGCGTGGCTCGCTCTCCGGGCTGCGTGCCACATCCGCGCTGGGTCTGCGAGCTCCCAGCTTGCGCCAGGCGAAGCCCAGCTGTTCCCTCCCCGATCACCATCTTCACACGCGCCTGTGTGCTCCAAGATTCGGATGGGAAGATGGATGAGGAGCCCATGTCATCTTCCCCGTGGTATTTCAGAGCCATCCATCACCCTGATCCCCACCAGGCTGCACTCTGCAGCACTGTTTGGAGGATTCAGATTTGTGCTTTGACTATGACTATTTTCATGGCAGCTCTGTAGGGTGAATTAATGCCCTTAATGTCAGCTGTCTGGGTATTTAGGGTCTAATGTTAGGCAGTCAGACCATGGATGAAGAGAGTGAGGATGATGCACCTGGCTGGAAAAAGGGAATTTTTTACACTCACTGGGGATTGCCCAGTGTCTGACATCCTGGAGAAGCACTTTGGTTTGCTCTCAGTCCCAGAAGAACTTTCCTTTGAGGTCCAGTGTATGATTGTTGGATGGTCAGGAGATGCTCTGGGAGAACCTGAGCCATGCATTCAGGGAAGTGAGGAGGGGTGAGGGAGAGGGAGTACAGGCAGGCAAGACCTTAATTTCCCTGTTCTCATCTCCTCTTCTTCATGCCACACATTCCACAGACCCCGCTCTTCATGCAGGGATGTCCTGACTCCCCCTGGACCACTGGCCACCACAGCAAACCCAGTCCTGGGGGATGTGACAGAGCTATCAGGACACTGTAAATGCATCAGGGAATAGGGAAGGTAAATGATGGGCAGATTTCCGGACAGAAGAAAGAGGTCTGGTTTTAAAACTCATCCATTGTGCTGCATGAGATAAGTGGAGCAGCCCATACAGCATCCTTGGGATGGCCGAAACCGGCTGCTCCCTCGCGGTGCTGGCAGGAGGCTGCTGATTTCTGGCCTCATCTGATAAGCGGCACAGAACCAGCCAGGCAGCCGTCGCGCGTTTTGCCTTCCCCCGGCGTTGCAGGCTGTCCCGAGCCAGGCTGTTTACCGGGTCGCCCGCCCGCCCTTTTGCAATAGGGAGTCAGTTCTGGTTAATGTTGGAGATTGTAACGTGATTACCGAAAGTCTCATGAAATTAAATCACTTTGCTTCAAAGCGGCCGGGGAGGGGGAGCGTCTCTCTGGCAGCGGCGATGGCCGAGCGGATATTGAAAGCAGACTGGTAGCCAGTATTGCATCGCGCACAATTGAGCTCTGACAGTGTGAAGGCAAATACAAACAGCAGCTTGTGTTTGCACACAAAGACTCTGTGCACCAGTATCCCCGGCCCTGTACTTTACACCCTCGGCTCTTGGGCAAAAAGTCCTGGGAGGGTAGGAGGGAGGGAAACTCCACTGAATATTTAGAAATGAATTGAACTGTGCAAACACGCCATTGGGAAGCTCTCAGTGTAACGCTTTGGATCAGCTACCCGCCGGGGCTGGAACACAACTGCTGGACTTGAAAGGGCGACTTTCACGCTGAAGCAAAACTGGACAAAAGAAGATAAATGCAATGGGCTCCCGGCGGGGTTTGGTTTGTTTGTTTTTGTAACTCGGCTAATATTCCCGCATTGTTCAGCCCAGCGGCCCAGTGTCTGTCCTTCACACACTGCTCGTAAATCGGGGCTAAGCAGGCAGTGCAGGCAGCAGGCGGTGCGGGCAGGGAGGGGATGAACCCCTTCGGCTCGGGGTCCTCTGCAGCCATTGCAGTGCAGGGAGTGGGATGCTCTGCATCCCCCAGGTCTCCATCACACTGTGCTGTGCTGGTCTGAGCTGGAGCGGTGATGAGCAACACTGTTAATTCCCAAGCGAGCCTGGATTCAGTCTGTGGCATTTGGGGGCATGGAGCATGGTCTGGGATAGCAGCAGGAGGATCAAGAGGGTCTGTGGACCAGTGCAGCTTTGCAGTCAGTCCACCCAGCAGCTGTCGTGGCGTGTCTTAATGGTTTTAATGGAACTGGCAGCAAATCTGCAGAGATTTTCCCCAGTGGGGATGTCCCAGACAAACTGTGGGTACCGGTGGTGACGTGTGAACCGTCAACTGTGATGGGCAGTCTCCATCCCACAGCCCAGTGGCAGAGCAAGGAGCAGCGCTTGTCCTCCCTGCATCATGTGTGTACAGGGATGTATCTCTGCAGAGATCAGAGCATGCCCAGGGCTGGGGGATGCTGCTTTCCTGGGATGGCCTGTGTGTGCAGGATCGGGGTGCTGCAGAGTCCCCAAACCCATCTGAGCAGACACAGCCAGGTTAAACCAGGCACCCATTTGATTTTAAGGGGAAGTGATCCCCGAAGACAAGCCTCTTGAAAATTCACTTGCTCCTAGGATTTTAGGCAAGGAAGCAGCCGGGTCGAGTCCCTCAGTATTCCCCTAGATAGCACTGAGTAAGCAAAAGCTTTTAATAATCAGCTGCAGAATAGTTTTGATCCATTTGAGTGGCAAAAATAGCAACACCTTTAAAACATTAAATAAAATTCAGTATGTCCCATAGCATTTACTGCTCACAACCGTTCACAAAAATTTGGCAAACTGGTTTCTCCAGAAATGCAACCCCCAAAAGAGTTATTTGTTAGTCTCCACGAAGTTTCATCCAATCAGAAAACTAACCAAAAAAAAAAACCCCTAAACCCAAAACAAAAATCCTGACAAAACCCCAGACGGGCGCATCACGTGCTCGGGGCAGCCAAAGAAATCCCCTGATTCGGTGACCAATGAATGTCCCCAGGAATGAAAAGCGAACAATTTGTCGGCAGCCCATGCACTTGAAAACGAATGATCCGAATTATTCAGCAAGTCTCCCTGGATAGTGAATCCATTGAAAGGGGATCGAGACAGAGTCATAAATTATTCATTACCCAAAAGAGAATGAAATGCATATAATCATAACAATAATAATAACAACGGCAATCGCAAGTCTAATAATAGTAACAAGAATTTCTCTCCGCTGAGAGAACCAGGGAAGCATGAAGACTCACAGACTTCATCTTCCCTTTATTCCAAACCTCCTTTAGAGCAGCTGGGTTAAATAATGGGATGTAAAGTGGGTCAACATTTGGAATAAATGTATTTATTGCCAATAATTTGACTGGCTTGCCTTGATTAGGGGTGATACAGTTTGTACTCTGGTCCTCGGCAGCGAGAAGGTCCATGAACTTACACGCATCAGTGCTAATTGCTCAGTATAATTAATTTCTCAGGGCCCTGGACTACTTTTAAGGAGTCTGTGGAAGTGGCTGAGGCAGAGGCATGTACTGTACCGCTGTCCCCGGAAAATTTATAGGTGTCCATGAACTGAAAGAGAAGTGGAAAGCGCTGGCCTAACACATATCCCCGGGATTCGACTCTTCCTGGCTTGAATGGGACCTTGATTGCAGAGTCACCCGGGACCCATTGAGGCAGTAAGAGAGCTAAGGAGAGGCCACAACACTTGTCACACAGCCCGCGAGTTTCCTGTTGTCGCTGGCACACACGGTTTTGGCTGGAGAGCTCCGCCGCAGATATGCCGTGTGCCTGAATTCGGTGCCTTTCAGCACCCCGGCATTCCACTGCCCGCGGGATCCGAGGTTTCAGTTGGGCATCTTTTACTCAGGACCCCTTCTACCAACACCCCCCCGCCTCGCCCCGGAGGGATTTTCTCCAAGGGGAGCGCGCTGTGGGGTGAGGGCTGGGCAATATTGGAGATTCAAATACATTTATATGCTTGTACCGTGTTGTAAAGCGCCCGACTACCACTTCAGCATGCAAATGAATTCCCATTGCAGCGAAGGGGCTCGGCCGTGGCACTCAGCCATCTCCCAACGGTTTCCCACAGGTCGCCCCGTGTTTGCAAGGAGGGGGCCAGAAGAGCTTTAGGGTCCCTTCGCCACTGTTGGGTTTCCTCAGAGCTTTCTCCACCTGCTGCTCTGAGCGAGGAGAGAAGAGGTGACCTGATGTTTCTTGCATGCAGAAGAAACAAAATAAAATTTAATTTTTTTTTTAAAGGCATTTTTAAGGCTAGGAAGCATCAGGTTGGGTTGGGAAGAAGCAAAGCTCCCACCCCCTATGTCTCCATCAGGTTGGTAGGTGCTCAGCACCCCTCATGGCTTGGGTTGAATGGGTTAATGCCGCAGCACAGTGGGACAGGATCAGCAAGACGGAGCCTGACCATGGGGCTGTTTGGAGACATTGTCACAGCCTGGGTCGGATGTGCTTGTTGAAATAATCTGCTGTACAGGATCAGCACTGCTCAGGTGGAGGAAAATATGAGGATGGAGGAGAGGCAGAGAAGGGTCCATGGCGTGGTGGGTTGCCCATGCCCCGAGTGTGGTGCCGCTGAGCATCGGGGTTTCACGCCTCTCCCCGTGGCCATGGCAGGAGATCCAGGCTCGCAGATCCTCTGCTGACGGGCAGCTGTAACGCAGGAAGGAGAATAAAGAGTTCCTGCTGGCATTTTTGTTGGAAGTCGACTGCGTATTAAGTGCAGCATGGTTTTCATTACCAGCTCCATTTTGGTACAATAAATCATAAACTAGAAAACACACTTTTGGCCTAGATTCTGCCCTCAGTTATGAGTGGCAGTAACCAGAGGCAAAACCCAGCTTCAGCTTCAGTGTTACGGCCCATATGTTCACCTTTCGGAATTAATTTCTTCTGGTAATTTCTGTGTAATTATACAGCATTGAAGGCTGATTATATGCTTCCTCTCATGGGCAATTAATACTGCTGATCTAATGCCAAGGGTGCACTTTGCACTGTACAAACCCACGAAGAGAGACAAGCTCAGCCTCCAGCGCCTGCTGCAAGGTGACAATCTGGACCCCGTTACCTTCATTCAACGAGGGGACTCTGGAGCCCCCACCCCCAGGCTCCTCAGAGGAGATGGGGCCACCAGCTAGCAACTGAGCACAGACTGAGCACTTGCTGTTCAGCTGTAGAAAGAACATCGAGTGTTTGTGCGTGCTCCAGCTGCTGCTGGAATATTTGGGAGGTCATTTCTGCCGCTCAGGCTGGAAGAACCTGTAATTGCAGCAGATGCTATCTGGCAGCGGCAGCCCCGTGGGTGAGCGGAGCAGCTCATCTCCCCAGAGCAATAATCTAATTTATATCTCATAAGACAGTTTTATTTTTCTGAATTACCAGTGCCTGTTTTTTCCCTCCAGTGAACTGGCAGATCTGTGCAGCCTCCCCGGGGCTGCGGCCGCAGCCCTCGCTCCTGCTTGAGACAGAGGGAGTGGAGAGTCGTAAAAGAAACTTCTCGCATCAGGTTATGGTGCCTATAAAATTAGCCCCGTTAGAAGTCGGCTGACCGTTTAAACGAGCAATTTAAATGGATAACAAAGGCAGCCCCTCTCCCCCCACAGCTTCTGTAAAATAACTGAGTTTATGTGGGTAGAAAGAACAGCGATGGGTTTGAGTCAGGCTTCCGCGGGGCTCAGCGGCGTTTGGATCTGTTTGCGGCCTTCGGTGTGCGAAGGGCGTCAGTGCAAATGAGACAGAGAGAGAGCAAGCAAGTGGGAGGAGGAGAAGTAATTTCTAGTTTCACTGCTGGTTTCTGTGGGCTTTGGATGAAGCTGTGCTCTCCCTCTGTGCAATTTGTTCTCCCTGCCTGGGTTTGGGCAGGCGTTCGGGCTTGGCTGCACGTGGCTGAGTTCAGCTCGCGCTGCTGAATTCACTCCCGTCCTGCCAGATGCAACAACACAAGCCCAAAAGGGAGAGTCTGAAACCAAGCTGGGAAGGTGCTGCCTCAGAGAGTCTGGTTGTCCTGACTCCGGGGTGTGGGGTTGTCTTTGCAACCTCCCTTGCAGCAGGATGGGTCCCCCAAAAGCATCCCATGGCATTTTGTGGGGCGGTGGGTCACATAGCTGCTAGCTACCCCACGGCTCCATCCCCTTTCTTGGGGTCCTCAAAAAGGAGAAGCAGCAGTTTCACCTTGTGCCTGATGTCTGGGGACAGCTCTGTGTTCCAGACTGCAGGGGACAAAACGTGTTTTGATAGTGGTGGCCGTTACGCTCATACTCAGGTATAGTCCCCAGCTCTGAGACTCACTGTCAGGGGAAAATTTATAGAAAAATGTGGAAAAAGAAGGGAATTTTCCTGCATCTTCCATACAGCCAGCAAAAAGCAGCTCAAAGAATCAGATACACTGGGTCAGGGGAGTACAGCCACCTCATATGCCCAACTCCAGCTCTGCAGGAACCACTCTGTTTGTCACTCTGTCAGGTCTAACTTGGGAGCTTAAAATAAATCCTTATGACCAGTCCCATATCAAGACTTAAGGCAGCAAAATTCTTGCCAAGCCACAAGTCATTGTTAGGTTTCAGAGTGAACAGTCCTTCACAAAGCTGAGAGCAGCTTGTTCCTACAAGCTCATGCCACCTGTTAGCTGTGACAGCATTGTCCCTTCTCAGACAGCTTTCACTTGCATTCCCAAACCTTGTCTCCCAGCTTCCTTTATGCCATCCCCTCACAGCAGAAGAGAGAAGCTGGGAAAAGCAGCAGGGGTAAAACAAACAGGAAAAAACCCCAGACAAATAATATTGTAGGACAGAAAAACAGCTGGTTTCATCCCACACCAGGACTGTGCAGCTGGGTGCTAAGGCTTTGCAGGGACCTCAGCGCATTTGAGGGGGGCAAAGGGACAGTCCCAGGTCTGTCCCTGCCCTGGAGCAGATGCTGGGGAAGCAGCCACAGCCGCTGAGCAGCTCCCCAGGCTCCCAGCCTCCTGAGAGTTTAATTTTTGGGAAGCTTTAACATCCCCAGCTTACCAAGCGCTGAAAGAAAGGTCAGCTAATCCTTCACAACGTCTGAATGAATTCAGGCCCAGAAGTGAGATTACTAAACAGGGGAGCGGGAGGCCGGGAGAGCTGCATGGATACAGGGACCCTTCCCATAGTCAGGCCTGGCTTTCTAAAGAAATGGACCTTTTATTTCAGTTCTCAGCTCCCCCCATACCCTGGGAGGAGGGGAGAGGGGATGGGCATATGAGGCTGAAGCACCCAGCTCCCCTCCCCCAGAAGCAGCCCCACAGTTGCAAATACCATCAGGACTTGGCAGAGGGGAGCCCCAAAAGACAGAGGAGAGAGGGTCCCTGACTATGGGATGGTTGGGCAGGGCAGCTGGGGGGGTCCTGCAGAGACCCACAGCCTGAGCATCACCCCCTGGATACTCTGTTCTGTGTCCTAGCTTGAACACTTGGTCAGAAAGCTCTAAAAAGCAAGTCCCCATGTCCTCCCTGGTTCCTTTGGTGGCTCTTGACCTGTGTCTCTGAAGGCACCAAGGTCCCAAAACTCCCTTTGCCCCTGATGGGGCACCCAGACACTCCTGTGCACGGGGTGATGTCATCTGAACCCAAGAACGTGGCCCATCCTGTGTCCTCGCCACTCACTGCCACGCTGAGGTCCCCTTTGTGGGACACCCAGAGAGACCACCCACGGGACCCAGCTGTGTCTGAAGTGGGTGCCTGGCCACCCCTCGGTGCCGCTCCCCTTCCCGGGGAGTGAAGCGGGCACCATGCCCGCAGGCAACGGGTCCCCCCGGCCGTGCCAGGGGGCTGGGGGGCAGCGCTGGCAGCCCCTTTCTGGGCTGCACCCACAGTCCTTTGTGAACCCCCGGGGCGATGACATGACAGGACCACTAAGGACTCGCTTTTCTTCTGCAAATCAACTGTCCTTCTCAATGCTGGAAGAGTGGAGCCGATTGAATGCAGGCAAGAAGCGGACCCCCGGGGTGTGGATGCACTGCGGATGAGCCATGGTAACCTGGCTACAAGTGTGACAACGCAGACACCCAGACCCCAGCCTCTCTGCCAGGCTCCCGGGTCTCCCCAGATTGGGTATTCAGGCCGCAGGGTTTTCTCTATTGACCTCAAAACACTGTTCTGCATGGGAGAATTTTCTTTCTTTCTCTCTTGGTAACTGCAGAATCAAGTGTTTGCAGTTGGAAACTTTTGCTACCAACATGACAAGCTGGTGATTCAGCCAGGAGCTGCTTGCCCAATGGTGGGCCTTCATTCTCAAGGTCTGGGGGACAGCTAGGAGAAATTGGAGAGCATGCTTTTTCGGGCACTCTGTGATGACTCCAGCAAGGTGGGATGCTTCGTCAGCACTAGCAGAGCACCCAGTATCATCACATCATGCAGAGCCACGGCGTCTTGCCCCAGGCCTCTGTCTTCCCTGCAAGCAGTGGGTGCCCTTCCCTACCTTGCTGGTGACATCTGATGGAAAAAACCATCAAGCCAACAGAGCTCCAGTTGAACAGCCCCAAGGTCAGACCTTCTCCATAGCTTGTTTTTTCTTGCAGGCATCTCATAAGAGGCTATAGCAGCGTCTGAGATGCTGTCAGGCTGTGTGGTCCCATCAGTGCTGGGTGAAGTATGTGGGTGCTGCAGGTTTGCAGTTCCCATGGAAAGCTCAGCACTTCCCAGCTACTCCAGGAAAAACAGCACTGGGAACACCAAGGGCTCAGCCTCACTCAGCACCCTCTGTGACTGGATGGTGCTCCCTCGGTCCCAGCAGATCCCTCCTGCAGGGAATAAACTCCTCTGGTGCTGGAGAAGAAGGATGTGTGTGATGAGATGTTTTAATAACAGCTATGGGCACAGCCATACAGACCTGTGCTAGACGTGTGTGTGGTGCTGTAAAATGCAATGTTGAATTACACAGTGACCTGTATTCTGAGACTTCTGGGTGGTAAATGCCCAAATTACAGCTAGGAAATACTGGAACTCAGCCCCAAAGGTGCCATTCACTAGCAGGGCATGAGAGGACGTGGAGGGTCCCTGTGGCTCTATGCGATGTGCTGGAGCCACCAGCCCTGAGCAGCTTTCCCGTGGGTGAGACACCTGTCACAGGCAAGCGGGTCAGCCTGCTGCTACTAGAAGTATCTTTTAAGAATGACCTGCTGGGATCAGCATCTGTGTGTAGAAGGTGGCAGGGACTTGACACAGGGCGGTGAAGGTGCAGGGCAGTCATACAGAGCAGCCCAAAGTGCCTTTTGGGGAGATGTTTTTCACTCTACTTGTGGGAAAGTTTCCAACTGCAGCCCTGATTAAAAACCAAAGTGATGCTAAGGTGTGTGGACGTGACATCTGGTGTGACATCACACTGCACCTACAATACTTGCCCTGGGGAAACTGAGGCACAGGGTGAGCAGAGAACTTACCAATTAACAATGCAGTGGCAATCAGAGAGGCTCCCTGGTCCTACTTCTCCCTTCTCGCTGATCCTGTGCTGGTGTTACTCCAGTTCTTCTTTTAATGGAAGAGAGGGGACCCTCATTCTCCCTGTGCTGGGAACAATTAATATGCAGTGCACGGCATTTGGGGGGTTTACATTTAGCTCAGACTGGCTTCAGGAGCACCTGAAAACTCGCACCTACCTCTTGCTGTGCCTAAATAACTATAAACATTAACCGCCGGCGTCTCTGGGAGATGCACAGCGAGTCCCCTATCGCGACAGGAGGGTGAGAGGCAGTGAGGGGATTGCCAGATGAAGAGGAGAAGATGACAGGTCTCTCCTTGGTGCCACTGAAGGGTCCATCTGCAGCCCATGCCCAGGGTAAGCGTCTCCTCCAAGCCCTGTCCCCACCATGAGCTCATCTCAGCCTCTCTGTCAAGCCCCTCCGCAGCTACCGCGTCCTCCGCAGACGGTGCCCCCAGCTATTCAACCGCTCTCCGGATCATTAAACATATTGAGCAACACCAGTCCTGTGACTGGTTAATTAGTAAAGAGTTGACTAATTAGTTAATCGTGTTTACCAAGTGCTTTGAAAGTGCTCAATGTTATTATTTTTAATTATGACTGCGCCCCAGGCGCTGTTCACCTCCCTGCATGCCAAGCCTTGCAGCGCTCAAACTCTTTGTCTCTGCTACCCGAGGCTGGTTTTAAAATGGGAATTTGCCTCTTATCCTCTGGTTACCAGGTTTCCTTAACAGCCTCTTGTGTGGGATTTTAGAAAAGCCCCTCACAAAGTCTTCATATACCCTGGCACACTTAACTCACTCTTTCAAAGCCGTCTTATCCGTTAAGGAGGCAGGATCAGCTCTTGCAAAGCCAGGCACAGTAGTGCCTTTGTGCACACCTCATCCTGCATCCTTCTCCTCACCTTAATAAAAGATCAGCCAGTGCCCAGGCTCGCTCTCCCATCCCAGCCCTGGGAGGCTCCAATCCACCATGCCGTGCACATCTCTGTTTTGGGAGCATCCCATCCTACGTGAAAGAAGCCAAAGTTCCCCACCAAAAGGAAAGCAAGGTTCTTCCCACATCTGATGACAGGGTGGTCAGAAGGAGAAGACAATTTTGGTGGATGTCAGGAAGAGAAAGCATGCTGCAAAGATTTCATCTACTGAGAAGAATGTGGCTGGGGTTTTAAAGTCAGGGGAGAGTCTTGGCATCTCTGAAATAAAAACAAGTCTAATCATCTTGGGACTTTCTTCATGCATAAAAATGTCATCAGCTCATTAAGCAATGTCATAAAGAGCCCTGGTCACCCCTTATCACTGTGCAATCTGAAGAGGAGTCTTCCAGCACCAGCTGCAGAAAAAAGACCCACCTTCATGTAGCACTGAGATAGAAGGAAGTCTGGCACCCGGGAAGACAATAGGCTGTAAAAGTCACACAGGGAATAATTCTGTCCTCCTGAGTTGATCAGAGGACACATGGCCAGAGCACATAGTATGGACTACTCCAGGATGTGGCTTCTGGATACTGCAGGTACCCAGGAAACCAAACATGACATTTCCCAGTTGCAGATGTGTTTGTCTCCCCTCCCTTCCAGACTTCCAGGTACCCAAGAATCTGCAGCCCCCAGGCTGCAGCCAGGAGGTCTTAGCTCCCACTCTTCTCCAAAGCTCATAGCAGTGTGTTGTCAGGGCTTGCCGTCTCCAGGTAACACTCACTGAAGGGCTGCTGCCATCCTTGGTCTGTGCTTACAGAGATGTGGTTGCAGAGTCATGGTCATGTTGGTTGGGAAGTGGGAGGACATTTCTCCTTGAACTCTGAGTTTCCTGCTTGGAAATCCCTCCTTCCTTTGTAGCCAGCTGCCTAAAATGGGCACCAGTTAAAGTGCCAGCAATAAGTGGGGAGGAATCCCAGCCTCAGGCTTTATGACTGGCCATACTGGCTACAAGAAAGGACCTGTTGGAACAGGATCTTGTTTCCAACCTGAGCAGCACCAGACTCCTTGCAAGGTTTTGACTGTTGGGCAACTATATAGCAATAGCTGGCGGAGGATTCTCTGCAATTTAGGGGTTTCTGAACCAAAGATGGGATCCTTGTGATTAGTTTTAGTAGCATATTAGCAGTAATAGTAGCTGAATGGCGTCTGCTTCTAAGGATCACACATCTGGGAGATCCACTTTGGGACATAGTTTGGTAGACATAGTGGTGTTGGGTTGACAGTTGGACTTGATGATCTTAGGGGTCTTTTTCAACCCTAAAGATTCTGTGATTCTGTGAGATTTCAAGTTCTCTATGTGAATTAACTGATATTGGGTAACTGCTGGTTCTTGATATGAAATAACTGGCATTGGGTAGGGGATTACGAGCAGTTAGAGTCCCAAAACAGTTGTGCTGTATTCTGTTAACCTTCTCATGAAGGTCAGAAGGCTACAAGAAGGTCCCCTGGACTCTGGGTATTCCATGGCCCCATACATTATCTCCCTTAGGAGCAACTGCCCTCAGGGCTATGCAGCAGAGGTTGGGTTAGCAGCTCTAAGGGGTGCATACAGGAAGGGCAGAAGCACCAGAGCTCAGTTTCATGTCTTGCCACAAGACCACCTTTGCACCTTGTCTGGTCTTCTCCCCACTATTGTCCCCTCACAACCCATTTCTCCATTCCATGAAGTTTTCTTGCAGCCAGCAAACACAAGGAAAGCTTCCCCATCCCCCCCATCACCTCGGGGCTGGGATATGGAAAACTTTTCCTCTGGAGTTCTCCTGGGGCAAGGCAAGACCTGCAGCCCTGCTCCTCAGCCTGGACTGCTGACGGGGTGGCTGGGGTGCCACAGCTGGACGTCCCCCTCCGGGTGTCAGAGCAGTCCCTCTGGCCCAGCCCAGCCATTGCATCAACGTTTCCATCCAGGAGGAGATGCCTGCTAAATCTCTTTCTCTTCAAAAAGAGAAAGAAGCCAAGGAAGTCTGGAAGGGAGGGGAGACAAACACATCTGCACCTGGGAAATGTCATGTTTGGTTTTTCAACTCAAAATGGGCAGTGACAGCAGCTCCGTGGGGGCGTGAGTGGGGGGAGCAGTGCAGATTTATAGCTGTGGGTCACACTCCAGCCAAGTATTCTGCCTAGCATCAGCTTCATGAACAAGATGAAGTGCAGAACCTCAAGCACAGGCGCCCTGTTAGAGGAGAAGCACTGGGAGAGCAGGAACAGGGAGTGCACTGCAAGAGGCCGTCTTGCCCCTCTCCCTGCTCTGGGTCTCTCCTTTCAAGGCTGGATCTGGGTAGGTTGGGGATTGCAATGACCAAGCATGACCAAGCTTCAGCAGGTCCTGGGTTTGGTGCCACAAGCACCACAGAAGTCATGTGCTGTAAGCCATGAGCAAAGAAGCTGGAGGCTGAAGCAAACAGGAGTCAAGAACTGCCCTCTTTCAAAACTAAATATAATTCACAGCAGTTCCCAACCCTGCAGGAGGGAGTAATGCTCGATGGAGAACCAAAACCTCTTAGACAACTCCAAATTCAACACCCCGTTGAGCATCAAAGGAGATGCTGTAAGGATTGTCACACCACTGCAGAACATAAAGACCTAAATACTGCCAGAGTTTCCCTTTCTGGCCAGATACCCAGACTGAATCTCTTGTAAATTCAGAACCTCATATAAAAGATTAAGCAAAATTACCAGAGGCTCCTGGTTTTCACTGAGATAAATGTGGTGCAGACCTTGTTCATAGATGTGGGCGAGATTGTCACTTCATCACAGTCTCGTACTGAAAGCTGTGTTTCAGCTGGGTTTTGACACATAATTGATGAATGATACAATGGTGTATTGTGACTGCAATGCCCCTAAATTGTCATCTTTGGCAATGCCTTTTGATGTACCTCTTCAAAGAAAAGCATTAAACCCTGCTCTTTCCCATATAGAATCATAGAGTCATAGAATGATTAGGGTTAGAAGCGACTCCCAGAGGTCAGTCCAACCCCCCTGCAAGAAGCAGGGACACCCCCAACTAGATCAGGTTGCTAAATATGAAGTGGTGACCAGGAGTTCTTGCAAATATGAAGAAAGAGCCTCTAGTGTTGAGGCTTATTATTCTTTATCCCAAGTCTTTAAAGTGAGGCAGGTGATGTTTTTTGACTAATGCTTCTGTTGTGGCTCCATTAGACCCTGTGGGGTTGATGAAGATGTTGTGATAGGGCACTCTGCCTTTTGATTTAGTCCTAGAATCCACTTTGGTGTTTTTAAAATATGTGAATCTGTAGAAAAGGCAGCAGAAAGGACAAGATTTATCAGGGTTAGGCCAGCGTAGCGCACCCTCCAATTCTGTATTTCAGTAGCTGGCTCAGAAGGTTCTGCCAGAAGAGCAGCATCTTGGTGCCTCCTCCAGGACAGTGCTAGACCTCAAGTATTCACCTTGAACAGCTTCAGAAGGAACAAGTATCTTTGAAATGGGGAAAAATCCTGCATACCCACACAAAACACAGAACATGAGGGGTTGCCACAGAAAGCTGAAAGCAGCCTCGGAGCTATCAAGGGCCAGAGCACAGACACAGCCTCTCCAGCACTGCTGGTGTCAGTGCCTAACAGGGTGACACGTCTGTGGGGTTTCCCCTCCTTCCCAGACACATAAGCAGCCCCATGGCCACATCCTTGCAAGGGAAGCAAACCCCAGCCCAGGTGACAGCACCTCTCAGTGCAGCGTTTGTCTGTCAGCTCAGTCCGTGCCGCAGACGCTGGGCTGGGCCCCGGAGCCACTCTCGGCCGTTATCTCCCTCTGTCCCCTCGCTTTGGGCTCTCCCACTGCCAGCACAGCTCCTGATGTGTTTCCTCAGCCCTTCTCTTTGCTGCTCTGTATATCTGTGTGGTCTTGCCCTTCTGGAACCCCACAGTTCTCTCTATAGATATATGTATTGCTATAGAGGATTCCCCCTAGATCTTGACACTCACAACTCCACCCAATACCAGTTCTTCACCTGTCCAGCTGGGATCCAAGGGGCCTGAACATCCTGAATTTTTCTATAGGTGCCCCATAACCCTGAGCCCAGGGGAGGGCTGAAGCTTCCCTGCAATCAGTGGCTCATCTCTGAAAGGACCGAGCTGGGCTCCTCTCCACGTGGTGTCATCACAGAGGTCACCCAGAGCTTACCATGTGCAGAAGTGGCATCTCATGGTGTAAAGCTGCAGGAGGTTCAATTCTGTTGTTTGCCCTCGAGTGCTCGATACCTGTGCAACGTGCTGGGCAGACAAAGGGCACAGCACATCTGTTGCTAATGAGTTAAAAGTCCTACCAGCTTTGATGCAAAACGATATGAAATTGCTGTGATTTATTTATGGGCTTCTAAGGGCTTGTTCTGTGCTGGATAACCTGAAGGGAGAGCTGATGGCAGTCTCTTTCTCTGGAGTTAATTGAAGCCTCCCCATTGATCACAGCAGGAACAGGGCAGAGCCCTGGAGGGAAAATGCCACCACAGGGTTACCTGCACTGTTCCCACCACACCGAGGACAAACAGAGCGACCTGCCTGAGCAGCACCCGCTGTACGTGCTGCAAAGGGCACAGCTCTCCAGGCATCCCACAGAGGTTTCCAAGCTGAGACCTGACAGAGGGGTTTTATTTTCCAAAGAAACCTTAGTCAGAGCTGAGTTATCCCCAGCTTCAGTTTTAGCTTTTGCTCTCCATCCCACCATGGCACCTTGTCAGCATTGCTGACCTTCTGACTCAGAGAGGCCAGCAAGGACCATCCTTCCAAGCCTGACAAGGTACTCTGGGGCCAGACAAAGAGTGTGGTGATACTTTTCCAGCCCAGCTAGGGCAGGTGGTGATGCTCCTCCTCCTGCCCATCCAGGAAGGACAGTGGCTCCAGTCAAGCTGAGGCAGGTGGTGATGCATTTCCAGCCTGGCCAATGTGGGTGGTGAATCTTCTCCAACCCAAGCCAACACAGGTGGTGATGTTCCTCCAGCCTGCATCAATGCAGGTGATGATTCTCCTCCAGCCTGACCATGGCAGGTGGTGTTGCTCCTCTGGCAGCTGTGGTAGAAGCTTAGGAGCAGCCACATGTCCTGCCCTGCAGCAGGATTTGAACCTGGCTGTGGGTGGGAGGGTCTCACAGCACCCGAGCCCACTTGGCAAAGCCTGATCTGGGCAGTGAACAAAGCAGGGAGAGTTTGTGTGTCTGGGGAGCTAATTTCTGATCTCCTACATCCCACAGGCCCTTTGAGGCACATCCTACATCCCCAGGGATTAGGTGGATGCTGATGGAGCAGGATGCTCAGTGGGAACAAGTGGGACATCATGCAGAGGAGACAGGAGTGAAGCCAGTAGGGTCTCGATCCAGGTCAAATGGAAGGAGATCATTCCTCTAGCACTGTGGGCAAGCTGTGAAGCTCCTCATCCTTGGATGCAGTGCATGACAGGGTTTTGTGGCCTCAAGGGGAGTCTGTGGGGGAAAAAAAGGGTGGATTTAGATACTCTACTGACACATGAGGCTATCTTGACTCTCTCATTGTATCTGTGCTGTTAGGAGACAACTGAGCATTGTCTGCACACCTTGGGACTGGGGAAGGGGCCAGACAGCTCAGCCTTGTTCCACAGGATCAAAGCCCAAAGAGGACCGTTAAGCAGAGGAAAGCCATGTCAATGGGGGGATATAATGGCAGATTACAGGGAGTTCCCGGGGTGGCATTGAGCTGCCCAGCCCTGGTCAGCTCAGCCATTAGCATCTATTGTGCTGCCCATTCCTCCCAACCTCTGCCTCACAGGAAAACCTGAGCTGCCCCTTCCCCACAACCCCAGCATTTGTGCTGACATGGAGTCATTGACAGGTTGCCCTTTTATTCACACCATCAGCTCCCCAGGAATCTTTCCATAGGTATTTTGATCCCACAGCATGTCAACGGTGGCCCGGAAAGGGATGGACTCTGCCCCAGGGTGCCTGAGGTCTGGGGGGGGAGCTGAAGGTTTATTCAGCAGAAGAATACCCCGAGCTGGCAGGTGGGACACGGGTACCCTTAATCCCAAATCATTTTTCTTGCTGGCATCCTTTTTTTGTCGTGAATTATTATTATTATGGCCAGCAGCAGGGCGTGGGCTCACCGCCTGGGAGAGCGATATTATTCGCCTCCTTTTGTGCACGGTACCATGTTTGAATTGAGAAACAAAGACGAGCAGCTTGTGCCTCCTGTTGGAAGCCTTCCTATCCCGCTGGGAATCCAGGACCTTTTCATCTCAGCCCATACACTCCATAGGCTTCTCTGCCTCTTCCCATATTTAAGTCTTTAGTAAATATCATAAAAGAGGAAATAAAGGCAATCCCCAGGGCTCGGGAGCCTTACCTTCCCTACATTAAAAAGAGGGGAAGAGAAAGCAGAGATTTAGCCTCATTTTATCACTTTTCAGGCAGAGATTTCAGGGAATAAATAGTATTTATCCCCATTTTGCAGGCTGGAGGCACTTTGGAACAGAGTCTCTTTCACTCCTTGTGTATGCACACAGGTTTGGGGGGATCCAGACCCCGAGCCAGGATCCTGTGCTTGTGGCATCAGTTGTCAGGCACAGCCATGAGTAGGAAAGCAAAGAACTGTCAGACAAATAGCGGCTCGGGTACCCCTGACCCAGCGATGCCAAGGCCACAGGCAGGGTGGGCACAGGAAGGGGATGCTTGGTCCCCTTGGAAACCATCTGGAGACAATTCATCTTCAAATCTGGTACCCTAAAACTAACCCACCCTTAAGTGGAACGATGACAGGCAAAGCAGGGGAGGTTGAGTCTCGATGCTGGTGGGAAGGAAATTACATTGCTGCTAGTAAGGGAGCTGTTTAAGAACATTCAACTTCTTTTAATTTACTGTTTCAAATTGGATGTGAATGTTTGGAGGAAAGTCTTCCCTTTCCATGAAGTTTTTGATTATCTGATGGAAGGCAATTCAAAACAGGACAGAAATATTTCCTTTTTTTGTTTTGGTTTTTTTGGGTTTTTTTTTGTTTAAAATCCAAATTTCTGGCTTGGCTTTCAAAACCCCAAATTAAACCATTTCAATCTGAAATAAACCCAAAAAAATGTTTCTACTACATTTAGAGGTTTTTCAATGGAAAAATGAAAATGCTTCATCCAAGAGTCTGTGACAAAAGGCTCAGCCCTGTGATTGCTCTCTGAAGCACATATACTGTGTGATCAGCCTTAGGTTTGACACCCAGGCAGGTTGGCAAAAGCCCTGGCTCCCAGCTCTGGTTGTATGCTCTGACAACTGCAGTTGCACAATTCCTTGTTATTTCCTAAGCAGAGCAACTCCATGGCAGTAGGTTTCTTGGCACAGATGTGGGGGATGGCACTTCTTTGTATGAATAATGGCGTTCACATGTGGTGGTGGTTCATTCTTTACTCTTTAATATTTCCTTTGACTTCAAAGATATTTTCAGGCCACGTTTTTAATTATGTTCATCTGAGATGAACAGTTTGTCTGCAGGGCAGTTATTGTGCTAGAGGGTGGTGGGGGTGCTGGTGGCTCCAAGGTGGCTTAAGGGACATTTTGAGGGACCATCACCCACAATGCCATGTTCCCTCTGCAGAGACCTGCCACCTAGGAAATATTCATCTCCCCTTCACCAGTGCAGCAAGGTGGGGACTAGTTCCCAGCACCAGGATAGTCTTCAGCAGGAGATCTGGGGGAGGTTATGGATGGGGCAGCTTGGCCAGACTACACCAAGAGCTTCTCCTGCTGGCATTGAGACCAATGGAGAGACACTGCAGCTGTTGGAGGTCATGGTCCCACACCAATATCCAGGCCTTGAAGTAGTCACATGGGCCACAACCCAGAAGCCAGAATTTATTCATGCAAATAGCTGTATAATCAGGAGCTCACAGAAAAAACAGATCATTCCCAAGAAACCCCTGTGGAGCAGAAGGGTTTATGCTCCCCATGACTCTCATTTTCAGTACCTTGCTCAGCTGGAATGAACTCAGGTCTCCACTGGTACAAATACAACTAGAAAAGAAATGAGTTTGCAGCCCTGACTGCTTAGAAAAGCTGCAGGAAAGCACATCTTGGTCTGTAAGAGCACAGGAGCAGTCAGTGCTCACCCTCTGCTGTTCTCTGGCTCTTGCTCCTGGGAGTGACGGACACCGTCAGCGGCACTGTCCTGCAGGAGATCTGCAATGTGCCGTGGGGGTGATAACAAAAGAAGCTGTGGTTGCTCCAACTTAAAAAAAATTATGCCTGGCATCGTTGGGTTGGGTTAAAGCTTTTCACTCGGGGTGTGTGGGCGAGGGCTCGTGTGTGCGTGTTCACCCGTCCGGCGAGGAATGTCGTTTGAGTGGCTCTGGATACATTGGATACAGCTCACTAGAGCTCTGCAGGTTCCCCAAGGACTCTAATAAGTGGTACATTTGGTTTGCTTTTCCTCATTATTTCTAAGTTTTCCAGCTCTAACGCCAAAGGAGCCTGTATTCTATGTAATTATTACTCAAAACTTTGAAAACATTAAGTAGGAAAAATAGGCCATTAAACAACTAAGCAGCAGAGTAACAAGTGTGAATTATGGCTCTGCCCTGTGGTTTGACTGTGATGGGTTTGTTCCACCCTTGGAGAGATCTTGGAGAAGGATAGGTTGAGTGGATTGTTTTGCTTAATCTCTCTGCTGTCAGAGTTGCAGTCCCCAGAGAACGCAGATCTATAGAGAAATGTGCCTCCCCTTTGAAACACAGTGCACATGCCCAGCTCCCAGCAAAGGACTTTTGTTCTGTGCTGATTTATACAGTTCTCCGGGGCAAAGAGAAGTGGCTGTCATGGTTGCAAGGATTACTCACTACTGGAGGGAAGGGTGGACTAGGCAAGAATAATTTGTTCTCTTGACTGGGCATGGAAATCCCACTCCCCCCTTCGTTGGTCTCCATCCCCCTGTCCCCCATCCGTCACCCACAAGGGGATGCTGGTTCCCAAGGTGCTGCACGCCACAGCTCTGCCCAGAAGAAGGCTCTAGGGATGCTTGGCATGGGGTGATGCCCTTCACCTTGCACTGCCAGCCCTGCTGAACGATAACCTAGCCTGAAAGGGGACATGGCATCTGAGCATCTCACCCCAAGCGGTGGAGAACGGCTGATGGCAGCTCACCACACCCCCCAGACACCTGCCCAACAGGGAGGTGCACCACCCCAGGGGTGGCTGCTTCTTCCCAGAGATTCTGAAAGGCAATTTGGTGTGCTAAGATGTAACCCACGTGGCTACTGAAACAGGAGTGTGGGCTTTCACTGTGTCCACAGATTGCTTGTCCATGTGCAAGCTCTCCATGATGAGCATCTTCTAAATATACTCATGGTGCTGGGCAGAGGCTTCTAAGTGTTACTTCAACACAGGAAAAACCTATGAGTCTGCTCCTGGTGTACAGGGATGTGCCACAGGGTCCTGGAGCAGCTGGACCCCTGTGGCTGTGGTGGTGGCCCCACGCCCACCCCATGGTGCAGACACCTCAGAGGGCTCAGTTTATCCATCTGAGAGTAACTTGCCAACAATGGCAACTCACCCGTTCCAGTAAAGGATGTGACTTCACTTATCTGCTCCCAGGATTTCTCTGCTTGTTTGTTTTGTTTTCATCCTCCAAGGAGGAGGAGGAGGAGGAGGGTGGCGCCTCCGCATGCACAGGGCCAGCCACCTCTGAACCCCAGCGCCAGAAGCCCTTTTCATGCTCTATAAATTTTATTGGAAAATCTGTTTCGCTTTGGGGGG
>VXBZ01004238.1:74275-91313 GCA_013399135.1 Heliornis fulica
GGGGGGAAGAGGGTGTGTTGTTTTTTTTCCTCCCCCAGTAACGCACCATGAAAAGGCTCATTAAAAAGTGAGCTCCTCACTCTGATTAATCCTTCCAAGCAGGCAGAGGTGACACATGCTAATGACATTTCCAGCCGGGCTGGTCCCCTGAGATCCCCGCTGCTGTTGCAGGCCAGTACCGCCGAAGGAGACAGCGTGTTGGACGCTGGAAAGGTTGCTCTTGGCTGCAGCGTTCATTTGTAGTGGAGAAACGCCTGCAGGAGCCAGGCAATTGCTGTCTCTCCAGCAGGCCTAGGAGACTTTGTTCTCCAGATGCATCTCACAGACTGTCCTCCTATGGACATTGCCTGTTTCCAGAAAATTAACTGGCTCGTGAAGACAAGGAATGGACATCCCTGGCATCTGCACAGATCTTTGCGGCACGTACCGAGCTGCTGACCGTGGACTTCTCTAAGGCTGGCTACACCAGGTTGTTTTGTTAACCTCAGACTGCTGCTTGGCCCCTGCCAAGGCTCTGATGTTCTTGGAAAACACTGGGCTAATGAGATGCCTTTCCAAAACAACAGCTGACTTAATGAACCGGCCATTGGCTTAGGAGAAGGTGATCACCAGCAAATAGGGGCAAGGTGGATCTCTTTGGATCTTCCTTCGCCCCATCACTGCCTGAGTTTGGTGATAAGGAGGTCTACCTTAACCCCAAATGCTTCTCCACTATTTTCCTCGCAAGCCAAACCTGACTTCTTGTGAAGGTCCTGGGATGCAGGTCCAGTTCAGTTGTTGCGAGAACCCAAAGTTGAAAACTTCCTCTGCCCCTTCCTGTTTGAAACCAGGATCCCCATCCAGCTGGAGAAAGGAAGAACCAGGGATGTTCCCAGACTGTGTGAAGGATGTCTGGAGCCACACAAGGTGTGCTGGATGGAGGGCAGACCCTGCTCAGGGTATGCCAAGCAGCCTGTGCTGTGCTGACATTTCTCCTCTTGGACCCAGGTCCACAGTGACACAAGGCAGAAAACCATGAGAAGAAAACTCACATCCTGCCAGGTTCCCCTGCCCTTAGCAAACACCCAGCCCTTTATGCACAGGGTGTTTCATGTAAGCCTTGACATGTACCAGCAAGATGTACCCGGCGCTGACTCCCAACAGCTTTGCTTTTCTCAAAGGGTCTTGGCCATTGTGGCCAAGAAACATAAGGGCTCTGTAATGCTTTGTTGGGCCAGGAATAGAGTTGATTTGTTGAAAGAAGGTTACCATGTTGTAGAAGTAAGAAAAGGGAGTTGTATTTAAACTGGCACGGGGCAGCTGTTTTCACTTAAACAGAGCTATGCACAGAACATAGCTCATGGCTGCTTCTTTGCTGAGGTCTTGTTCATTTTGGCCTGAGCAGCCCAGGGTCAAGGAGGCAGGGGAAGGGGAGAGATGCAAAGGGCAGGACAGAGCAGTCCATGTTGCTGGAGCCAGGAACTCATCTGGTGTGAGCAAGAATGGCGCCTTGCTGGCTTCTGAGCTGATGACACAGGGACCAGTCGGGGCCGATGCTGGGCTGGTGCTGAGTCCAGTACCTTCCCTGATCTTCAACCTTCTGATCCCAGCCACTCCCAGCTTGGTAGCTCAAAGGATCTCTCGCAGACCTGCCAAGCTGGAGCATTCCTAGCACTGCCCTGCAGCCAAATTCAGGGTCCAGCACAGAGAGGATGCTCTGGAACCAATTTTACTACACCAGGGCTTTCCCCTCTTGAAGGTGTTGGAACTGTGTAGGAACTGGACACAGAGGTGGTGAAGCATCTCTGAGATGCATTACTGTCCTAAAGGGAGCTTTTCTAGGTGAGTAGGGAATGTTAATAAAGCTGGAGAAAAAAAAAATTAGAAAAAAAAAATTAACTTTGCCAAAAAAAAAAAGCTGTGAAAGACACCAGTAGTGGGAAGGGATGGGACAGGAGACTGTTTTCTTGGTGTAGTTGAAAAAGGGTGGTAAGAGCACCAGCAGCTTTGCAGACAAACGCCCCAGGGTCATGGAGGTGGGGGGTTTTGTCTGGTGGACCTCTCCTACCTCTTCTTTTGGGGTCCCTGCACAGCGAGCTGTGAGATCCTAGCCTGCTTTATCTTGGGTGGCTGAACCAGCCCGAGTTAAAAGGGGATGAACATAATACAATAGAGTTCGACTTTGTTTCTGCTCTGTGCGGTTCATTCAGAGGGATTACAGGCGCTTTTCAGCCTGTTACCACCTGGAGAGACAAATACAAGGGAGCGCTGGTTCGAATAGGCTACCCACCGAGCACCCTTAATTCTGCCAGAGCCAAAGTTACAGAAGGTTAAAAATGATCTGGGCAGGATCCTGGTCGAACAATCGCCCCGAGCAGGGGGACGTGTTGGGCGCACAGGGACGCCAGGCAGCGCTGCCCGGGTTTGTCAGCAAAGGGTTTGGAGTCGTCGGCTGCAGACAGTCAAGGGGGCTGCTCTCTGCAGCGAGGCCCTGAGAGGGACACAGGCATGAAACCAAGCTTAGAACCCCTCTAAAGGAAACTGTCTGTTGCATGTTTAAAGGAAAAGAGAATTTAATTGCATAAGCAGTAAGGGGGAAGGTTGATGGGGCTGAGACCTGTGTGGTTTGGGAGTGTGGGAAAACCCTCTGCCTGTTTTCTGATGTGGGTATTATTTATGGCTGAAGGGATAAATGCTGAAGGGCATCAGGGCCAGGTCCATGTTTCCTCATGCATATGCAGCATCTCTGCTTCCTACAAGGCGGGATGGAGTCACCCTGAGCACTCTGGGTTGGGGGCATCAGGCAGTACTCCATTCCCTGTGTTGCTGGAGCTGATGGAGACATCCCAAAGGGCCACCACAGGGTGGAAACCTGAATACTCCTGTCTTATAGACCAGCTGAGCATCCCAGACTTACGGTCACACTTCTTACCTCCAACCATCATCAGAACATTTTTTTTCCATCCAGGTGGAGTCCCTGATCTTCAGTTTGAATATTGTTTATTTGGGGCTGTTTTGCCTGAAAGAATGGGATTTTTAGTTCACTAAAACATGAGATGAGTGTCAGTGAAAGCAAAGGTTGTTTTCCAAGATCTGTTGCTGACAAAGGCTCACAAGAAACATGCATCCTATGTCTTTAGGGCAATAATACTTACAATGTCCTTGTAAGAGGCCAAATGAGACTGGAGGCAGGGCAAGAAACCCCATCGAGGGCTGATGTTCCTTGAGCCATCAATCCTTTCAAAGAGCTCCCAAAGAAAACAGCCTGTTTGGGGCAATGTCTATTGCTCAAGTCTCATGTTCAGAGGGTGATGATGGAGGGCAGCCGCCTGCTCACAGTGGAGGCAGGCTGCGAGCTCCTGTCCTTAGCCAGGGCTGTGACGGCTGCGGTTTCACAGTCCCTGGGGCCTTTCTCCTGCCCACACTGCCAGCCTCAGCCACACAGTGAATGGATCCAGGACTGGAACCAGTGATAAATGACCCAGCAGAAGTGTGGGGTTTTTTTAAAAAGAGATCAAAATCTTATTTCTCAGCTGCAACACTCTCCATGCAGCTGTCCAAATAGATGGGAAAGGACCTGCCTATGTTCATGCTGCTGAAGAAATACCCTCCATCACCCAGAAAGGCATCGGGGGCATGGGCAGGACTTGGGTCTTCAGAGTGCCATGGGGGTGCTCAGCTCCTCTGCCTCCAGTGCCAGCACCACACTGTGCCCACAGCAGTCTGGTCCATCTGCAGGAGCAGCTCCTGGGATGAGCTGTGTGTCTGCAGAGGTCTGCTGCATGCCATCAGTTTTAATCCAGGGAAAATTGACCCACAGAGACCAACAGCTTGGGAGCCTGCCCAAGCAGCAGCCAGCAGTGAGTGGCTGTGCCTCAGCATTCCCAGCCACCCACCAGCTGGTCCCAGGGCAGAAACATCCTCATCCCTTCCTTGGAGAAGGGCTCTGGAGTTACATTTGAAACAGTGCTTGAAAAAACTCAATTTTTATATCTTCTTTTTGCTGGAAAACACAGCTCAAAGTTCCTCATGTGTGCTGCCATCTCCAGCACAGCTCACCCTGAATGCCAGGCAGAGGGAGTGGGGGCAGTGTCCCAGGAAGGGCTGAGCTGTGCCCAGAGCCAGCTGATGGCACCAGTTGCTCTCACCCACAGTCTCAGCACGAGGCTGCAGTAGATACTCCAATTTCAGATTACAAGTGTCAGTTTAGTTTAGCTTGTCACCAAAAGCAATAAATAAATCCCTCTCACTTGTACTCCCTGAAATGGTGCAGCTGGAACAAATCTGCTTTGCTGATGTCAAAGGGTTTTCTCCCTCTGGGGGAACATACTTGGACATAGGTGGAGAAGAATTGAGGTCCTCAGGGGGGCATCAGAGAGAGCTTTAGGTTGGTTGTCCAAGCTTGGTTTTAAAAGAAGTAGTGTTTGTCCTGGTGAAGATATGTCTCTTTCTCTGCTTGTGATTGGTGGTTGCCAGGTCTTTCAGGTGAAAAGATGTTTATTTTCCAAGTGGAGTCAGCCACCATCCCACTGCTGACAGCCAGGACCCCAGTCCAACATCCCACATGGCAGCCAGAAAATGCCAAGGGCCAGATTCAAGCCCATCAGAAGTTAAAAGAGCTTCAGCCACTAACTCAGGGCTGAGAGCCGTGTTCCCTCTGCTTCTCCATCCATCCTCACCCTCCTGCCCTTGCTAGGCTAGTGTCTGCTCCCGATGGCTCCTCTTCCCTGCCTCTGACAGCAAGGTGATCTTTTGGTGGGTGTCATGGGTTCATTGTTCCTCATCTCAACCCCCGAGTCCCTGCTTTTGTTTCCTAATGTAGGAACATCCCTTTAGGCCCTGAGCGTTCCCTGACATCAGCGTGAGCGCGGCGCAGCCCGTCGGGTGACAAACATCTGGGTTCCTAGGAAATGCTGCGTATTCCTGCCGGTACTCTGCTGCCTGTTAATGCTTATAAAATTATGTTTATTTCCTGCCATGGGGATCAGGCTTCAGCTCAGGGTTATTTCCAGGGCTGTGGCGAGCTTTGTGCCAGAGATGCAAACCGTGGCAAACAAGTACTTAAAAGCCTTGTGTTCAGCAATGGGCAAACCACAGACACTTCAGAGCTTTGGCTTGGGAAACTGGTGGCCCGAAGGAAGGCAAGAGAAACTGGTGTGTACAGGAGCACCCCGAGGGGCTCCAGGACTGGGTGCAGCTGGGGATGGTCATCTCACTCAGCTTCGAGGCTGTGGCTGGTGGGGTAGTACCTGGCCCAGGAAGGACAGTGACACACCTGAGGACATGGTTGGGCTTCTCTGGGGAGGTGGTTGGTGGTCCATGTAGCAGCTGGCTTGGATACCCAACCAAAAAAACCCCTGTGGAAGGGTTTTTGCACATCAGCCTCTGCTGTAGATGGGATTTTTGGAGCTAAAGTGTGTCTGCGTCTCCCTGAGAGTGCCAGGCTTGGTGTGGGGCGAGCATGTGCAGAGGCAGGGGTTTGCTTCAGGCAGCTCTGGCTCATCAGGTCGGGTAGGAAGGTTTTGGGCAGTTGTCTCTGCACAGGAGGGACCCCCTGTCCCAGGGTGTAGCTTTGTGGTCCCACACTCTGGGGAGGAGAGCTGAGGGAGGCTGAGTGCCTGCGGCTCAGGCCAAGCTGGGAACAGCAAAAGCTTTTCTGTCCGGAGGTGGGCTTGAGCTCAAGCTTGTTTCCTTTCTCTTGCCAAAGCATCTGCTGTCCTGCACACTTCCCTTCCCCCCTTCCCTCCAGGATTTCTGGCCATAGAAATGTTTGATCTGATTCCCACCCACCCACCTCCCGCCAAAACCCCTCTTTGGTCTGATGGCCTGTGGCTTGGTTTCCCTCCTCTGGTTGCCTTGAGGAGACCTTGGCTTTGCAGTGTCCTTTCACAGCGGAAAACCAAAGTGCTGCATTTCAAAAATGCCCAGCTGGGTATTTCCAGTGACCTAACAGGAAAATCAGAGTTCCTTTACAGCTCAATCACCACAACCTTGGGAGCAGCTCCAGCTAGTCCCAAGCAGCTTTAATCAATTGATAATTTCTTTGGCTGGAAAAATGTCCCCTGTCTGGGTTGGGATCCCACAGCGTCAGGGCTCGTGGGTCTGGGTCTTGCTGCGGTGGAGCCTCACAGGGGCAGCAAATCTGAAAATTGGTCTGTAAAGGATGAGGGTGGGTGATGCCCAGTGAGGATCCTGTTAGCCAGGAGCACTCCTGAGGCTGCCGGGGCCGAGCGGGTCTGTCTGCTTTGGGGACATGGCAGATTTTTTTCCAGGTGCACCCCCAGTCAGCTGGTGCTGTGGTGGCCTTACCACCATCACACAGAGGTGGAAATGGAAAAAGATCCCAAATGCCCACTTCCCAGCTCAGGCCTGGGTATAAAGGCTGGTCTGAGCCTGCATTACACCTCTCTCACTGAGTAGACTTGGGCTGCAGGTAGCATATCTTGCTGCATGGTGGGACATGGCCAACCTAGGGGTGTCACAGGACACCTTTCCCTTGTTGCCTCCTTGACAACCCTCCTTGGTCTGCACAGTTGAACAGCAAGACACCTGGGAGGTCTCTCCTGCTGCTCATACCATATACAGTGGCTTGGTCCATGAAGAACCCATCACCCACACCAGAAAGCCTCCTCAGCCCAGACCGTTCACAGGGTCTGTGGGATGAAGGGATATCCTCATGGACAGAAGCTTTGGGGAAAAAGGGAGCAGCTGAATTTAGAAACACTGGAGAAGTCACTGGCACAGCAGCACCACAGCCTTAGGGCCTGCTCCTGAGGCTCTCAACATCCTCAGCCCCCAGCAAAGCCGAGGCGGTTCCCATCTGTGGGGACCAGACCCTTCTCGCTGACTGTGTATTGTTATGGAAAGCCTCTTGCTGGGCCCTGTGAAGTCATTCAGGCTCGTTTTGTGGCCATGCTGGAATGCACTAACCAGGAGTTGTTTTGAGGTCAGAAAGGAATAAGCTTTTTGCAGACAATTGATGTTGTGATTGAAAACATCCACGAGAGAGAGGAGGCGGGAGGGAGGTCCTCTTTCCTGTTTGGGAAATAGTTTCTCACTGCATCCATCAAGCGAAAGAATTCTGTATGAAAAATTAATTTACAAAAGTTTCTGGGGCACACGTGCCTGAAAATGAACCACAGCAGGATCAGAGGTTTGGCTCAGAGCAACGTCCAAGACTCAAAAGCAGAGGCCAGATTAAAACACAGGGCTCCTTGCTCCCAGCCGGCTGCTGTAACTGGAGGAAATGCAGTTTCCTTAAAAGAAATGCAATCTCCTCTCTGCAACACTTGGGCAAAATTCATGAACTCCAGCTGAAGCCTGGAGCAGGTCTCCCACTGAGACAGGCTGCAGGAAAGTGGGGATCGCTTCAAAAAAAAAAAAGGATGGAAAAGAAAAAAAATATCCCCTAGATGAAGGGATTAGGCCTGTCACCCTGCCCTCTGCCTCCTTAATCTTCCAGCCCAGGGCTTTTCCAGCCCCATCCTGCAGCAGTAAATGTCACCCCAGGTGTGACCCAAGAAGAAGTCACATCATGTGACACCGTCACGCTACGGCCACACTCTCTCCGTGAGAGCTAAGCACCATCAGCACAACGTGGTCCCCAGCACAGCAGGACTGGCCTGGCCCAGCTTTTCCCAGGTTTCTAGTCCCAACGTGGAGTCAGACAGCCAGAGACCCTTCCCATGGGCTACCTGTGAGGGACAGGAGGGAGGAGAGAGGGCAGTCTGGATGTTAGCTGAGTAGTGTCCCTAGCAGGTTAGATTCAAGCTATTGGCACAACTTCAGGATATTTTTGGATGGGAATATGTTCATAACTGTTGAAGGAGGGAAGGTTTATGTTAGATATCAGGGGAAGTTCTTCACAGAGAGAGTGGTGAGGGGCTGGAACGGGCTGCCCAGAGAGGTGGGGGATGCCCCAACCCTGGAGGTGTTCAAGGCCAGGTTGGATGGAGCCCTGGGCAACCTTGTCTAGCTCCAGGCCTGGAGGTTGGTGGCCCTGCCTGTAGCAGGGGGGTTGGAATCCGATGGTCCTTGGGGTCCCTTCCAACCCAGACCAGTCTGAGATTCTGGGATTTGGGTTTTGTGGGGATGCTACTCAGTTCCTGCCTGAGCCATGGTTGCACCCAGGCACGCTCCCTCCCTCCCTCTTGTCACTGCAGGGATGCTCAGACCCAGGGCAGAACCAAGCCTTCTTTTGAGGTGGTGGGATGGGCAATTTTAGTGCCAAAGTGGCCTGACCCCTGGCTCGAGTGGCATAAGCCCAACTCAGAGCATCCTCTTTGCCACTGCTACCACTTCCAGGCAGTTTCCCGGGATGTCTACACATCTGCAGCCCTCCTTTGAAAGGATCCAGACCTGCAGACTATGCCAGGGGCAGTTTGAGCTGTGGTGCTAATTGCCGGTGATAAGCTAATTAAAGGGTTCTGATAAAATCTGCTGGCAGGCTAAGGAGCGTGTGGTGGCCCCATCTTCCCCAGGGCAAGGGAGAAGGTGGCTGCTGGGACACCCAGGTTTCCAATAGACCCCCTGTGCTGACCNACCCCAGGGAACCCACCGCTGGGCGCAACCGTTCCTCGGGTCTGGGCTAAAAAGAAAAGCAGAGTTTTCACGGATAAGCCCAGCCTGAAGCACACGCAGCTTTGTGAGTTCAGGCGTTCCCCTCCAGCCCTTCTCCAAAGCCCTGCCCGGTTGCCATAAATGCTGTCACGGCTGGGGATTAACCGTCCTCTTCAAACAGCCCTGGTTTTCCCTGGCCCCCCTGCCTGGGTGAAAGGCGAGGGCTGGGCTGGCCAAGGCAGCGTCCCAGGGCTGCAGCCTGCACGGGAGATTCACCGCGGCTGAAAAGCTGGGAAATCCCTGTGTTTGACTGGCTTTGATCTGGATCAAATCCCTCAGAGTGAAAGAGGAGCAGGCCCAGGAAGGCCGGGGCCGTGTGTTTTGACTTTATGCCATCAAAGTTTGCCCTAAGCAGCCCTTGAAAGCATGCAGGTAGCCCTGGGCTGGGAGTGAAGTGCTGCTGCTCTTCCAGGTGCATCATCCCTGCCCGAGGCAAGATGTACTGTCAGATCTGGTGGCTTTTGCTTCAGGATTGAAGCCTGGCTGCTCCACACTTGGTGGTGCTGGGTCAGTGGGATCACTCCCAGCCCCACACTAACTCAGGGCTGAGGTGAGCTGAGAAGAGCTGGGAGCTGCTTATCCTTCCTGTGCTGTTCTCTGGTGCTGGCAGAGTGTTTCCATACCCACCCCATTCCCCTTGTCCTGCACCACCAAGTATCTTGCCATCCATACTCTCAGGACTTTGCTTAAGGTAGAGGAGACTTGGCTTGAAGTCCTTGCCCTACATTGCCCCTCATAACCCAAAGATACTTGTGCTTCCAGCTCATCAGTTCTTTCTATAAGGAGCCTAACTCCTCTATGATCCCTCACTAGACCTTTTCCATGCCTTGGTTTCACCATTAATAAAACTGGCAGATAGATGCTTGTGAGGCTGAGCACACGCAGATGGTGAGGCTCCCTGAGATACTGGTACCTGAGGAGCACCAGTGCTGCTGAGTGATCAGGTTAATGCTGCCCATCACTCACAGCAGCCCAGACCCGTCTCTGGGACGAGCTTTCCACCACTGCAGACTGTCAGTAGTCAGCTGCCAAGCAGGTGAAAGGAAAAATGACATATCCCATGGCAATCAGGGAAAGTGAGAAGGTGAAATACCGTGTTCCAGATGGACCTGTGTGTGGGACACCAGAGCTGACAGCTGTTCCCTTACAGAGGGATGTGACCTTTTAATGTTCACAGTTGCTGAGGGCTTGAGCGCTGTGGGCCGGTGCGTTTTGGTCCCACGCACACGTGGGATGGCAGCGCTGCCTCCCACAGAGACCTCCACAGCAGGCAGAGGATACTGTGCTCTTCCACATCAACCACTCAAGCCAAGGCAGCAATCAACATTTCTGCCCAGAGCCTGTTACACAGAACCATTAACAGTAGCACTGCTGCCCTGATAAGGCGGGATAAGCCTGTCAGCTTCCGATAAAACCTCAGTCTCCAGGAAGACAAAATACACCAGCCTGGCAGGGCAGCACAGAGCAGAAAGCCACTGTCCCACAGCAGTGGGGGTAGCAGGGCAGACAAACGTGTCCCAACACCTCCCAGAAATACTTTCAATGTCTGTGTCCATGATAACGCTGATGGGAGGTCAGGCACATAAGCTGGAGTCTTCCTTCTTTCTCAGATCCCCGGATAACACCCCGGTGATAAGATGGCTCTGTTTACCAGGGCTCACAAAGGAGAGCTTTGTCCACAGCCAGTCTCCCTGAGCAAACAGCATCCTTGGCTCTTCACACCTGCCAGCTCCGAGCTGGAAACGGGTCCAGGCTAACGTGGGCAGCTGGTGGATGTTTATCATGTCAGGCTCAGGACTGCACCCAGGACCGTGTGGTCGCAGTGTGAGCTCAGGTTTGGGAAGACTCGGACGCAGAATTAAAATTCCTGTCTGTTGAGGTTCCTCAGCTACAAGTGAATTTTCAAAATGCATCTACCATCTTCCTGCAGACTCACAGACAATTCTGGCTCCTCTTAGCAGAGCTGGCAGCCTTTCCAGAAACAAAACCTCCCAGGAACCTTTGGAGGATCCAAACGGTGCCAGGTTCCAGAAAGGGAAACTGAGGCACAGAGGTGCAGCTGCATGGTGTCACCAGCTGTGATGGCCAGGGAAGTGTGTGCCTGTGTGGCAGCTAAATGTGCCTTGGGAGATGCAGTGGTGGTGGGCAGGAGGGGGATCAGCAGCAGGGAGAGCCGACCACTGCTGGTGCCTCGGCATCAAGACAGCTGCCACATTTTGGGTGTCATAGAGCAGGAGGAACTAGAGCAGAGGGAGCAAACATGGGTCCTGTTTTCATAGTCTCTGCAGTACTGACTGATCAAATAAATGGGGTTAATTTGCAGCAATCTACTGCATTGTATTAGCATAACAAGGAAGCAACGTGTTGGTGGTGCCTAGCCTCAGGCTCCTGGAATGACATTTCCCACATACCTGCCTTGGCAGAGCACTGCAGATTTCCAGGGGCTCAGGCCCTTTTCTGGGTTGTTTGATGGTGAACTGAACCATCACCTGAAGTGATTAGGGAACCTTATTGCCAGAAAAATTGAGAGGGACCCACCATGCAGACTTATTTTGATCTGGATCAAAGACTTAAGATCAAGACTTATTTTGGACTGGATCTTCACTGCACAACAGCTGATGCAGGAAACCAGACCAACGAAGCACTCATCTGCTTTGAAACATGTTAGTTAATTAATTAAGCACAGTGGAAAAAATGTTTTCCCGTAGTGGGTGACTCCCAATCTCAGCTTGAGCAGCTTGGAGTCACTCAAGGCTTTGGTCTCTTATCTGGACCTGAGCATCCTTTCTGACACAGCCAGGGGTTGCAGCTGGGGATGGCAAGGGCAGAGATGAGTTTTTCTGACCCTCCAGGTCTGGTCTACTGGCTGGGAAGAAGTTGTGCTGAGGAGCATCTCTTGGCCAGGGAAAGAGCCTCTGGCCAAGGCTAGGCTGTGTGCACAGAGCAGGGACAGCCCCCATGGCCAGCCTCTCCACAGCAGCACAGACACTCAGCCCGCTCTGACGGGTGGAAATGAATGGGCTGAGCTGCCAACTGCTCCCCTGAGCCAGCTCGGCCTCGGAGAGAAACCAAAACCCTTCCCAAGAGCTGTCATCTGTCAAGCTTGTGTTACTGTCTGGCATGTCAAGTGGCCAAGCTGAGGTTTGTAATTCGTGGCAAACAGGAGGAGGCCGCAGCAAGTGCTCCCAAAGCCATTCTGTGCTCCATCACCCAGTGGGAGGCAGGGGCTGGAGCAGCATCTGCAGGCACAGCAAGGACCATCTCCTGAACATCTCCTCCACAATGTGAGACACAAAGGAGGTGACCATCCCTTTGTAGAGAGCCTTTCCCCAGAGCTCTTGCCCATGCAAGCAGCTCCACAGATTCTGATGGAAGCTGTCTGCTGGGTAACAGCCTTTCCTGGCTCAGAGAGTCACAGAATCACAGAATGTCAGGAGCTGAAGGGGCCTCCAAAGATCATCTAGTCCAACCCCCTGCCCGAGCGGGATCACCTCGATTAGATCACACAGGAACGTGTCCAGATTGGTCTTGAATGTCTCCAGAGAAGGAGACTCCACAACCTCTCTGGGCAGCCTGGCCCAGGGCTCCCTCACCCTCACGGGGAAATAGTTTTTCCTTATATTCACATGGAACTTCCTCTGTTCCAGCTTGGACACGTTGCCCCTTGTCCTGTCACTGGCCAACACCTAGAAGAGCCTGGATCCACCCTCCTGACACTCACCCTTAACATATTTATAGACATTAATGATCACTCTGATCTCCCCGATCACCCCTCAGTCTCCTCCAAGCTAAAGAGCTCCAGCTCCCTCAGCCTGTCCTCAGAAGGTTCCACTCCATCATCTCAGTGGCCATGCACTGGGCTCTTTCAAGGAGTTCTATTTGCTTCTGGAACTGAGGGGCCCAGAACTGGACACAATACTCCAGGTGAGGTCTCACCAGGACAGAGTAGATGGAGAGAAGGATCTCTCTTGACCCACTAACCATCCCTCTTCTAATATACAACCCAGGATGCCATTTGCCCTCTTGGCCATGAGGGCACATTGATGGCTCATGGTCACCCTGCTGTCCCCCAGGACCCCCAGGTCCCTCTCACCTGCACTGCTCTCCAACAGGCCAGTCCCCAACCTATCCTGGTCCCTGGGGTTGTTCCTCCCCAGATGCCAGACCCTACACTTGCCCTTGTTCAATCTCATTCAGTTTCTCCCTGTCCAGCTCTCCAGCCTCTTGAAATCTTGTTGAGTGGCATCACAACCTTCTGGGGTGACAGCCACCCCTCCCAGCTTCGTGTCCTCAGCAAACTTGCTGACCGTGCACTCTATTCCCTCATTCAGGTCATCAGTGACTATGTTGAGCAGAGAAGGATTCTGTCTTCTGGGCAGGGGTCCCCTTTTCCTTGCTGGCACAGGGGTGTGGGTGTCTGAGGGGTGTAAACACACAGATGCAGCCTCTGGCACTCCCCGGTGTGACGAGACAATGTGACCCCTGCAGGGAGGAGGGAAGGCAGCATCAAACCGATGATGGTCAGGGGAAGGACAGAAGGGTCATTCAAGGACGGACAGAAGGGTCATTCAAAGGGTAAAGTGGTGCCAGCTCAGCCTCCAAAGGGAAATCTTGTGAGAGATGCTCTTCAGAGAGGGGATCTGGTGGAGACACAGGGACCATGGACTCAGTGTCACCTCAGAGGGGATACCGCTGGGTTTGGGGGGTTGACCAGCCACCACCCATGCACGGCTTTGTGACCGGTGCTGGTGGCAGTCGGGGTCTCCCAGCCTCACGGTCCCTCCAGCTGCCTCTGCCTGGGGCCAGTTTAACAATTCCCCTGGCCCTGCTCCAGACAAGATTGGGAAATGATGTAGGGTTAAAAAACCACAACACGTTCCTGAGCACGCTCTGTTTGTTTTCAAACTGGACCCGGCACAGCTCGACCTCACGGGCGGTGGAATTAGCACAACCGGAGGGGGCAGCGACTGGGCACATGAGTGGCATCATTTTAAGCTGGGTCTGCCCTGAAGGAATCAGAGCCCAGGCTGGTTTAGAACTGCTTTGCAGTGCTTTCACCCCTCAGAGGCTGGGGGAACCACGGCCAAGTTTCCTGAGGCCTTGGGGAAGGGATGGAAGCAGCGCTAAGGCTGTTTGTATCCCGGGCTGAGCGGTTTTAATACAGTTTTTAAGATGTTTTGCTGGGTTGGTGGCATTATCAGGCCTTTTTGCATTTTGAATAACCTTTGCTCTCGATGCATGAAGTCTTTTAGTATCTGTTTCTGCTGTGACATTAACCCTTAGATGGCTGATAGACTCCCACATCAGAAACATGGGAAATCTTACAGGAGAATGCCTCGGGCTGGGGCAGGAACGGCTTTGCACTGGGTGAGCTGACTCCTGCCCCTGGCTCTGCTCTGGAGCATCACTTTGGGGTCTGCAGTGTTAGATTCTTGTCCTCCTTTTGAGCTCTAGGGCCCTGGTTTTAAGAGAGAAACACAAAAGTATCGATGAGAACTAGCACTTAGAGCCTGGGATGCTGGTTTTGGCACCCCGAAAGGCACCCGCGCGCCCCGCAGCGGTTCGTCACTGCCCGTTGAGGCCACCAGACTGGACAGGTCCGAGGTAAAGCACCGGTGTGTAGAGAGAGGAGAAAGGTCCTGCAAAGCACCACAACCCCCACAGGGTGGGAGGAAAGCTGCTGCTGAGTTCTGTACCAGATAAGAGGGAAACCACAAGGCCAGAGCCTAAGTGGATAAATTGCTCCCAAGTGGATTCCCCTCGGACTCTAAATAAACATCGACACTTAATGAGCACCTCGGCAGGGTGGGGGTGGGNCTCTCTGATAACCCTGTTGTGGGTGAGCTCTCCCCATTGCCCCTGCCTTCGGGTGGCATCTGGATGAATTACTGAACGCAAACAATTAATTTCAAAGTATTTACAACCTCAGGAGGCTGGATTTGGATGGGGCAGTGAAGTAAAGGAAGCTGATGACAGCCTGGTATCACCTCCCAGATTGAAACAGAGTTCACTTCTTGACTTTTCCTTAATTAAAAATACAATTAATTAATTGATTGATAGCCTGGAGCTGATCTGCAAGATTCCTGCCCAATACCTGATTTGCAGAGAAAATCTCACAGCTACTGAAGATCACCCACACTGTGCCTGCGAGCAGCGTGCTGGGACCTGAATGTGGGTGCAATGTGCTGGTGGTTTCAGTGCAGGACAGGAGATCCCAGGCACGAGTCAGCCCCCAGCTGAGGACCACCTAGAGCTCTCATCCCACCCATCAGAGATAGTTCCTCCAGTCCTTGCTGAGGCAGGCTCCTGATGTAGACTGCATCATCTCCAGACAGTTTTCAGACGGGCTCTAGATGGAGGAACGCTCCAGTCTCTGCTGAAGAGCAGCCCACCTTCCCTCCCAGCACTCTCTGGAGGAGGCAAGGGTGATTTGCAGCCCATTTCCAGGCACTTTGGATATGTGCTGCACCAGAGCTAGGCTTGCTTTGTGATTTGCATC
Source organism: Heliornis fulica (assembly GCA_013399135.1). Taxonomy (NCBI): domain Eukaryota; kingdom Metazoa; phylum Chordata; class Aves; order Gruiformes; family Heliornithidae; genus Heliornis; species Heliornis fulica. The sequence continues at coordinate 89,373 of VXBZ01004238.1, forward strand.
CTGTATTGAGTAAGACTGCTTTTGTCTTGGGATAAAATGCCTTGGGTGAGAGGCTGCCGCAGACCTCAACTTTTCAATGCAAACCTACAGGCCCACAGGTTTCTCCTCTGTCCCTGTTGGTAGACAACAGCCTGGTGGCTTTGAAGGAGCCATTGCAGGTCACTGGAGATGTCCCAGTGGAGGGCTCAAGGCAGGAATACACACATCAGTGGGACCAGCAGCTGTTTGCCACGTGTGCTGACTAGCAATGGGGAGATCCCCACTGCTCGGAGATCGTTAAAACCTGCCTCATAATCTGAACATCTCAGAGCTGTAAATCTCCCAGGAGCAAGTCTTGCTCTTTCTCCTCTGGTGCTTCCTGTGGGGCCAGAAATACCATGTGGACAGCCAGGAAATACCTAGTGAGATTTCAGTGCTCCAGTCCAGCCTGGAACTAATAAATGTGGAAGCAGTTATGAAAATATCTCCCTCCCTGAAATGAATCAAAACGTATATCAGATCGGGCAGGCAGGTTCACGTCCCAGGTTGAGTCACAAGTAGCGTCCGTTGCTGTTGGAAGCAGCTGCATGGGGGGGCTGGAGGGGAGGACAGGCAGCCACCATGCCTGGTGTGCAGTAGCTGCCTGGTGCTCACCAAAAGGATCTTGTACTGTTAGGAAAAGTGTTTGTGTCACAGCACTGGGCAAAAGCTGATAATTGTGAGTGTCGACAAGGAAACCCTCAGTCACTGGTCTGATGGGACTTGTTCTTTCCTCTTTTGGGTTTGATTGCTGAGCAGCTCTGGACTTTCTCCCTGGATCTGTTCTCAAAACCACATGCCAGAGACCACATACTGATGTTGGTTTTGCCAAGCTCTCTGCTGACCTTTTGACAGCCAGTATTCGAGCTGGCTACAGGTGCTAATGGACAGCTAGTTTACCATGGCCATGCCTGCTTCACCCTTACTATCTGTTGGGGTGAGGGCAATCCCCAAAACACATTCATGGGTTGTATCTGCTGTTGAGCATTTGCTTCTCCTACCCACTCCCTGGCATCTGCTGAAAGTTCACCCCTTCTGATGCTGAGCCTGCTGATGACCATCACTTCTGGGGAGATCTGATGTGTGGAGGTGAATCATATACTGAAGGCAGGAGGGAGTACTATGGGTTGGCACTGCCATGCTCAGCACCTGAGAGCCCATCAGCAGGACAAGCATCCACCACCCTGTGGATACAGGCTTGGTTTTGAGCTCGGTTTGGCCAGTCACAGAATCCCAGACCCTTCCAACCCCCTTCCAACCCCCTTCCAAGGAAACCACCAAGGAACATCAAGTTCCAACCTTGCTGCCACAGGCAGAGCCACCAACCTCCAGTTCTGCATCTAGATAAGGTTGCCCAGGGCTCCATCCAACCAGTCAAAATAAGATCTTCAGGAAATTTAACTGCAAAACTCCATCATCTTCAACTGAATATGTCCTCCATTTTTCAGTGACTTAGCAGCTTGTCCAAGATTTAGCAGTTCTTCTCAGAGACACCAAAAGACCTTGGCTTCAAATATAAGGGCAATAGATTTTCTTTGATTTCTTTAAGGAAAGAAATCCCCACATTTGTTAGCATTGGCACAACGTTGTATTTTTCACTAGCCTTGTTTCTCGTTAGCAGCCGAGTCATTTTGGCAGGAACTGTTCCAGAAATAGCCCGAGTCAGACACCAGGTCTCAAACATTTCAGCCCAAACAGTGGCATTTTTTTGGCTTTTTTTTTTTTTTTTTTTACATAAAAGAGAATGAGGGTCTTATAATTGGAAATCTCAGGCAGGCATAAATGTTGGTGATACCAACATAGAATCATAGAATCATAGAATTTTTAGGCTGGAAATGACCCCTAAGATCATCCAGTCCAACCATTAACCTACCACCACCAAGTCTACCCTTAGACCATGTCCTCAAGCACCGCATCTCCCCG
>VXBZ01004239.1:2177-51867 GCA_013399135.1 Heliornis fulica
CCCGCTCGGCTCCTTTCCCGGGTCGGGAGCGGGCTGTTGTCCAAGGCGGGCCGGGAGCCGCTGCGCCAAAGACACGCACCCCTCCCCTCCCCCCTCGTGCCGATAAGGGCGCGCAAACACGACGTGGGAAAGGCGGCGGAGGCAGCGCTCTGCACCCCCGTCCCTCTCCCGCGTTTGCTCAGCCCCGGGACAAACGGGAAAATGGACGGGCGCGTAAAGTTTCACTGCTGCTACAGCCCGTGGAGGCGCTTGATCCTCTTTGCGTTCCGGGCCGGTACTTCGGGCCCTGGGAACCCACGGGTGGAGAGCCGACCACGTCAGCAGGCACACAGCACTTTGAACACATCTGCCAAGGAAGGCAGCTCCAGGGCTGGTGGCGGCGGAGCACTTCGCGTTCCCCCTCTCCCCGCCGCCATGCGGCTCACGCTCCAACGAGACTGCTGGGGCGGGGGCAACTGGCGGCACCCGCGCTCCTAGGAGCCTGGACCCGTCTGCTGCACTGGGGGCGCCGCCGCGCCGCCGGCCTGCGAGCCGTCACCCCCGGAGGAGAGCGCCCGGCCTGCGAGGTTAAGGCTGAGCTCAGCAACAGGATCGACAAGCGCCCCGGAAAGCTGAGGGCTGGAGGAGCTGCAGGATAAAATCACCAAGCCCGCTTCCCGTGTGCCGGCGCTTCTCTTAGGCAAAGTCCCCCGCTCACCGAGCGCTTTTAGTGCCTGCAGCCCGCCCCGCCTCCCAGCGGCAGGCCCGCACGGCGGGCCTGGGGGNCGCGGGGATCTGCCACCCCCTAGTGCCCGCAGCCGCCGGAGCCGGCTCTGCTGTCTCAGGGCCTCCACCACGGAATGTGAATTCCTCGCACCTTCTCCTCCCCCAGTCCCGCCGAAGGGTTACGGCTCCTGCCGAGCACCGAGACGCTGCCCAGAAGGCGGGCAGCCTCCTGAAGGTGGCACTAACGCGGGTCCGCGCAGCATGGTGCGTCCTTTCCCGGAACCTTTTCCCATCGCCCCCTCCCCGGCCCACGCGGGCTCGCTTGTGTACGGACCCGAATCACACTCTTCCTCCTCCCAAGCATCATCTCCGTTATGAAAACGTCACCTTCAGAGCAGATCCTGGCCACTAGCGAACCCAGTCGATGATGGTAACCATGCAATGTGTCACCATCATCTGAGAGAATACTTCTATAAACTGATCAAACACATGGCAGATAACTACTCTGGTGTAAGATTTTGCTAACCCTCTTCTGCAACTGCGGCTCAGGGTTTAAAGGTTCTTGATAGTAGTTATATAGTAACTTGAGCCCTCAGCAGCATGTGGTGAAACGTATGTGCACTGACACAACATTTTTGTTTATTTATTTGCTCTCTATAAACTGAGGAGGGATGACAGAGGTTTCTGTTGCATTCTAAAGCCATGATAAGGCAGTTTTTAAGCTGTTTGGTTTACTCATTAACCAGGCCCTCAAGGCTTTACAAAGTTACTCAGGTTTTACAGCGGCCGAAGATCTACCACTATGCTGTCACCTGCCCGCATTTATCCGTGTCTTGGTATTGAATACATACACATTTAACTACTACCCGCAAAAAAGGCAATGTTACTAACGGTCTCGCGCTAACCACTAACATGCACAAGGTCACACAACTGTACGGCAGTTTTGATACCACACAAAGTTCTGTTTTTCTACTATAAAAGCTGTTGCTTCACTAGCTCAAAAATGTTGGCAAGATGCGGCAAAACTGGCAGCTGTTAATGGATTGTACAGGTCTTGACTATTTTTAAGAGTGGCTTCCAGACATAATCTGGCCTGTTCTTTCCCTGGGAGCTCAAAACACGCGCAAACAAATTAATTTTTCAACTGACTTGCAGCGTGGCTTGTTAACTTGCATAGCGTGGATTCTGCGAGACATCTTTTCATCTCAGATTCCAGCGTTTCCCTTTGCCTACTGAAGTCTTGATTTTCCTTGTAAATTACTTCTTATAAGTAACTCTGAATCCTGGAAAATCACAGAAAGTATTTAAACTTTTGCTCCTAAATTAGTTTTTTTTGTGTTTTGTTTTGGTAGGAGCAGCTTCACCTTGTGCAAGAGTTTTTAAATGTTAACTAGACCTAATTCAGAAGCTCATCCTGATGGACAGCAGAGCCTTAAACTCAGGAAGAGGGAAGGAATCAGCTAGAAGGCACCACAGCACCCAGCTAGTATGAGGTTATGCCAGACCTCAGCATGGGTAAGCCAAACCAGATCCCAGAAGATCGGGGATCTGATCAATGTTATAAATACTTGAAGTGTGGGAGACAAAGGCAAATGGCCTGTCTTTTCACTGAAAACCTCTTTTCAGTGGCCTGAAAGGACAAGGGGCAATGGTCACAAGTTGGACCACAGGAATTTCCGCACCGAGGTGTGAAAGAACTTCTTCACGGTGAGGGTGATGGAGCACTGGGACAGGCTGCCCAGGGGGGTTGTGGAGTCTCCTTCTCTGGAGATACTCAAGACCTGTCTGGATGCTGACATGTGCGACCTGCTCTAAGGAACCTGCTTTGGCAGGGGGGTAGGACTCGGTCATCTCTGAGGTCCCTTCTAACCCCTACAATTCTGTGACTCTGTGAAGGGCTAAGCCAGACCCCGTCACGGTTAAGCCAGGCCAGATCCGGTCAGGGCTAAGCCGGACCCCTGCACTAAGGGGCCTGAGCGCGCGTACGGCGGTGCTGCAGTGCCACCTGCTGGACGTGCGCCGCCAGAGGCAGAGCAGCCGCGGCACCCCGAGCTGTGGGAGAACTGCTAATTACGGGGATCATCATCGAGATTTACGACCAGACTGTGCCCATGTACAATTACGTGAAGAGACTGAAAGCAAACAGTGGTTTATCGGGCGCGTTATTCTTCCAGGGAGACTGAAATAGCAGCATGTACCGATGCATGCCTTTGTTTTGGCTGTGCCCAGCTACGCTACAGCCAAACCCTTGGCTGAAGGAAGGTAACATGTCTTTTTTAAAGATGAGTATTTATTTTCCCATGTCTCATTTTCCTACTGAAATCCAATTTCAGTTCCCAGAAAAATACATCTGCAAAACACAGCAAACAACCCAACCTTTCGGTGTTCCACAGTGGGGCTGTGAAGCCCTTGGTGTGGAGCCTCACCTGAGCGCCAGCGCCAGCATCTCCTCAAAACCACCCCTGTGGCACAAGGTCACTTCTTGTACACCTCTGGGGACCCAAGTACAGCCTTACGTCCCACGGCAGCTGGCAGAGCAAGGTGTGTTGAGGTAAAGATGAAACCTTTTCACTCAGAGTGGAACAGCCGCCTTACTTTGAACCACAGTCTTCTATTTTAGAGCAATTTTATAAAAGCAGTTATTTGATTTACAGGGAAAATAAAAAGAGGTGTGCAAAAGTGTAACTAATGGTGCTTCCATCTGCAAAACAAGGTTATTACCAAAGCGAGAATCCTTGCCTTCCCCCAGAGGAAAAAGCAGTAAAATTCAAAATGTAGACTAAAATCTGTCATGGTCAATGCAGCCAACGTTTGTTTCTTTCCTTTCAGAAACAAAAATAAAATTAAAAAATACCATATTAATAATTACCATTCTGCATCTTGAAAGGAGAAAATAAAAAACCCCATTTTTTCTCACTATTAAAATACAGGAGGTAAAAATGTGGGATAAAATGTAACCCAACTGCAGGTGGCCTGCACCTGGATGAATGGAAAATATTAGGTTTAGCCACTTTACTTCCTACAGTAGCTATAATAGCTGGTGCTCCGCTGAATGAAATTAGCAAATGCATTTAAAAGGAATAGTCTCCCACAGCACATCTAAAAAAAATAATAATCCATGGTCTCATACATAAAAAAATGTGGGCTTAGCCTGAATACTGAATAGTTTGTTGCAGGTTTGCCAGTCGTCACAGCAATCCCTTATTCCTTGAACACTGTTAGAACTCAGTGTCCCTGCCCATCCAGTAATCTGTGTGCAGCTCCCGGAGGATGAACTTTTAGTAATTCACTTTTACAGATTTTCGTTTTTGCAAGTATCTTCAGACTTCAGCAGATTTATTATTTTGAGGCAGACTGATACTCTCTCATTTTGAATAGCCAATCTTGTGAATTCTGCAGTTTTGGAAAATTCTGGAGTTGGAGGCAGAGCTCTAAGGTGGTGTCCAACGAGCTGGGCTTGGTCCTGTGCTATTCTTGATAGTTGTTTAAGTTCTCCATGATCTGGTAAGGTTAGATGAGTCACTGATAGCAGCTGTGAAATATGCTTACTAAGCTGTCTGACATGAGTCAACTTCTCTGCCCAAAAATTTATTTCTCCTTTATCAAACAGATAATCATCTTCTTCCTTAAAAAGAGAGAAAAACAGCAGTGATTGGAAAAGGACTTGTGGCTTTGGTAATAATGATCAAATTATTAAATAAGATCTAGAAAGAAATAAAGAGAATGGAGGCTGTTGCAGAACAGCTTATTCATAGAAAAAAAAAAAACACCAAAAAGGAAAAATTCATATGCATCATTTTTCAAAGGTTTGGGGAAATGCAATAAAAAGGGTTTCTACTTTGCTAAAGAAATTTTACCTTCAAAAATAAGGCAGTTATGGTATAACTCTTGGGAAATGGTGGAAGTAAATAGTAGTCCTAATCCTTAACATGTGCTTGCCTTCCCCTGTGAAACTGTCTTATGTTTCACATAGACCTCTCTGTAACCAGTACGGTAATTTGCTATATCATGGAGCTTTTTGAGTGGATTAAAAGGAAAATTGTATCAGTTGATCAGTGAAACATCAGAAAGGCATACCTAAACCACAGGCTTAAGAAAAAGATTCGTAATATATTTCATTAGTCATATTAATTGTCAACAAACTTCTCAAAGATGTAGCTGCTGCTGCTCCTTCTGGTGTACCTTCCAGCATTATTTTGACTTACACCATCTTTTCAAGACAAAGGGAGCACGGTGTGTTATATACAGCATTAGGTGGCACAAAGTTACCAAATGTTTAAATGACATCTATGGAAAAGCCAGCAGCTGAGAGAACACTGTGGTTTTAATGCCAGATGTGCCTGCACCCACAGCAGCAGTTTAAATTCAAGGCAAGCCATCACCTGTAATCATACTGAACACAGCAGTTACTTACAGTCTCAAAATGTTTCAGTCAACAACGATTTGTTAAGTAACTCTTGATTTGTTTCAACATTTGCTTGTCAGTCTGTTTAACTGTATGTTGATATTGCCAGGAAACAGACTTCAAACTGCATTTATGTATTGGAAATACCTTCCATGTGAATTTTTCTTTTTTTCAGTTGTAAATCAATTAATACTGGAGCAGTGATCATTAGTCTTCATCAGATGAGATATTTCATTCTATTCCTACCACAAGACTACAGAAACACTGCAATCCCAACACGAGATAGCAACTGGTTGTTAAAATTACCGTGGCTGAGGTCTCCAAGTCTGGTTTTGGATCGCTGTCTCCCAGCAGCCACTCCAGCAGGATGGGTACACCGGCACACATCTCCCCCCACCGCTGGAGCAGCTCACACAGTGTGCCAAACGCCAAATCCAAGGCCATCGGAGCATTCACTATCCTAAGTACAAACTCTTTTGGGAGAAAATTATGTGTTAACAACGTATAGCAAGACCGCAAAGTTTTTCAAATAAAATCAGCACAAAAACAATCTCTTGAAAACATATGCTGAATTTACACAAACACATTTAGAATGATGAAATACACTGTGAATAAGTTAGATGAATGTTTACTCCTGTGCCACTTGGGGCCTTTTCTCTATTCCAAATTAATATAAGAAGCAACTGAAGATGCTGATGCTTACTATTTTTTTTTTCCTGTCCATGCAGTGAGATTCATTAATTTGGGTTTAAATATACAAAGATGTCAGTTAGAAGCACCTCCAGAGACAGTCCTGACACTATTACATGGTGACTATTTTTGCACAACTGCAGCTATGCCTGAAATCCGATTTGATGATTCACTGGAACTGAAAGCCTGCAGCACATCATATGTTTCTAAAGGGCTGGGATACAAAATGAATCAGTACTTGGTGTGTGATCTTTTTCTATGTAGTAAGATATACACATATACACACACAAGATCAAGCATGCAAGAGAGGCTTGTAGAATATGTTAAAGAAGAGAAAGGCAGACACTGTTTACAATCCCATCCCAGAGCTATATTTAGTACAGGCTTTGCTATCATGCCAGAACCGTGCACAGAGGCATCACCCACGCCGTATTTCTGCCCTGACCTTCCCCACTGCTCTCATTTGGGCAGACGCTGTTTTGACTGTGTGGTTCCTAGGGCCGCCCTCAGCAACAGAGCAGAAAGATGCCCCGTTTGCATGAGAACTCCAGCAACTGTGTTCACAGGTACGAGTTTCACCACTGGAAATGCAATTTTTCTTGGTTTTTTAAATGGCGATGCAGGAAGAGGACTGGAGAAGGAGCCCCTGTAAAAACCCCATTGCCATAAAATGGATTTTGCCAACATTCATCCCTGTCCATAGTCACCAGTAAAAGACCAACTGTTTACTGAATGGTCTGTCCTCTTTGTAAGGACACGTCATTCTTTAAGGCTGTCTCTTGTGAGCAGACAACACAGCGGAGTCGGAATTATTTGGTGATGATCCATACAGACATGGAAGGCAGACTTTCTGTGTCTGAGTGTATTTAAATATTTCTCACAAAGGAAAACGAATGTTGACATGAAAGAAGTATAGCAGAAGTATAGTCAACCTGCGCAACCTTCAGAGCTGCAGCACAGCCCTCTATTCTGTAACACCTCCTGGCGCTGGCACAGAAAAAAATGGACAGTAAACCACCGGGACTAGGGAAGTATATGTGCCAACAAATAAAGAAGGGTGGGTAATGGCCGAGGGCAAAACAGACCGATAGAAAGATGGGTACATGGTATTTGACAGTCCAGGCAATGTACCAAGGCCATCAGGGAGGATGAATTAGTGTTTGAGGCCATGAGAACAAAGGACTGTAATAAGGGAGGGAAGGAAGGAGAAAGAACAGATGGTTCCTTCTTTATCTTGGAGTTATATGAGGGTAAATGGAAATCTCCTTGACCAAGCAACAGGAAGGCAGGCAGTCAATCTCCTGGTGACACTAATAATGTTACATACACAGTTTGGCTCTGCTAGACAGTATGTTCAAGTGTTCAAAGCTGTTTTCTTCATGTCAGGACCTATCACTGTATCAGGACATCCCTCAGCTTTGTCTGAGAGCTTGCAGAGATGCAGTATGACATTCTCACACCATTTATTATAGGTATTGGGGGTCTGGGGTATTGGTTTTACTGACATTTCCTTCCAGGACTCTTTCTTTAAAAAAAAAACAACCAAACAACAAACCACCCCACAACCACAAACACCGAATCAACAACAAACAAACAGACACCAAAACAACAACTCGTTTTCTCTGTTGCTGTGTCCTACTTCATACCAGTCTGGCAAATCTAAACAACAGGTACACTGTTTGTCCTCTGTGTTTTGATTTGCTTAGGCTCAGGTAGAAAACGATCTAATTCTGGTGCTGTGGGAGCCTTTAGTCCTCAAAAACACTTGCAGTCCTCAGGGATGGAAGAATAGAAATGAAGATGGACTGTGGGATTCTGAGCCTGAAACAAGCATCTCGGCTGCGGACACTTAGAAAACACATTTTAATCCTGGTTCTTTTGATTTCTGATGATCCTTCAGTGTTTTATGGATGACTACTGCATGGCTATGATTGTCAGAATTCATCTAATGTCTCTTGCTTGTGTCATGTTATTTGTATGTGGATATTTAGCACATTAAGTGATGCTGGGAGCAAAAACCCAAACGTGTTATTTCCCGCTGCAGTCTTTGAAGTTAGCTGTTGCTTCAGAACACTGATTACAGATACACCTGCACAGAGTTAAAATACCTGCCATTTTCTGCAGCCTTTTTTTTCCTTTTAAGATCCTTAAATATAAATACAGTCATGCTCTCCTTGTAGTTGAGAGCACTGGACTACAGGGAAATGCATCATAACATATAGCAGGGCCTCTAAATTCTGTTATTATGTGAATGTGTTGAAAACTACCAAGAGGGAGCAAAATAAGTAATATTGAGCTACTACTTAGGCTGAACTTGCTTGCTAGCAGTCTTTCAACAGCGTGACACAGAAGAAAAGGCTGTTTTGTGGTCACATAGGATGGAAGTCTTGTAGGGAATCCTTATGTTGCAACAAAGGAAATAGTGAAGTTGTTTGTTGGTTCTTTTTTTCAAAGAAGAGAAGTGAAAAAAAAATTACAAGAAAAATATAAGGAAGGACCTAAACAGAGGGAAAACATGAAGAGGGCAAAGAGTCCAGATCCAGCAGATGCTGACCACCCTCCTTTGAACTGCAAACACCATTTAACTGACCAACCAAACTCATGCTTCAGTTCTGTCACTGAGAGCAGGAAGAAACAAAGTAAAACCACTTCGACAATGCTGAAAATTAGGCTTAAAAAATTTGTCTAAGAGTCTGCTTACCTTGGGTTTTGTGCTAAAGAAGCTAGCATAGTGGCCTCCTGGTACTTCATGTGTTGACACAGATTCCACAACAGGTCAGATGAAGAGTTTTCATGTCCACCTGCCCATCCCGTCAATCCCATCCCATCCTATCCCACTTCCTCAACTGCCATTTCTTATATAGTGCACGAGTGTTAACTGACTATACTAGTCAGTTAGATGGAAGATCAGATTTGGGGATTACCATTGACACAAGGACAACAAAGAGATGGAAAAAAATATCAACTTCCCAAGCTTGGAGCACTGAAGTAATACAGATAAATAACAGCAAGCAAAGTTACATACACCCCCCTAATTTAATAGGTTAAAAAAATGCTTTCTGAGGGGACTGTAGTCTGTTGCTTTGATGACCCCTAGCTCTACAAGTAACAGTAATGGATGCTGTAAGCACGTACAGATTTTGTTTGATATACCCACAACAGGTGTATGTCTTCTATAAATAAATGTACGTGTCTTCACTGATGTATCAACTGTTTACAAGAACTGCTCCTCTCATCTGCGTTTTGTGAAACAGGGCTGATTTTCAAGAAGCTGCATATTACATATGATGCTGTCCTCGTGACTCATGCTATGACTTCAGAAAGTGGTCTAAGCAAGGTGGAAGTTCACCAGGGGCAAACAAGGGCCGGTGGCTCTCCTCTCCTCACATCCCCCTGGGGCTGTGGGCTCCTGATGCTTACCTCCAGTCAGCTCAAGTACTCTGCTGATCACCAGCTAAATTAACACATATTAGCAGAATATGAACTTGGCACGCAACTGGGCATGAGTGTTCTTCCGCTGGGCCAGCAGGCTGAGCTGGTTACCCCACAGTCAGAGTTGGTACAGCTGGGAGCTGGGCAAGGGAAGGGGAAGATGTCAGGGCAGCGGGGGCAAGCAAAGAGGGCAAAGGGAGAGCAAGACCTCCCTGTTCAGCAGGCTCTTAGCTCGGGGCAAAGCTACAATCCAAAACTTAACCGCCTGTGTCACGTAAACACAACACTAGCAGAGATGATTCAAATGAGTATTAATAGCCTTTCATAATGTATGTGACTATTTAAAGTAACTGAATGAGAGTTTTTCAAATGACAGGTTTATAGAAGCTGCTCACAGCTGGCTACTGCCATAGGAACTAAGCCAGCAGAAATCAAACCTGAAGACATACCTCTAGCCAAACGTCACTGAAAACACAGTGATGTTCCTACCACAGCAGTTCTGCAGGCCACCAAAATGGAGCTGAAAGGATCGGGTTTTCAAGTTCTGAAACACACGTATGTTGCAACAGGCAAAAACCATCACGAAGAAGATATGCATCTTGCTAAAAATAAGCCACTACGGTGACTGAAATACAAAAAATTTCTCAGTGCCTTAAACAAGTACTTGCAAGCTGAAGAATTAATACTACTCCTTGAAATGAGAAACAAAAGATAAGAATCAGGTACTACATGTTTTTTTCATTTTGAGGAAGTGAATTTTCATAAAGGGAAAGGGGTTAAGTACTGTAGTGTTTGTCTTTGTGAATCCACCCACGTGAAAATTAGACCTCCCACACACACATTCATAAACTCCAGAAGCTTTGATCATGCCAGATGTAAATATTTCTCCTAGTAGCCTATTACCCATCCTCCAACTATACAATTGTTCTCTGTTCAAGTCTCAGTGATATTCTGGGGAATTGAGAGGATGTATTAAGAGCATATGCAAAGATTTTAGGGACAGCCATGATAAAATATAGGTAAAATAGAAAAGCAGAACATTTCTTGCCTAACAATGCACTCTGTAGTTGTTTTTGTACTGGTAATCATTAACTAAAGTTAATTTTAGATCAAAGAGTAATGCAATTTGTGCAGATGTATACTGTGTTCAGAACAAACTTAAGTAACACTGAAGGAACCTCAGTGTAACAGTGAGAAAGCCTCACAGACAACAGTGTACCTACAGCAAGGGTGTTTTCAAGGAGAATGCATAGGCTTAATTTCTCTGTCAAAAATCACAGAAAGTACTTTAGGCAGACCAGGTATACATTGAGTTGGGGTAATATTTTTTACTCTTTCACACAAAGTGCTGCCTACTCAGGTATAAACATGTCCACATCGCTACTGATAACATCCTGGTTTAAAAAAAAAAATTAAAAGGCTCTATTCTGGACTTCAAAGAGAAGCATGGACATTTAAGTTGACAAATCTCACTGAATGACAAAACTGGAGATTTATCTCAGGTTCCCTGATACATCACCTTTACAAGAGATGAATATCAAGCAAGAGATCAGGTTCCTGTCTGAAAGAAAACAGGTTCACCACAGTAACCAATACCTGCAATATTAGATTTGCAATGGAAAATATCACCTCTTGAATCACTAATCCCCTTTTCTTGCATTGAAGAAAACCTTTTCTTGAAGGTTTTCTTCTTTTTGGTGCTAATCAAGTTCACCTCTATTCTTGACATATCGAATGCAGGAGAAGCAAGTGAGGCATTGCTCAGATGTAATTTTTACTTAAACTACTGTATGTATGCAAAGGCTTCACAAAACTTTAAAACCCTTCAAATTTAAAGAAGAAAAATTTCCCACCAGCCCAACCCCAGAGTTACATAAGCTGGTAAATGAAGTGTGGTTAGAAACCAAATTTCTTATTTTGAAATAACCTGCTTATACGTTACATCTTGAGCTAGACAGGGAATTGTGCAATGTCGCAGCAAGGCAACTCACAGGTGTCTTGCCACTAGAAAAACCACAGGATAGAAGAAAGGCCATCACAGCAGATAGAAAATAAAGGGGTGTTCATACCCACTCAGTCCACAAACAATGCTACAGCACTATCATCCTCCTGGGTGCTAATATTAAAAGAGGCCAACGAGAAGTAAAACAGGAAAAAAAAAAAAAAGAGAAAGAAAAAAAAAAAAAAAGAAAATGCAGAAATAGTAACTGTTCTGTCCAGAGGGTTGGCAGATGGCTTTTGAAAGGCTGCTTGTTCCTTGCACAGTGTCAATTTAAGTTACAAACATCAAACTTTCCACTTTTAAAAATGACCATTTATGTAAAATCTAATATATAAGCAGATTCCTTTTTATAGTGTTTCATAAAATCAAAGGCGATTAGATCACTTCTATCCTCTCGAGAAATATCATTCCCTAGATGACGTACAACTACTTCATCTGTTTTCCATTTTCCTGCCCGAGTCTGTTTTATAGCTGTGCTTTTTCAGGATGACTTTATAAAGAGGCCCTTCCTGAGATCATGCAACACAATGTCAAAACACAACACTATAATAAAACAAACTAATCAAAACTAATTTCTTAATAGTTGCAGTCTCCGAGTAGAGTGGCAGCAATGCTGCTCTCAGCTTTGACTTTGATTATAAACAGATCTGAGTTAATAACATCTCTGATTATGACAGAAACTTACAGCTCAGGACTGAGCAGAAAATTAAAGTTCCTCCTTGAACAACAAGCCACAGACATATTCACCATCTTTGCAAGCCCTTTCTGGGAATGTGAACAATGTTTTTCAACTCAGTAACTAGATTCTTCTTTTCCTTTTAAATATATATATGCATACTTAAGCTTTTCCCATGTAAGCCCTGCCTCCCATACTCAAAGGATACTATTACAAAACAACCACAGCTCACAGATCTTTCAGAGGAAATGAGCATTTGGACTTTACCACTTGGATTACCACTTTTGCAGAACCTCTTCCTCAAAGCCATGTTCTAATCTGAACAGCTGACAAAAAAACCGATCCCCCACACAAAACTCACACTTTGCCTTTTGAAAAGGTACAGACTAATATCCAGCCAATTGTTTAAAACACTGTCAATGGGAATGCACGCTTTTAATTCAAATTACATATTTATTGAAAAAATTAAGATACATACAGTTTCACAATCAGAATCACTAAACCTAAATAGATGACTGAAGACTCATGATACCAGCATATCCCAATTAAGGAACTTTTTGCTTAGCACCGACGAAGATTACTGAGTGTGTATGAGCTGTGTGTTACTGCTCTGCTGCAGGCACATAGGAGACCAATTTCTGTAACCTAGCTGGGATTTGTGAGCAGTGTATGAGGAAAGGGTTGGTAATCTGTATAGAAGGCTCTACACAAAGTTCTTCTTTCCACTCGGAAACCAGTATAATTCAGGCAGTAGGCAAAGCAGCAACAGAAAGGCAGGCTGTCCCTGCCTGCTGCGGAGTGTCAGCCACGACTGTCGCTGCTTGCCCAAGGAGCCTAGCAAGACCTGTAAGCTGCTGTCCTCTTCACTCACTTGCAATTAAAATGCCGGTAAGAAACCCCCCGTGTAACAGATTACACGCATGAACACTCCATTTAACATTTATCACTTTCAGACTCCAGTGCCGAGCACACACCATTATTTTTCACGTATTGTTTCTTAATTTTCAAAAGTGTAACAACTCATAACCTTTACATAATGGTGCCACTGTGTAATTAATAGAGCTAAACGAAGTGCTGTCTGTAAATAATCAGTAGCCAGTCTTTGATGGATGAGCTGATTCTAATGCAGTCCATTCACTTTCAACTTTAATTAGCGGCATTGTATTCTACAAAGCAAACGGTTCCTTCATCCATGTGATGATCTAACATTGTGTAAGTGGGCCGAGAACAACTTGTGAGGTGTTGAAATAAATTTGGGATTACAAAGTAAAAAGTCACAGTGATTACACATTCTTATACAATGTAATTCTTTAAACAGTATGAAGTAATATGAAGTACCCACTGCAAAAGCCAGTGATTTTAACAAGAACCATGCACATCAATAAATCTTGCTACAGCAACTGTGAGTTTCAATCCTCCTTTAAACCAAGTGATCTGAATTACTAAGTGTATTTTTGTGGAATTTTCTGCAAAACACAACTGCGGGCATAAAAATGCTCTGTATTTCTACATGGCTACAGGAGCAATGCTACACTGACTTTTTTCAGTATTATAACCCTTGTTCTAGATGTACACTTGCGGCAGCTTGTGACAACTGCTAAGCAAGCTCTTCATTTCTAAATTACCTGAATCTAGAGTCACTTTAGATTAGCAGAAAATTTTCTAATAAACATATAAAAATTTGAACTACTCAAGACCACGTAGGTTACCATATGCTTTGATCTTGTTCTACCCTTTCTCCTGAACACAAGTGAACATTGGTGCATCTCATTCTCCACACTTGCAGCTCCACATTATCCCCATGCTTCAGAGCAGCGCTGCTGCTCTGGCTTTTGAGCATGCCTGAGTAGAGAAGACCCTTGCTAACTTACTACAAAGCATCTGCTCCAGGTGCATGTGCGACTTACTGAGTGCAGCAGGTATTTTTGAGCAGAAGAGCAAAAAAACAACCTGGTAACCTCAGCAATTCAGTCTGATACCTTATTATGAAACAGTGTGGGGAGAGACTTTTTTTAAGATTATTTTAATCTTTGTTTCACATTGCTTATTAAAAAAAAGTGACATTTGAAGTGACTATAAACTTGTTTTTATGGGAAGTGCCATAAATCTTTTGTGTAATTTTTATAAAAAAGGTTCATGACATGTTCTCAGCTTCTTTACTGATCAATTCTCTAAACCTATTACCTTAGCACCTAAGAAGATCATGAAGTGCAAAACCTCCTAGAAGCTGTTCACTAAAGAAATATCTGATAAAAAAACACCCCCAATACAGCCCAGATAGACACTGAATAATACCAGAGGATACAACCTGTGTGTAAAGAATGGCTTATTTTTTATCTTTTTGCTGGCATACACGAACACAGACACACAATGCCTTGAAAATATTATTTGCAACCATGGTGTAACATTAGAAACTATCACAAAACATTCACACTGCAAAGTGCACCAGTAACAAATGACTCAGAGGATGTGCCTTCTTTACCTGTCAAGATCCAAATGCCTCCCAATGCCTGTTGCAAGTTGCTTTGATGCAGTGTAGTGTATAATCTGTTGCTACGTGTTTTTTTCTGATATTCTGATGTCATTCCAACTCTCAAGCTGTGGTCTGGACAGGTAGGTGCTGCCAGATATCTCCTATTCAACAGTTCAGTTATTGCAAATGATTACAGATCACTTAGGGACAGTCTAACAGATAAATTAAGCCCAGCCACAAGTTTCAATCCTGAACTGAACATACCCTTCTCAGAAAAAAAGTTTTCAAAAGCATTTTCAGTCCATGAGAGAACCATTTACTTCTCACAATGGGAAGAAGATGCGCCAATGACTTCACTTGAGAGTGAGTTGCTTTCTGGACTTTCTTTCCAAAATACTATGAAATGAGAGGAAGCACACATATACCTGTGGTGGTTTTACCCTGTCTGGAGGCCAGATCCCCCTTTTTCAGGGGAGAAAATACATACTGAGAGGCTTAGGAGTCGAGGTAAGGACAGGGAGAGATCATTCTGTACTTAGTGTCACGGGCAAAACAGACTCAACATGTGCTAACACCCCCATCCCTCCCATCTAATTTATTACACTACACATACAGAGAAACCAGAGTTAGATAAAAAGAAATACAACCAGATCTTAAAACACCGCCCCCTGCCCCCCCCCCTTCTTTGCAGACTCAACTTAGTGATTTCTCTCCCGTCTTCCCCCCAGAATGGCATGGGGTGGCAGGTGGGGGGCATTCCTCACACTCTTTCTCTTCTCCAGCGTGGGGTCCACAAACTTCTTCAGTGTGAGTTATTTGCCGCAAGGCTTCAGCTCTTCACCAACTGCCTCAACGTGGGTCACTTCTATAGAGTACTGTCCCTCAGGACCAGGCTACTCCAGGTTGGTCCCCCATGGAGTCACAAGTCCCCCAGCAAACTTGTGTGGGGGAGAGACACAGAGCCCCCACAGTGTGGGCCTGTCTCTCCCTNCAACTTAGTGATTTCTCTCCCGTCTTCCCCCCAGAATGGCATGGGGTGGCAGGTGGGGGGCATTCCTCACACTCTTTCTCTTCTCCAGCGTGGGGTCCACAAACTTCTTCAGTGTGAGTTATTTGCCGCAAGGCTTCAGCTCTTCACCAACTGCCTCAACGTGGGTCACTTCTATAGAGTACTGTCCCTCAGGACCAGGCTACTCCAGGTTGGTCCCCCATGGAGTCACAAGTCCCCCAGCAAACTTGTGTGGGGGAGAGACACAGAGCCCCCACAGTGTGGGCCTGTCTCTCCCTGAGCTGCAGATCCTGCCAGGAGCTTGCTCCAACACAGGTCACAGCATCTTCCATATGTATCCACTTGCTCCAGTATGGGACCTCTCCACGGGCTGCAGGTGGAATCTCTGCTCCCCATCATCTTCCATGGACTGCAGGGTGACAACTTGCTCCACCATGGTCTTCTCTGTGGGCTGCAGGAGAATCTCCTCTGACTCCTGGAGCACCTCCCCCCCACTTCATCGACTTTGGGGTCTGCAAAGTTTCTCCACTTGCTCCAGTATGGGACCTCTCCACGGGCTGCAGGTGGAATCTCTGCTCCCCATCATCTTCCATGGACTGCAGGGTGACAACTTGCTCCACCATGGTCTTCTCTGTGGGCTGCAGGAGAATCTCCTCTGACTCCTGGAGCACCTCCCCCCCACTTCATCGACTTTGGGGTCTGCAAAGTTTCTTAAATCTTCTCACTCCCTTCTCTAGTGTCATAAAGCTTTTACTTGCCTTTTTTTTTTTTTTTCTCTTAAATGTGATTCACAGAGGTGCTATGACCATCACTGGTTGGCTTGGACTTGGTCAGTCACAGGTCTGGCCTTGAATCCTGCTGGTATTTACTCTATGGGGCCTAGGAAAAGCTTCTACCTGCTTCTTGCAGAAGCCACCCCTGCAGCCCTCTCCCTCCCCTCTAGACCTGAATCCCACCACAGAAAACCTCAATACCTCTCCTGCTACTATCAAAAGTTCTGGTCAACGTAAATGCTTACTGATCCTAATCACCCGTGCATGGCTGAGGCCTTTCTAGTATCAGGACTCAGTGACTCATCTCCTTTCACTTTCACACAGCTCTCACCTCCTGGGTGACTTTTGGAGTTTGCACCTTTGGAGACCCAGGGCATTTCCTTTTTCGTAAGCAGGTCCCCACCCCTTTGGAAATCCTCTGGCTTATCTCTCACACTGAAGTACCTGAGGCTCTGATATTTCCATACAGTCCTCATTTAAATGATAACCAGCTGGGTCAAGCCTCACAAGGAAACTTCCAGTTGCCATCAGGGCATCCTCTATCAGGGTCCAAGTGACTTGGATGGTTTGTCTGTATCCCAGACATCTGCGGGGTGGCTGCCTGTGACTCCATCTTCATCTCCATCAGACACAGCACCATTTTGGAGGCTCTGGCACACTCAGCTGGATCAGTAAATCATAACATGATTTGTATGAATTACTTTAATGCCTTCTTCCAAGTAGATTTATGCGAGGAGTGAGAGCTGCTTAGTCTTGCATATACGGTAAATGTATATGCAGCCTGTTTGACTGCTCACCAGAGTTCCTCAATGGAAAGACTAATATATACTTGTCTTAGACATTTGTCTTGTCCATTTCCTTCCAAGTCCTTTGAGGAATTGGTTTGTGTCTCTTTACCTCGAAAGGAACTGAGACGGTGCTGTGAGTGCTGACCCCAATATCCTGATGTGCTGAACCTTAAGTGCTCCTTGCGCAAGATACTACAGAAGTGGTATCACGCGTGGCTCTCCTAGTAATACAGACATGAACTACACAACTCAGGGACCTCCCAGTCAACGGAAAGAAACATCTCTTCTATTGTCACTCACAGCTTTGAACCTTTCTTATTCCAAATATTCCAAAGTATTCTTAATAGGCAAGGAAGACACAACAGCTGAGTAACCCCTGACTCCCAGTCATTCACCATGATAGGGAGCACATTACAAATCACCTCCATTTATACGATGCCCACAGAAAGAAGAAATGACACTATCTATTCTGCAGACAGAGTAGAGAGCCATGATGATTAAAAAATCTTGACTGATTTTAGATGTCTGATCTGAGATATGACTTTTCACCAAGCAGACGGCATGCCACAATGCTTTAACATTCAAAACATGCTTCATTCTGGCTGTATGTGCTCTGAACTCCTGCAAATCGTGCCTCCAAGGTATTTAGCTCGGCAAACTAGTGACCTCCTTTCCAAACTCTGGTTGGAATGATTTGCTTAGCTGCAAAAAACAGCTCTCCGGGAGAGGCAGGGGTACAATGCAAATCACAAAAGCAACACTGAATGGCTTTGGCATGTCCCTTCTTGTGATCCTCGTCTTACTATCACTTTCTATTTTGCAACTGAAGGAGTGCTATTGGAGAGGATCTTTTCCTGCACTCTACACTCCCAATTCATCAGCAGGGAAAATGTGTCTTGGGTACCGAATTATAAAACAACTGTTAAAAATTCCAAACAGCACAGTGTAGCTAACCCTTGCTTCTTAATACAAGGCACAACAAGGCTGAATTAAAGTTGTTTCCATGTTTTTCGGTACTCGGCCTTGCAATCTTACAAATACCTATAGTGTGGGGAAAGGATGGAGGGGGAATGTGGCATTGTGTGTGTGTAACTTTCCAAGTTCCAAAAAACAAAAGGAAATCTGGACCTTACCCAAATAACGTGACATATTTGTGAGAGCCACAAAAGGCTGACTGCTGGAGCATCTGTCGCTGGAAACCAATGGAGTAACAGCAGCATCACTGCAGAGGGGAGACGCACCCACAGAGCTGCCCCAGCATCTTCTTCCCAGTCACCAGACCCCATGGTATCTCAGCAGAAGTCTAATTTTCTTCGCAAGTTAAGCTCTGTATTTGACGCTCAGCCTGATAACTACCTTCAGTCACACTGTCTCCCAAAATGCAGAAAAGTTCCCCTTTTACCTCCTCTGTTAATTCTGCTTCTTCCCCACATTATTCCTCTTGTGGATCCAATCCAGTTTCCCCACTGCCGCAATTTTCACCAAAGAACTTTCTCCTCCTCCTTTATGTCCTCCTTTCACACTGGGAACGACAAGTCTCCCTCCTAACCAGCCCGAGCATCACTCCCCATTCCCTATCTCTCAGTTAAGAGTCCCTTGACTCTCTCAGCACTTCACTCAATTTTTCTGATTTAGCTTTTTGCTCTTCCCTGCCCAGAGCCGATTGCTCATTCCTCCCCACTTTGCTGATGACCCACAGGTATTACTGAAGGCACAGGAGTTTTCAAGTGCCCAAAGGCAGCCTGACCCACAGCTGTGCATTGCCACTGCTGCAGAGCCCCTCTGAGGCACGGGGATCTGGGCACAGAGCATCCTCAGCAGCCCTGCTGGGAAGCAGGTAAGCATTGCAGGAACTGAGAAATTTAACCTGCTTTGTGAACACAAAAATCTTTGGAGTTTTAACTTTTAGGCTTAAGTATAACATTTTACAGTCTTAATTTTTCAGCCAAATTTGTACGTAACTTAGAAAAAACATCTTGCTCCAAATCATACATATGTTAGCAGCCTTCAAAGAAGGCACCTTCAATTTTTTCATAATCTGCATAAAAATACTATTCCCCCCCATTTCCTATGTAGAATCACATATACAGTAATAATAACCCAATTGATTAAAGGTTTAAAAAAATACAATCACAGTGTGGGAAAAATCTCAGTACCATCTAGTAAGGATTAACACAAGTAGCTGAAAACCAGGATTTACAATGAGAAGTGTTAGGCAACCCTAAAATCAGGCCAGCAACCCTCCTTATAAAAAACACACAGTTCACACAATTAATTTAATTTACAAAAAAATATTATAAAGTGAAGATGGAGACAGAAAAACAGAAGGAAAGGATTTTACAGAAGTCAGCTTGAGGCCCGTGGAAAAAGTGCAAGAAACACAGAGGATGAAGTGGGAGTGCAGGTAGAGATGAAGGGAGCACTCGGTACACAAAAAGAAAAACAGTTCTGGTATATTTTACTCAATCAGACCAGCAATCTACAAGGATAAACAACATCAAAGAGATTTTCATCCTATTTTTTAACAAAATAAGGAAATCAGCAGGCATGCTTCTGCGTACGTGTTTCCCATCACAACTTCTAAACCAGCTGTACGATTTCAATCCAGTACAACAAAAAGGATAAGAGAATCCAAAATATTAAGTCTTGTTTCCATGAAACTAGCCAGCTGGGTAAAGAAAAAAAGACCCTATTGGTGTTCCACCTAGTGAAAGGCTGAAACTTCAGTCATCAGATGTGAGAAAATCCACTTATCTGAAAACAAATCCATGAAAAAGAAACCCCAAGATTCCTTCATTTCACTGCCCAGGAACTTTTTTTCTTTTCTTTTAAATAAATAATGCCATTTTCAGTTACACTCCACACTGGTATATGTCTTTAACATAGATTTACACATCCAACATAAAGATTCTTTCTGGTTTTAACATCTTTTTTTTTTTTTTCCATCCACATGTTTCCAGTGAGTTTGCTTCAGGAAAGACTATTCTAATTCACCTTGCCACAGACTGCACCTGGTTGAGCCTTCACCACTAACTGTGAGATTCAGGTAAAATCCTCTAATTTGGAGAATTTACTTTTACTCTGTGATAGCCTTCCACAGTGTCCACAGATGACAGTGCCAAAAATTAAAACACACTGCAAATGAAGGCAGCCAAAAGGGCTACAAGGTAGGCATGGAAAATAATTCAATTCATGTATGTAAGTACTATCTTCACTCCCAGATCCCTTTCTCCTCAGGCTCTCCTCATACCCACCTCTATTTGCACTCCAAGGCCTATGCTGACCCTGCATTAGAGGAGTGTAGTCACTGAAAGAAAGAAGTCCTTTGTACTTTGGTATATAACCTGAGAGACTGTTTCCCATCTCAGTGTGATCTTGCCTAATTAATCTAATCCATGCAGTGCATGTTGCTTTAGGAGAAGGAAATCAATATTGCGGTGATCTTTTCTAAAAGACCCTTGACTTGTTCATTAACACAGTTTATTTGATCCTATTATTGCTGTGCTTCAGAGAACATGGTACATACCTGTTTCCCTCACGTTTCTGAGAAGTGGTGGTGATGAAATACAGGATGATAGTGTACTATACTGCAACATGATGATTTTTGTGAATACTTGACATCTGGGGAATGTGAATTAAGGGGGAAAATGTTCTGGAAATTTAATTCTTAGTTGTTCTTCTTAATGTCTGAACATTAAACTGATATTTCAGTTAAGTATGAGGAAATTTTCAAGATAAAAATATGGGTGTGACTGCTTGCTGTTTGTAACAAATGTAGGTTGAGCATTTGAGTGTAAAGATCTAGAGTCTTGAATTTCTAGAATTACAGTATAAAATATGCAGAGTCTGGAATTATGGATGGTTGGTTTTGTCTGGGTATAAACCTGTAAGAATGAGTGCAGCAAGGAGAAATCTAGAAAGTGTAACCCTTGTCTTCCACACAAACTTGAAATCAGCTGGTGTGTTTGCACTTAAGGGAAAGTAAAGGGGTAATTAACATAGCACATGAAAAAATTGAGTGGGCTTTATTAGTCCTGGTAACAAGATACTGTAAGTCTAACCTCCACTGTGATCAAGCCAAGTGTATAAGTTAATCAAGACTTTCACTGAAATATTTCTGTTAACACTTTCATCTTACCAGTGGGAATTATTTATAAAACTGTTTTCCACTGCTAGCATGACAAGGTGATCATTAACACAGTGCAGGCCATGCAAAGGAGCAAAATTAAAACCATGCGAAAGTGGCATTACACTGATACTTTAAGCAACTGCCAGAAATAATTCTGCTCCTCAAAGTGATTTCAACAGTCCTGCTCTAAATATAACAAATCAAAAGCCCTTTCTAAAAAGTCTAATTCTCCAAATTTACATTTCTAGACTTCCCAAGATTATTTAACTTGACCTTCTCATGCATGAGAAATCAATTTGTTCAACCAAGCCAGTTCCAAGTTCCCCTTGTAAGAGCTCATTTGGAAATGATTAGGGGGGGGAGTGGGTGGGAGGGGGGAAAGACACTGAGTTTTACACATCTTATGTTTTGAAGTAAGAGCCCACTGTATCCTAAAACTGCTTCCTACCCACCCCCCATCAACACACCACAAATAAAAGCTACCAAATCGGTGGGAAGGCTGTGGCTCAGGGAATTGGTAATACAATAAAACCACCTTTCATTCCAGGGTGCTGCTCAGACTCTGGTGCTGGTAGGTACTACCTTGGTCCTTAAAAATGCTGGGTGCTGACTCACAGGAAAACAAGCTAGGGGTTTAGGCTAGTTCACAAAGGTATTTATATTCCCTACCTCATTTCCACCCACACCCAGAAAAATGAAATTGGGCTCAAACATCTGCTTGCAGAAAGGTATCACCCCACTCTCGGTGAAACACCTCTAAGTACAAAATGACATTACTAACACACATCAGTATCCTACACGCATGCCTTGAAACTGGGGATGGGCACTGAATGGGAAAAGTTTTTGCAAATGGCAAACCATGCAGGTTTTCAGTATCATTCTTGTAGAGGTGACATGATGCAAAGGGCAGAACAAGGAAATCTGCATGGTTGATGTCTGTTCAATCTCTGCCCTTGAAAGACAGAGACCTTCATTCTGCAGAGCAGTTGATTAGAGTTTGCCATAAGCAAAAGATTTAAAAAAAATTTATTATTTCCCACAGCATTATACATACCCTTCTTAGAACACAAAAATGAATGCTATGTATAAGATAAATATTTAAAATAACATTTCACATATTTATCTTATATATGAACAGTTTACAAGCTAGAGGTCTACAAGATACACTTTTGAAGTCCTGCGCATTTAGGGCTATGAGGTAACAAAGGCACGACAATAATTGATTGAAAACTTGTAAAAATTAGCAAGCTTTTCACATGATTTTGGCAGGTATCCCATCTCAGCCTTTATAGGGAACACCGTGTGTGTCTATCCAGAGCTCTCCCAAGTCTTTCAGATCAGAACTTCTGGAGTGCAGTTCTGAAATGCACGGTATGTGAAACTGGTATTCAGGATACCAAAACACTGGAGGTGCTGGGTCATATTCACATGGACTTCTGGATTTTAAACAATCTGAGGAGTAAGGGGGCATTTGCAGGTTATGGGTTCTAAAGCGTTTTTGTATTCAGTCCCAAGCAGACCATCAACCTGTCTGTTCTGGCTTTCACGTGGGACAGGCAACAAATGATTGAATAATTAACACCAGTATTCTGATTTTCAACTGCATCAAACACCGGGTTGG
This sequence comes from Heliornis fulica, assembly GCA_013399135.1. Lineage (NCBI taxonomy): Eukaryota > Metazoa > Chordata > Aves > Gruiformes > Heliornithidae > Heliornis > Heliornis fulica. The sequence goes on from VXBZ01004239.1 coordinate 24,881, forward strand.
ATGCTCTGAGAAACTGAGCTCCCTCTATAAAAGGAAATCCTTGTCTTTTAAGTTGTATGCAACTCCCTTTCATTATGCCAGTGTTTGCTTTCCCCTATTTCCTTTGCCCAATTCCTAGTTATTCAACAAACCTTCTTGAAGCATCAGGATTTCTTTTCCACTGTTGTTGTTTTCTGACAGTGTTCACAGAATCACAGACTGGTTTGGGTGAGAAGGGACCTCAAAGACTATCCAGTTCCATCCCCCTGCCATGGGCAGGGATACTAGCTCAGGCTGCCCAGAACCCCATCCAACCTGGCCTTGAACACTGCCAAGGAGGGGGCAGCCACGGCTTCTTTGGGCAGCCTGTGCCAGGGCCTCACCACCCTCACAGGGAAGAATTTCTTCCTTCTAACTAATCCAAATCTCATCTCCTTCAGCTTGAAGCCATTACACAATCACAGAATTGTTGGGGTTGGAAGGGACCTCGAGAGATCATTGAATCCAACCCCGCCCCCCCCAGGCAGGTTCTTCTCTAGAGGAGCCCCTGTCCTTCACTACTTTTGCAACAATTTAAACTGTTTTCCAACAATCAAGCTTAAAAAGTATACATATACACACATATTATATATTTAACACCTGTCCTATATCACATTTCTTGTGTCTGTAGCCATTGGTCTCTCAGAAAGAAGTCTCTTGAGACAGCTTTTACCATTTCATAGCAGCGGTGAAACAAAGGGAGAGGGAGCAGTATTAACAGAATCTTAAGAGAACTGCAGCAACTGGTCAGCAGTCTGTGCCCAGACTTCATTTTCACAGACAAAGGACAAGCTACAACTTTTATTACTGCAAGTTTAATTTCAGCTTTTTCAAACCATTAAAACTGGAGTCCGTTTATTCAAATAACACATTTGAACCTTGGTATAGCAAAAACTCATTTCAGTAGACAAATGTCAGATTGCAGGACAGGTCCTCTATTACATCTCTAAATAAACCTGTTAAAATCATCTCTCAGAAGTCTAGATATGATTAAAAGCTGAGTATTTTTTGTTGATTCAGAGCATGCCTACAATTAGCAATGCAGAATGCCAGCTGTGAAAAACAAACAAGAAACCAAAACAATAAAACCCCACCACAACTCATCATGACCTAGCTGTTAAAGATAACACAATTTATTTTCCCTGGCATCCCTCGACATTCTCTGACTCTCTTGTGAAGAGGGCACTTCTGTTCCCAAGGCTTCTGAAGCACTAGCTCTTCTGCACTTCCTTCGCTCAGCGAAGGCATGAAATAGCTCCGAAGTTCCGAAGAACTTCATTAGTCCCTTCAAATATTCATTTACACCCAGAGAAGCTGATTTTGCACAGTTCACTGGCCTGGCTCACAAAACTACTTTTTTTCAGTGAAGACAATTAACACTGCTATTTACTTTTTCTGAAATCAATCCAGGAATAAAACACAAGATATAGGGTTTTTTGAACACTAAAATACTGTACCTCTCAGAAATGAAGTGCTGCGTTTTAAAAGCAGGCAATGATCAAGAGTGGTGCTATGATGCTTTGTATCAAAAGGGCACACATTTGTTAAGCTGACAGGGACACCACTTTCACTGCATGTAACAGAAAGTCTGGTTTCATAAGCTGAGCAATTTCATAACTGCAGGAGGGTGTGAATTCCCTTTGGCTTCAAGTAAACAGCTCTCCATTAATACTTTAATAAGACACAAAGACTGAGTTTAGTAGGTAAGCTGTGGATAGCCAAGAGCCTTCTTCTCCTCTGGCTTTATGACTAAAGAGGAAAGACCTTGCATCAGAAAATAAATAAATACAGACAATATACGCAACCACAGGTGCCTGAGCCCAAAGGTAATTAACAAAGAGTTTTCTGAACAAAATCATTTAAGTCAATTTTCTATCTTTGTCAACCAACTTCTGTATCTAGAGAGACAAGGTTAATATTACTCAAAAGCCACCACTGAACCAGGAAAAAGTCATATTACAAATACAATCTAAAAAGACCTCAATTATTTCCCAATCAGCCCTTCCAAAAGTTTTCATAACAATGGGAGATATTTTTAGGGTATAGAACTAGAGTGTCAGATATCAAAGAAATAGTATTACAAACACCCAATATATACCTATTAGCATAAAAATATGATACAACTAGGCTACAGGTCAAATCGGCATCTGAAAGAGCCCTAATTTATTCTAGCAGAAAGACCAGATGAATCTATTTACACTCTTAGACGTCAATTCTTTCATCCTTCCAACTGACCTGTAATTGTTACCTTCTCAGAACTATTACAGCAGATGTAAAAAAACCCCAAATTATAGCTTCTAGCCACAGTAAGTATTTAATAATCTCTACCACGTGTCATCTTGCTTTCTGGAACAAACTTCTTAAATGTAAGGTCACCATAGTCATCAGGTAGTCACCAACTAGCACCGGTATTTAGCCTCTATTTAGTCTGCCAGGATTTAAATGCTTGTTGCTACACATTTGCCTGCCTGCCTAAATCCTGCTCTGTGTAAGTGCATAACGAAGTATTCACCACTAAAAGCATGGAAGGGAAAAAAGCTGCAGGTATTGTCCCTTATGCGGAAGGCCGGAACAGTCAACATTTTAAGGATAACACTATCCTTTCTCTCTGAGAACCTCATTCTACTTAAGAACCTGCAATTACAGACAGCCTAAGTACACTAGAAGCGATGTTCCCTCCATGGTTTATAGTCCTTTTCAGTAACAGTGCACCTCACTGTGCAGTGCTTTAGTAATTCTCAGCAGCACACCCACTGCCTCCCTCACCAGAACCCGCTTCAGGGGATTCCCAGAATATGCACGCAGCTGTCTGACCTTTCCTCCTGTCCTCAGCACGCCTTATCTACCATCACCAAAGGGCTGTCACCACTTTACAGTGTCTCTGAATACAAAGTCCTACATCGTGTTTGAATATAAGGCTACAAACTGCTGCCACTACTTTACCCCTCTCCATTGAGGCTGCAAGAAGCATTGCTTTTAACTCAGGCTATTTACCAAGACTTTACGAACAATTTTTTGAAAATAAATTTAATTTGTAGAAAATCATCTCGTTCCGCAACAGAACAACAGCTCTGCTTTGATGTGACGCTTTTGTTCTGCTTTTGATTCTATCACATCTTTATCATACTCTCTTCTGCTTCTGCCCAGATAGGTCTTGCGTATGTGCCTTTTCCACTTTCCGCTGCACAAAGGCCATTTGGATAAATGCCACCCTCCAACACACACATTTAAACCCTAACATTTAGCTCAGAAGACTCCTCTTTCATAGCAGCCATAGAAATAAAATTCTTTTTAGTGAGCTGCACATCTAGTTAGCAGAATGCAGTTATCACAAAGACTGTCAAAGCAGAAGAAATCCTGGAGCTGGTCCCAGAAAAAATTTCATTAGCCTTCCTTCCACTTGTCCCCAATACAAGGATCATAAAGATATTTTGGCTAACACGATTAGCAGTTTTCCATTAGTAACCCAGACGATGCTGTGAGAACTTCTGGACCAAACCCAAGCAACCCGTGGCATATCACAAGATCTGACGGGAAGATTTTTCTGACCAACACATTCCAAAATTATAAGACACTCCCAAAACAGCCTGCAAATCATGGATGGCAAAATGTACTTTATAAGTGCTCTTTCCAATTTGCTGGCTTTTTCCTACCCAGGGCAGTTGGAAGAGCCTGAAAATGATCCCATTGTGGGAAGCTGTTAACTTTCCACCCCGTAGCAGCTGATCTCACATATCTAGAATGAAGATGTTCAATCTTCTGTACCCAGCTGTAACCATCTCCAGCACTACCAAACAACCTCCATTTTCAGGCTAGCTAGTGGAAGAGCTCCAAGCAGCAGCTTAAGCACAGCTCCTTCTGCAGACAAAGTTTTGACTTTGTACATTTTGTAACTCCTCTGTCAAATCTCTAAATAAAATCCAAAAATCCAAACCTTGGAATAGAGATGAAAATGCACATGTCTGACTTCAGTCAAGAAAAGGAAATCTATCATCTATGATCCTGCCACAGACTCCAGGTAACACAACCTCGAACCAGTCTGCATGCATGTAGTTCCCTAGTTTATGCTCAAGTAATAATCACTTATTTCTCAAAGCCAGGCAGCTGCCAGAACAAGTTTTAAAAGCCACAACTAAAGGAGCTGTTTGGTGCCCCAGAGGTCCATTAGCCTAACCTGAACATCAGGGCAAGTCATCCAATGCATGAGAAAAGCTGAACCCTACACATTAATCTTTGCCCAGGATCAGAGTAACCTGACACTTGTTTTATTAACCACAGTCTTCCCATTTGCCCCAGAAGAAGGCTATGCCAACACAGAAATAGAGCAAAAAGTGGCGAATCCGTCCCCAAGTTTGTCAAGAGCGTGAACATACTGGTCATACGAAAAGGAGAGTTTTGAACATCTTGTTTGCATCCCTCTTTTACGTGCTTCATCAAGAAGGAGACACTGCGACTAACGGCTTGGTTACTGCAGACAGTGGTGGGGCTCAGGTTCTAAGCCCTGGTTACTCTCCCTCTCTGTTCCCACAGCAGGGGCTTAGCACTCTGTAAGTAACAGTGACATCTGGGAAGAGGAGAGTTAACTCAACGCGCTGATGAACTGAAGCTTCAAGAAATCTGTTTAACACATTTACCCGACAGTACACATGTGGGGAAAAAGCTCCTTTCGCTATGGATTGAGTTTGCACATAGTTCAAGGAACAGTTCGAAAATACAGTTTGAAACAAGAGCTTGACGCAACAATTTATCTGTACTGTTTCCTGTGCAGTATGTGGGGTGCTCTTGTCATGCAGCTGACAGCCACCAATGACGATGGTATTTTTAACATTTGATGTTTGCTCAACTCTTAGCTGTTTCATTAGCAACTGGAGCAGAGTCACCTGTCCTGAAATACTTCGTGGATCATCCCTAAAGGACATTTGGGGTACAAGTTTTGGGATCATGCCAGTCACCCATGATTTGCTGATATCACCTTTGGTGTTGATGATTGATGCCAGACCATTGTGCTGCACTAACATCACACAGGCTGTTATCTCTTATCTCTCACTCAAGTGATTTACTAGATCTTCTTAGGGCACATATGTATGAAAACTTCTGCACAGTTTTAGATTCACCGAGGAAGACTGTTAGAAGAAAGAAGCACAAACCAAGGATTTCTTCTCTCTTCTCCCTTTTAAATGTTATTATCATCAGTTTGATCCTCTATAAACTTTTCCTAACTCTGCCAAGGCTTATTTAAAACACCACCAGCACAAAAATTCCATACAAATAAGCCTCACTGCAAACACTTTCATGATAGAGACAACAGATAAACGAAGAAGTTTATTTTGTATTTACCTTCTATACTCAAGATGCATAAGAAGAGAGGCACAAGAAAAAAAAGCAGATTTGCTTTGCTTTTCTTCATGCCAAAGACACAGCATGATTCACAAAGAAAGGTTCTGCTCAGTCAAATGCTAAAGCCTAGAAAGGATTTCACCTTGAAAATGTTTTAGCTTTTTCATCTAATTAAATGGTATTTTTCTTCTCCCTCCACACCAGGCAGCACATTTTAACTTCTCTCTTTACTCACATTTGTAGTCTCTATTCTATAAGCAAAATAAAAGCTGAAGAAAGGCTCCTACATATGTTTTGTCTGATACAGCAAGACAGGACTGAGATACTATTGGCCACTAAACTGGAGTTTGATACCCAGCAAAGATGAGTTCTACAGGAATCTTAACCCAGTCTGCCTTGCAGAACCATGCTGCTCCCTTCCCAAGAGGACACACTTCAGAGTGGGGAATCAGTTTTTAAACCAGACAGCTAATAATGTTGTGGTTTGGTTTTGGGGGTTTTTGGGCTGGTGAAATAAAAAAAATATGACACTGGTAATTTTCACTGATTATTTTTTCTGACAATAAAAGATAGAATCTATAAGGAAAGCATCAACCATCACGAGAAGAAGCTTTGCGTGGCCTTTTGTTTAGAAACTCCTGTCACAGGAGTATCATCTATTGCTTATTCCTAAGCATGTGGAATGGGAACAGAAGGAGGAGGATTAATACATCTGAACTTTTGGCCAGTGGATTAAATCAGCAATATGTTAAAAAATGACTACATCATTTATAGCCCAAATCATATTCTCAGAATCACCCAAGAGCTAAAGGAAGTAACAACAACACCAGACTGATTTTTAAAGATGCTCATGATGCATCTAGTGACGGTGGTGCTCAAGAGCAGGCCACTGACCTAGCCTGTGCCAACAGTGCTCTGCTGCAGCCATCCCAGGTACAGGGCTGTGAGCTCATGTGCTCGTTGCTACGCCATGCTGCTCTTTCACAGTAAACCTAGCTAAAGGTTCCTAAATCATATCTGTGCAGAATATTTATGGTGCTGAATCATTCAGGCACTTTCAAAAGATTTACTTAAGTTCGCAAATCTAATTGCTCGCTTAAGCTTGATTCACCTGAATTTTAAATATCAGCTGAACTGCTGCTAATGCTGACAACAGGCAAAATGCTCTTACACCCATTTAAGGTTAATTTGATATTTTACCAACATAAAGGTTAAGCTGACTAAAGGGTTTTTTTATATATAATTTTATAGAATTGAACTGGCTGAGCTGTAATAGTAAGAAAAATAGCATATTCAATCTTCTGTAATACTGACGAGCTCATAACTTTACTTAAGGTAATACTTCTCTAGAGAAGATGAAAACAGAGAGAAAAATGACACCAAAACATATAGGTACTTTTTCCCTAGCTCTGAGCTACTTAAATTTTTCAGGATATTTAGTAAAGTGACTCTCAATAGAGTAAGCAAACTCCTATTTCCCTGGCTTAAATGATCTTTCTTGTAAGGAGTAACCCTCTTGGATAAGAAATGCTGCTGTGAATAGGTCTAGACTTTACACAGCCATGGGTCACTAATTTAATTAGATTTCAAAGCAGCTATTCTACATTTACACTGAATACAATACTTCCTGTACCCTCCCTCATACTAAAAGGAATAAAACAATCCCCCTGAAGTTTACACCTCAATGCATGAGGAAACAACAACAAAGCGTACATACAATACCTTGAGTTACAGATTGGGTCTATATTGTTCAAGTTATTAGGACAACCTTAACTACCTGCTAAGCCAGGATTTCTAGCAGGGAAAACTGAAGGCTTTCTCCTTTCTAGTGGGACAGGATTCTGTTTGACCTGCTCTGCTGAGAAAATGACTGCCGTCAGTCAACCTCAGTAACTTCCTCTCCTAATTATGAGCTTTTACACAGATTACAAAATTAAGTCAAGCTTCTCTGCACGAATAAAAGCAAATTAAAAAAAAAGAACTTTACTGGTAACAGACGTCCTTGCCTCCTCTAAAGCCCAGTAGCTTTTGCAGAGTTTTCTTTTGGGGAGGAAGGGTAGGGTAGAGCGAGGATAGGAGCCCTGCTGCTGCATATGAGTGTTCAGGCTCCTGAGTGTCCTCCTCTCAAACAAAAAACGGGGGCTGTAATTTTCACAGGGTTCTTGTATCACGTTTGTTACCCCGCATTTCAGACTCTGTGAGGTTACTGATGTCATCATTTGAGTGATGCAAAGCTGCACTGATTAGTCACTTGAGGAAATTAGTGGGGTTACCCTCACTAAAAGTCACAAGGGACTGACATGAAACCACGTTCATATTCTCTTCTGGGAGCTCACATAGCATTTCAAGGACTTACACAAGGTAGGAGCTGTTACTGGAAGTGAAACTCCACTAACTGACGGGATCGTTTGCCTCCAGATTCCCCACCTAAAAATGACCTATTATTTGACACTCTGATACTGCTACATATTTGTGCTGTTATTCAGCAACACATGCATAAAGGAAAAATGACTATAACGACTATATGAGCAATCTGTGCAAGTAACTTTGTTGTTACTGACAACAGTCCAATTTCATACATCTTCCTCGGCCGATGCAGAATACAGATTGAGTCTTTGGTCCAGCTGTTAGACCCAAGTACCCACTCCCTCATATTCACGGGAAAACCAGATGCCAGCCTGTGTCCCTCACAAACGGCAAGGGCAGCTGTCAATCTAATCAGGGACTCCTTTGGGTCTCACATATAAATGAAACACTTAAGGTGTTGATTCCCTAAGCCAACAACGCAGTTCTGCAGGCAGCTACAGCCTACTACCTGACGCACTGTGTACACAGTGGGAGAGAGAGTTTGCCAAGAGCGGATAGTGCCAAAATTTCTGGCAAGCCCAGTGCTTGGATTCTGTGAGCTGCATTCCCACACTGTGTACAGCAAATTAACAGCAGTGAAAGGTGAAACACACCACAACCTCTTTCTACAATGTAGTATTTCTGCCAGTATAATGGCTGATAGGACATACAAATTTTTGATGTACAAATGAAGCTAAAATGCTAATAGTCTCTTTACTCCCCCACGTTAGTTAGTGGCAATGGCAAAGAAATAAAACTGCAAAATTACAGAACGTATGAAAACAGGTTTCTAAACATCCACTCCTCTTGCTGAACTCGAGCCCTCTTGCTTTCTCATGTCATGATGCTTATTTGTCATTGCATTATGGAAATGAAGAGTCAGTCAATAAAAGATACCCAGCAATTTGTTATCAAACTAAAGGTTTAAAGAGAGCTGTTTTATGGCTTCTAAGGGCTTTCAGTGTATCAGCTTAGATATTTTAAAATCAACGCTGTGATGAAAGAGCAGACTTTCATGGTACAAAAACTGAGAAAAAGGTAGGAGATATTTGAATGTAATTTAAAAATTACTAGGACAGAGAGCACTGGTGAGCCATGAAATGCCTAAACCCCAGACCCAAACATACTGCATACTCCAATGTGCACATTAAAAGAAAATGAGTAAATGGAAGTAATAAACAACACTCCAAAGGTAAACTTATTTTAATCTGGTTGTAAACAAACCACAGAGGCAAAGCTTCTTGTCCTGCTCCCCCCAAAAACAGAAAACAAAAAAGCAAAAATTGAGCAGAGTTTAGTGGAGAAAAAAAGAGATCACAGAAAGAAGGAATAATAATGTAAAATGGAGGCGGAAAGAAACTGGATCCTATCTTTTCAGAAGCAACGGGTTTTGCCAGTCACAGATGAAAGGCACCGATTTCATTAAAAGCCATTTAAGTGAAAGAACAGGAAGGCACAAACAAGTATAACTAAGGGGTTCACATAAATCTAGGGAAGGGGTCCTTATCCTAATTAGGAACACGGTAAATAAAATCCTATTATGATGTTATTTCCTCTATTATGGCCACCTATGCTTTACAAAGTGGTAAGTTACAACAAGTACTGATGTGAGTTTAGTACTAATTAGTAAGACAGAGTGCCCTCATCCAGTTACGGGGCAATATCCCTTGGCACAGGGATACAGCATGGAAGAAGGGAGAAGATACAAGTAGTCAGAGAGGAAATCCAGTGCTGCAGTGTTTCTGGACAAAGTACCATCTTGAGACATTTGAGGATGCCCTCAAAGGCCAGCATCAGGGACCCAAGACACATACATGCAGAGCCCCTTGATACTCAAGTGAGTTGTACCTGAGACTAGATACATCTCCAGAGCTGTGATGAGACTGCTAAAACCACAACTGCACGATTTAACAGGTAGCATAGGCCAGGCCACGAGAGAGATATGAGCTTGGTAGCAAACTCTAGTTTACTCACAACACACGGAAGAATGTGTCAGCAAGACTCAAAAGTGATGCACATTAATTAGTTAAGGCTACTCAAATTTTGTGGCTAATTTAAAATGAATAGGCTTGAGTAAACTAGGGCACACAGACAAAAAGGCCCACATCCCTGAAAGCACGTTGTGGGTATGCTGAGAATTGTCTTTGCTGATCTGGATCTAAATGGATTTCAAGGTCTAATAATGAATCAATGAGCTGAATAATGTTTCCCAGATTCCTATCTCTCTTCCTATCTCAGGCTATTCTAATGACCTGAGATCCCGAGACTGTCTTCAATGGCTTTATATTAGACCAAAGCTGGTATTAAGTAATTTTCAAGATGTGAAATCATGCGATAGTTGACTCATCAGAGCAGGAACTATAAAGCTGAATATAGCTGTTGTCTTTTTTATATACCCATGTAACCATTTGCAAACTACAGAAAGAACAGTAAAAAGAAAATAACAAGCATCTGAACTCAAAGGTTGCGATAAGAAAATAAACACTTTTGTCTCCCAAGTATCCAATAATATTTAAAAGAAAAGTTAACGTACCTGTTCCTTTACTGCTCTTTCTTTTGGACTGTGCCACTTGTATAACCTCAGCAGCAGCATCCCGTACTGCCAAATCTTCATTCTGCAGCAGCACAACCACACATTTCCACAGAGCAAGGGTATCGGACAGTCCTGCATTTATCGATGGAGGAAAAATTAGAATTCCATTTCTTACATTCAGGGGAGTTACAGAGGTCTATTTCCAGATGTAAACACAACAAATGCAGCGAAACACTGAAACACGGGCAGAAGAAATGTGCCAGCAAACTACCGGGAAGACAACTGGCAGTACAATTGAAGCTCTTTCGGCATGGGTGAGCTTTATCTAGGTGGCTGACTCAATAGTGGGCAACAGATAAGAGAATGGACCTCTCTTACTCCAGGTTCAGCTTTGATTTGTGGGTGCTCTGAACCTCCTACCATTTCTAGGAGTGCAGAATTCCTTTTGGCAACAACAAAAGGTTTGATGCTTGAGACTGACCAATGCTCTGCCATGATGGATTTGCTCTTGCAAACTGCTGGGAGCAGAGGCTTTCAAACCACGTTCTGATCAGATATTGCCCAAAACAGTGGCTACAAATGGCTTTCCCTGCAGGAGACAGAAAATTATCCCATCTCCCAGGGATCTACTTATCTACTTCTCCCACCTCACCACTTACTGACATGCCCTGCTACCCTTACAACCACTCTGTTGGAAGCAATCCAGCATGGGGTAGTTACCTGCACACAGTTAAGACTAATCAGAGATAACTGCCAAGAGGGAGGGGTTCATCTGCTACACCCCAAACAGGCAGACTCCACATACCACCCTAGCTGCACGTCTGAAGCCACACCACCGGAAAACCCTTGTGCCGTTTGGTGATAAGCTAAGGATGCCTACTTGAAGTCATAAGGCTGTACTCATAGGTTTTCTGGGGTACTTTTCAGCTCTCAGTGAACATTCTCCTTAAGGAATCCCCTGGAAGGTCTATATCAGAGGCAGCTAACTGCTAGATATTACTTTCTGGTAATCACAGAGAACAATGGAGTTGGTGCTTCATTGCTGTGCTGGTTTTCTCCAAGCATGTTATCAACATACCTATCAGAGACTTGTAGCACGAGGCTAGCCAGACAATTAATTGTATTTCACTGCTTGGCCAAAATTAATTGCTTGAGGCTTAACTATACAGGCAGAAGAAGTGTTGCTGTATTTCATATAACTTTCCTGTGTGGGAATAGCATGGAGTATAATTATTTCAGAAAGCAGTTGCCTTTTTCTAGAATATTCACAAGCAATGGCCTTATAGTGGCACAGTGAGGGCAGAGCAACTATTCCTTTCTTGACACAATGGTCAGTTTTCCCACCCAGACAAGTTTCTGTCACGTCTCCTGGAAAGATGAAATCTGCAAATGGATTTTCCAGAAAGACTTTTTCTGAGCCCTCAAGCAACATGATGAGATGATGGGGTCATCCAGAACATACAAACATACTTAATGGAAGCTTATAGGAAAGACTACAACTCCATTTCGTAACACCACAATTTTCTTTAGCTTCTACGTTGTACTATGTATGTGGTCATGCAAGCTGAGGCAGAACGAGCCACAGAAGTCAAAGCTGTTTATATGTACATAATGCCTTTAAGGGAGTGATTCTGGGTTTATATCACTGCACCTGAACACCATATCATGCCTTTGATTTGCTGAACTTCTCATTGCACTACCTGGCATCTTCACTGCTGTGAAAAACCCCACGCTGCCAACTCTAAGTTATATGGAGGGTCAGTGCTGAACCTTTCTTCTCCAGGCCCAATTTTCAGAGCAGAGAATAGGTTCACATCATTTGCCTACTGAGGCACTGAAGGACTTTCTGTTGAGATTTGGTTTGTGGTTTTTTCGCTTTGTTTTGTTAAAATTTTAAGCAAGGTACAAACTGCTGCTAGTTTTTGTTTCAGGCCTCCCCCATCTGCCCAACTGGAAAACATGGAAACCAGAAACTGCTGTGACAAGATCAAAGAGGAGACTGTTCTCCATCAGCTATGGACCAGATCCAAATGGCAACAGACCTGAAGCACAGCATTTGGAAGGTTTTCATTCCAATACCTCCCCTGTCTTCGTTTGATATAAAATGGTCATGTCCGTCCTACTAAGAGCTTTAAGTATATGGTAGAGGTCAAGATTTCCAGAGTCGATTCTATGAACATTTAATAATACAATGTCTACCTCACACAACAAATAGATTTAGCTCTGTTTAATGTTATCAAGACCTCTTAAAAGACAAATCTCAAAATAACTAGCTAGATTTTTAAAAATACCACTATCTACAGTTTAAAAAACACTACCTTTCTCATCTAACAAAAAATTGCATTCAGTCCATATAAGAGGACTTAAGCTACTCAAACTAAAAACATTTTCATAACTATACTGGAATAAAATATCACAGAAACTACATATTGAAAGCTGTTTTGTTCAGCGTGCAAAATAATTTGTCATATCTCTCATTATCTATTTTTTCCTATCTCCTGGCCCTTCAGTCACAAAATTCCCTTACTTGTTCATCAAAAGCAGTGTGGCAGAGGCTGGGGGCGGAAAGGCTAGAAGTAAAAAAACCAATGTCTTTGGCACAACAGACCAGAAAATTTCACACAGCTTTTCCTCTCAGTCAGTAATGTATTGCTGAATAATACTTTATACATGGGCTTTTTGTACTGGAATTTAAATAGGTCTGTTTAGACAAAGTACCATTTGATGTAATTGTGTGTTTTGACAAATGTACATGAAAATAACATAAGATCCAGAAAATTAATGTTCTACTCACCAAGAACAAGCTTCTCACTGATCAGAAGAAGCGTTGTTACACTTTTAAGAACTTCAGCAGCAGCTAACAGCATCTCTGTCTCTTGCTCATCTCCACAAAAGCAAACTACCAGCTGAACCCATTTTTTCAGGACCTCTTCTGAAATCTGAAGGTACAAGACTGGTGAGAAGCGTGCTGTACAATTGGATGTTACCGCTCACCATCACATTAAACTACGGACTGCTGAAAGGATACTACTCATCAGTAAAGCAGGGTTTCTTTTCAAGGTGGTGAATCACTGATCACCATTCAAAAATTGGCTTAGTGTGTCAGAAAGTTAAGATGCAAGATTTTCTTCTAATCAGAACAGTAACCATAGGCATTTTTCTTGCTCTGTGCCTTCATTCTAGTCTCACCAATGACCACACTAGTCAAAGCATATCTTTGTGTCTTCAGTCCTTCTAAACATGCAAGCTAAAGACAAATATACTGGACTATAACAGAGCAGCAGTCTTCATCTGCACCCTACATGTAGACACATACATGTGTCTGGAAAAACAATTAAGAGCATATGACCCATAGCATCAATCAGAGGCTTGGGTGGTGATGCAATATTGGTAGAGGGATGATGCAGCAACATCTGTCTCCTCTGCAAGTACTGAGGATGGATTTCTTTTTTAATAAGACCGCGGAAGTGCCTCACATTCTGATAGTAAGTGCATTCAAAACACTGAAGGAATCTCTGTGGAAAAAAAAAAAACAGTAAAGAAAATTTCCTGTTTCAATAAAATCCAGTTGCCATCTTTTGGAAGACAAGTCTTCAAGCATATGCTAGGAAATGTACTACTCAGTAATAATGGGACAAAGCTTCAACTCTTCCCAGTGTGTAGTAATGGCTACCAGATTGTTTATGGAAAGAAATCACATGTATTTAATCTGTAACTCAAATAACAGTTCCCAAACTTGTCTACTCTGACCTTCACTGGGACATAACTGGGGAGAGAAAGTCCTAACTTCTGTAAGGGACCAAGGAAGAGCTGGGATCCCCTGCAAATGCAACACTCGGGAGGGCAGCGGGTCAGTCAAGCTGCAGGAACCTCAAGTGGGGGTTAGCTAACAGACCACACAAACTGCAGGAGGTGGCATCTGGGCATACCCCTAAGGTGTTATGATTACTCAAATTCTGAGCAGACAGATGGACTATCCAGAAAGACAGAATTTGACTTTTACCTTAGGGAAGGGAAACAAACCCTTCTAGAGAGGCAAATACTGAATGCAAGCCCAAAGAAAGAATTAAGATAGAAAACTGATGTGCTTGGTCTTTCATAAGAAAAAAAAAAAGCAGAAAGTACTCTGATTTACATGATTAGAAGTTATTTTAACATTAATAGAATTAAGATATTTACAGCATGTTTCATTAATTCCTCTATGCAAATGAATACAAAACTTCAGAGCAATAACATGTTCCACATCTACTTCTTTATAAGGTTATTTTAATGTTTATTACATGAAGTTCTTGCGTTTTGCTTTTCTTTAAAAGATTTCAGATAATTCATGTTCCTGATTCTTAGTGCAAACATGGTTTCCCTTTTCATATATAATGAGACACGATTATTAGCATACAATTTGAATCAATTCTGCAGCATATTCTATTAAAATATACGTAATTTCTTCATTTTATAAAAGATCATGAAAATTTTGGAGTTAAGTGGAGTTAAATCTGGTTGGTGGTCAGTCATGAGTGGTGTTTATCAGGGCTCAGTGTTGGAGTTGCCCCTGTTTAACACCTTTATTGATGATCTGGAAGAGCATACGCTTAGTAAGTTTGAAGACAACAGTGAGCTGGGTTGAAGGGCCAATCTGCTCAGGTAAGGGAGGCTCTGCAGAGAGACCTAGACAGGCTTGGCCAATGGGCCCAAGCCAACGGTAGGAGTTTCAACAAAGTCAAGTGCTGGGTCCCACATTTTTGCCACAACCACCCATGGCAGTGCTACAGGCTTGGGGAAGCTGCAGAGCTGCCCAGCAGAGAGGGACCTGAGGGTGTTGGCTGACACCTGGCTGAACATGAGCCTCCAGTGTGTCCAGGGTTCCAAGAAGGCCAAAAGCGTCCTGGCATGTATCAGGAACAGTGTGACCAGCAGTGGCCAGGGAGGTGATCTTATCCCTGTACTCTTCCCTGGTGAGGCCGCACCACGAGTACTGTGTGCAGTTTTGGGCACAACAGTATAGGAAGGACATTGAGGTGCTGGAGAGGGTGCAGAGAAGGACAACTAGGCTGTCTCTTATGAGGAGAGGCTGAAGGAGCTGGGGCTGTTCAGCCTGGAGAAGAGGCTGAGGGGAGACCTTACTGCTGTCTGTAGCTACCTGAAAAGAGGCTGCAGTGAGGTGGGCCTTGGCCTCTTCTCCTTAGTGACAGGACAAGAGGGAATGGCCTCATGTTTCACCAGAGGAGGTTCAGATAGGATACTGGGAAAAATATCATTACTGTTAAGAGTGGTTAAGCATTGGACCTGTCTGCCCAGGGAGGTGGTAGAATCACCCCCCCTCCAGAAGTGTTTAAAGAAAAAAAGGTAGACAAGCTGCTTTGGGAGAGGGTTTATCGGTTCAGTGGTGTAGGGCTAATGGTTGGACTTGATGCTCTTGAAGGTCTTTTTCAACCTTGACAATAATATGATTTTAATTTGGTCTATTTTTAAACATGCATTGGCTTTTTTATCTTTGAAAACAAAAACCCCAAAAGCCCCCAAACTCTCTAGCATTAAAAGTTGCCATAGCACTGCTCCAAATATATATGTGACATCATACATTGACAATTTAAAATCAAAAGAAATTTGAGCCAGTAATTTCTGGTAGTACACAGACTATTTAATTTGAACAGGAATGGAGAATGCAGTTCCTTGAATTTTACAAGGGTTATAGTATTTAGTGTTACAAAAACAAAATTTAAGAAGAAATATAATGAAGAACTCCATGCTCAAAACAATCTCAGACAGTGACTTCAGGATGAGACTGGGCAAGGTCACACTGCATACAGCAAGGAAAGGAACTGCACCCAACCAACAGCTCCATCTTCTTGGCCTGCCCTTGGATATGCTCCCTCCTGGCTCTCCCATAATTACAAACCACAACAAAGTTGCACTTTAGAAAATGGACTGGAGTCTGTACACATGCTAAACACCTAGGCATTTTTTACCCCACATTACAGTGACTATTTTGGATGCTCCTAGAAGTTGAAATTAATCCATCAGAAAAATTTACTTACATATTTCATATGATGACAGAATGGTGTGGGTGGGAAGGGACCTTAAAGATCATCTAGTTCCAACCTCCTGCCATGGGCTGGGACACCCCCCACTAGCCCACACTGCCTAAAGCCCCATCCAACCTGGCCTTGAACACTGCCAGGGAGGTGGCATCCAAAACATTTCCAAGCAATCTTTTCGAGTGTTTCAAAACCCTCAGAGAAGAATTTCTTCCTAATGTCTAATCTACATTTCCCCTCTTGCAGCTTAAACCCATTACACCTCATGTCCTGTCATTCCATGTCCTTTTTAACAGCCCCTTCTTCCAGTTTTCCTGTAGTTCCCCTCCAGGTACCGGAAGGCTGCTGTAACATCTCCCCAGTCTTCTCTTCTCCAGGTTGAACAAGCCCAACTCATATAGCCTGTCTGCACGGGGATTGGTGCTTCAGACCCATGGTCATCTTTGTGTTCCTCATCTGGGCTTGTTCCAACAGTTCCATGTCCTTCTCATGAAATTAACTGGCAATGACTTACAGTGATATACCATGATGATACTCATCTGTTTCATTTCAGAATGTGGCAGTGTATTCAGACAGGAAGACACAACACCAAAAAAGGTGCATTAACACAGAAAACCACAAGCTTGGGGCTTCTGTTGAAAAGAAATCATGTTACTTCTACCACCAAAGCTTCAGAATTACAACACAAGCAGCTAAATTTCCCTTACCTGCTGACGGTTCTGGAAAAGATGGATAACCAATTTGGAGGCAAATTTGAGAGCTAAGCTTTGAACTTCCGTGCTAAGAAAACAAGGTAAAGAACGTATCATAAAAAGCACCCATTTCTGCCATCATTTCATCGCTAGAAAAAAAACCCAGCCAGTTATTAATCACTCCTGATTATCACTAATGAGTACTTTTCAAGCTGAGCACTCAGAACTTTTACATTGCATTTTTACATTTTTACATAGATCTTGATGTTAGTTTTTAGTTGATATACAAATGAAATATGCTCTTACAAACAAACCAGACATTATTTTAAATTACAAACAAAAGCACTACCTTCATGCTGGTGTTAAGTTCCAGAAATCTCTCTCCTATAGCTTCTAGAAATGTTATTGATGAACATGCCAACTGCTAGCTCCCAAGCCTCTCTACTCCCCAGCAAGGTCTAAGAACATGGCACTTGGCACCACAACTCCTCAAGAGCAGGTCTCACCCTGGGGAATGGCAGTACCTGAGCAGTAAGGTCTGCTATTTCAGCTATTTCCCTCTGACAGCACCAGTCGGTGATATTTTACCACAAGTATCATATTTCATTCCAGAAATAAACACTCCATCATTTAAACTTGAGAAATTTGGAGCAAATCAGCAGCAAATATGCACAGTTATAAAATGCTGTTCTACTCCAATTTTTCATCCCTTTCTGATGACTCTACAGTCTGATAAGGAGTGCTAACCCCAGGGATTAGGGACAGCCATTTCTGCCAATCCAACAAGTGAAATCAGATCTGTCACTCTTACTGTAGACTGTCTGCAGATAAACCAGGACAGGATGGATGGCAGATACACAGTGAATGAGTGTATGTTTGCATCATCAGTTCTACACATTATGATGCTTCCCAATTACCATTCAGGAAGAGCTTTGCTCACTGGCCACCATCTGACAGCTGGAGTAGCTTATTTCAGGAACTGTCCTGCTGAACATTTACAGGGTGCTTGCCAGTATGACTTGAGGGCCTATTTCATAATTCAGAACTATGTTTAACTTATCTGAAAAATACTCATCAAGAGCTCTCTTTATTCATCTGAAACACAGGTTTTTAAATCAACTGAGAGTCGAAACCAAATCAACTAATGCTTCAACATAGAAAGTTTTAAAAATACAAGTATTTTAACATGCAGGATGGACCATACCTGTTGGAGATATCTACAGTGTTTAAACTCCATGTTAAGAGGTCATTTGAATTCATTTTTATAGAGCATTCCATCTTTGGAAGCATATTTCTGAGATCCATATTATAAAGAATTTCCAGCACCTGCATACACAATTCACAAAGAATTTACGAACAATCTCAACATGACTATGTGCATTTGAGATCAATAAACTACTGACTTAAACCCCACTCCGAGAACACAAAGGTTCCCTCCTGACAGTGCTACAAAAGGAAGTTGGGCAGTTCTTGCTTTTACACAAGAGCATCTGTTATAGAATTATAGCATGGCTACTACTATTCAATGAAAAAAACCTCAAAAAAAACATTCATGTACAATTTAAAAAAAACCCACACACACATTTGAAATGTGTTTTTTGAAACTAAGAATATAGTTTATCGTCAAATGTCAATAAAATACCTACCTTGCAAAAACAATGGAGATTCTTTTCCTTCAGAGCCATTGTGAGAAGAGGGCCTTCCAATTCAGTGAGTAAACACAATACACCTCCTTCTCCTGCAGTCTGCTTGGAATGTCTTTGATTCAGCCAGAGCAGTACTGCTTCCAGCGCAAGCAGCCGTACTTCATGAAACTCACAGTGAAGGAGTTGAACTATTGACAGCGATGGCATAGCTATCTTCTTTGCAGGTGAACTGCTGCTCTGGATGCCAGGACCTGCAGTCCCTGACAGCACTGATACCACCAGTCTGGTGATGCTCTGAAGATACTGTATCAGTCCTGGTACTGCAGATGAGTAAGGAAAACCAGACATCAATTCAGAATCTGAAATAACTCCGTTCATCTCTTCCCAAAATCCAAAGAATTGCATTCCTGAAATCAGAATAAAAGTAAAGCGACAAACAGATAATGTTTCCATCTGCTCCAGACTGTGATTCAGAAGTTGAAAAGCATCAGGTATGCAAAAGGTATTCTCAAGGTAACTTCAGGCACGAACTGAAAACATAGTTCTCCTTCATTTTAAACTGATTCTGAAATATAAAACAGCATTCCTAGATAACAGGGGTATTTATAATTAAATATAAAGATATAAGGATGCAAACTTTTCTGAAAACCGTTCAACTTGTTGAACTTGTTCAACTCATGAGATGAAAGCTTCAAACAACTTAAAACTGCTAAATCACTTTGCAGATTGCTTGACATCCTTGCCAATTGTAGTTTGATAAGCATTTCCTTAAATCAAGCTACTTAAACACTCTTGCAAATTGTATATGCTTTGTACCACCACTGTCGAAAGTGACTAACAGAAATACACCATATTAAATATATTTGAAAAAAAGATGTATGTAGTTTGGGAAACTCAAAAAGCAGTACAAATAACACAATCATATTTATGCTTGATAGAAGAGCTCTAAAAATCAGATCAGCTGCAACTGAAATTGTGAGAAACAAGGACAGGGCTATTCTGGTAATGCTGAAGATGCCACTAGACAAATAAAAGATTAACAGAAACTTTCTTCAGTGTCTCCAAGGAGACGATTCATTGCCATCTAACTTTTCTATTTATAATTAAATATGCAGTGAGTACTAAAAGCCTATCCAAGTATTATCACTGAACTGCTGAATTTGACATGAAGCTGCAACACAAATAATTTGCTTTGTTGCCCATGAAGACATTTCCTTAATCCTCTATTTACTGTTAAACATCCTGCTCTTTCATATTCAAATTCTTTCAAAGCCATCTTGTTTGACATTTACATAGAAACTTGACATTGTTGTATACTGTCTAGCATATAAGGCAGAAGCATTTTCTGAGTAATTCTGGAGAAGATTCAAAGAAATTTGGTATTTCAGAAAAGATTTTTCAGACCTATTCCCTAACCATTAGTTCTGTCATTCATGTTTTGATGACAGTTTCTTTTCTGAATGAGTTTGATATAGTCAAAGAAACTGCCACATCTCTACAAACCTGTATCACAGCATAATCCTCTAGAGGACACAGGTGGCCTCCATCGCAGTAACATGCAAACTCGTGTCTTGTTTGCTAAATTTTCTAAAACTCCTCCAGACTGTCATTACATACTGGCATCATTGTATAAACTAGCATTAATGCATATGTCACACAACCAATATCTAACTGCCAAAATTCCTTAATTTCTGAACCGTCTGGCTGCCTTGCAGAGGGATTAGGCCTTTATCCCAGTTATTACACAGCCTGACTCCACAGACACCAGTTTAAGAACAGAAATAATCCCAGGCAGTTGAAACAAAACAAAACAAAAACTTTCGAGTTCTTTCTTTGAGAAGAGGACAGCTTCAGTTTCGAAGCCCTGCACGCTCTCAGCTTCCTACGTGCTTCTCTCCTCAGCTGAGTTTCAGCAATACACGAGAGACCACTGGCTCATATGTTGCTGAAGTAAGTCAGTATTTCTAAGTATTTTCTAAGAGAAATGCTGTTATTTCTTATCTACGTCCTTTCTTATTTACATTGAGATACAGCTACCATACACACCCACACACGAAAACCAATGGGATGGAAGGCTCAAAACTCTAGGGCAAGGCAAGGGAGTGCAGTATTAGGTGGAAAAAGAGAGATAAACATTAGGGGAAGAAGGGGAGGATGCCTTTCATTTGTTGGTGTTAACACTGCCAACTTTGCCAGAGCCCAGAACCTAATGTCAGGGTGGTGACTCTTCTGTTGACTCCAGGAGCTGGCCATGCACCGAGCTTCAGACCCATTCAGTAACCCTTCATTTTAATTTTGCAAGGCCAGCACAACTTCACTCTGTGTCTTCTTCTTTCAAAGGGAAAATTATTTTAATATAAAAACCCCTGCAGATGTACTCACTCCTAGGACTACTAATTTGCAAAGACTGCAATACAAGAGTCTTCTGCCAAAGATCCTCTTTTTCTGTTAAAAAACAGGCATTCTTTTCTGGTTTGGAAGCCTTCTGGATCCCTTCTGGTTTTGCCATGTAGTTGAGAAAGACCGGACACCCTGGCTCATCCATTTTACAGAAAGTCTTTTTAAAACTGGATGTCTCAACAGCAAAGCAGTCAGCAAAAGAACTGCTTGCATATTTGCTTAACCTCAGCACACCACAGAGCAAATCCCTCTGCTTCCCTCGTGTGCGCCACATGCTCCCCAACACTGTTTTCACACAAATATGTACGGAAGGAAAGCAAGCCCCTGCCTTATTACAATGCAATGGAAATATTCCTTCTTTCAACTTCATCACTAAGAAATCTTTCCTGCCTTTCATATAAATGTTTTCTCTTCTGCTTAACTTTAAGTAAACTCTCTTACTCTGCTTACATCAAAATATCCATCCAGAACCCGTGCTACCTCCTAAAGTAAATGTCTGTCTCTGTCGCTAAGAGACAGCAAAGACTTGTTTCTATTTACAAACAAAAATCATTGTACAGTTTGAATGACTAGCTGCTGTGAGAAGAGCAAATTTTGGCTGACCAAACAAGGGTCCTGGCAAACAGCAGTTTTGTCATGCTGACAGATGCAAAAGAGCCTCCCCAAAATAACTGGATTAATTCCACACGCACCTCTGCCCCTGCAAGGATTGCTTCATTTGTGGGGCAGGAAGAACTTCATCTCTCTGCTAGGAAAGGCCACATCTTACACAAGGACTTAATTCTCTACATAGTACACAGACATCTCAGTCTTCTTCAATCCCTTCATGTCTGCTGCACTGAGATATCTGTACAACATCTATGACACATCATCTACTTTTGAGGGGTTTGGGTTTTTTTTTTTAATCCTATTTGTGATCAACTGATGTTCAGTCAAGTTATACAAAGTTAAGTGATCTTTCCTTATCTGAAAATAAAAAGGAAGAGGAGACGAATGGAAACATCAGACCTGGTGCATCTCCAGCTACAAACCTCATTAAAGTTTAAAAAACTTTAAAACCCATGGCCTGCTGGCTGTGAAACTTCTGAGGATTACTCAACCGCCACCTTCTGCTCTTGCCAGCAGTGGCAGGCAGGCACTAGTCAATAGTTCCCAGAATAAACAGGTACATACAGTAAGGACAGAAAAACTTCCCTCCACAGGGATTAACAAACTATCAGCTGATGGACAGTTGGCTGATTTTTCATCTAAAAAAAGTCTATTGTATGTTCAAATGCAACATGAGTCTTTTGAATTCCTTCTACTTCTAAAACATAAACTTGTTTCATCACCTCACAAGCTGATGAACAGGAGGAGTGACTCCATATTTCTGTTGGATCAGGTAATTTTACTTGGGCTCCCTGGGCTACTGCCAGTTGGGCACCTCTGTATTGACAAGCACGTTAGGTGAGGGGCTGTTTTCCTGTGATCATGATACATCAAGTATTTGCACACTGAGATAAATATAGAGATCAACTCCTGTATGTAGCATCTCGTGCATCTGTGACAACTTCCATCTTCCTACTACAGGCTCCAGAAATCAGAAGTACAGAAGTATCCCACTGCATTTTGTATAGGATAAGGGAACATTTTCACATGAAAAGAAAGGGGGGAAGCAAGCTCTTGATGTGCACACTGAGACTGCTTCTTTTTCTTTCAGTTTCTCTCTGGCATGGCACCAAGTCTTCTACTTTTTTTGCATTCAAAGAAAACCGTAAAACCCCACAGAGACAATGCAAGTCAATCAGTGATACATGGAGGAATCTAAAGAGAGTCTGAAACATGATTTCAGAAGAAGCAGTCCCCATCTTCACCCAGGGACAGAATCTTAGCTGCCAACATCAACAAACCCAATCAACTCCACTACCCAAGAGTCACTGATGTCCTCTAACACCTTCCCATATTCCCTACTGAACTGCAACATCATGCTCTACACCCCACAGCCCTTCACCTTTCACTGCGCCCCCACAATCCTTGGGAAAACACTTCTACTTTCCTCATCCCACAAATGCATCATGAGTTCTGCCTCTGACATTTCCTGTCGTCACCAAACGCCTCCATCTCCTTTCCCCCAGCACTTTTCCTGTCAGCCTCGATCCATTTGTTTTGTCTTTCTGTCCCACACTCACTTTTGTGCTGTCTTTGGACCTCCTTGACATAGTGTCTCTCACATGATCTGCAACCAGCATGGTACGCTGTCTGTAGCGCGCAGCAAGCCGGACCCTTGGACCTCCAACAATCCCGTGCTTGACTTCTTCATTCTCAGCTCAACACTGGGTTACAGTATTAGGTACACTGCTCCAATTCCTTCTGACTCACCGAATTTAACATCAGTAGGTGTAGGCCATTTGGATGAGTCTATAAACATCTCAAATCTTTACTTTCTGCAAGTCAAAATAACGACATGATCCAAATGCCACAGTCAATCTACTGGCACATAAAGTTTGCATCATTTCTGCAATGATGCAATTTCTGTTGACTGCTCTCAATTTGTTCGGATGTAATTTCTTAAGTTTGAGCTAATTAGAACAAATAACCAAAACATGCATTAACAAGCTGCTGCCAGTGTTTTTGTTCAAGCAATGGTTTGGCCACACTTCTTAGAGAGCTAGGAAAAGAAAGTTAAAGTAGGGCTAAAATAACCAACCTAGTTATTCCTGCCAAGCTTTTACTATCTAAACATTCTAATATTCTATGTTAGCCTGCAGAAAAACTTGGTTTAGTTGGTTTTTTTTCAAAATAACAAGAGTAAGAAGTACAATATAGAAAAGAAGTGGGCACAGCCTTCAGAGCTTATTCAGAAGTCCTACAAATCATACCAGTCAGGCAAAACATTTAAGAGATTCCATCTGAAAAAACAATTTTTGCTTTCATTGCAAAGCACCTAGATGCTTGATAGTGCATACTTTTTCTACCAACACACTATATAATTTCTAATTAAAAAGGACAAATAACTAAGAGAATGCTATGTGCAACATAAGTAATTAAAATATTCTGCTTTTATTCTCCCTATTTGAGAGCATTAAAAAGGACAAAATGAGCAGACAGTTGAACGTAGCCACCCATATTTCTGATCTCATACACACATGTGCAATGCACAGTATTTTTTGCAGTTCTGTTGTTCATGAGCAGAATTTAAGACTCTTAACTGAGCTACAGCTACAAAAGGTTTAGCTGTTTGGTGGATAGTAAGAAGATGGGAGTCTTTTTTTAAAACTGAATGAAAGAATATATTATTGAGGGCAGATACTGGCTGTTCCATTCTGATATCAAAACAATCTATTTATGAACAAGATTAATTATGTAAATATTGAGTAACTTTTCCTAGTGATGACAATAATGGTGGAGTTTGGTTAATCTCAAGAACTTTCACGAATTCTTCCTCTTCAAATGTGGAAAGGAAAAACACACGGTTAGACTGCAAGTGCCACCTTCACCGAAATCACACATTCATTCTATTTGATATCCTGTTTTCTCTTTCTCATCAAACTTGAATTTTGAAGACACTATAATCAGTAATAGACCAAACCAGCCAGGTACATATATAGGATAGAAGAGCAATTCTTTCACCTTCTCCCTGACTTCTGTTCTATATCCTATTTCATTGATGTTGATGGGCTTCATGGACTCAGCACACTTTATCAACACATAACTCTATCCTAAATGCAATCCTGGGTAAAATATTTTACTAGTCAACTACATTTTAGCAAGCTGTATCCATTTTCCCCTTCATGAATTGACAAGATACTATCAGAAAACTGTTCTGAAACAATAGCAAGAAAGAAAACATGACCACTTTGCATTCTTCACCTGTTACAGCAAGAGAGCATCACAGACCTGAGTTTTCACTGCAATACACCACTCTGGTTACTGTATCACTACCACTGCAGGACCACAGGAATACTCTCATCATACTTCCTAGCTTCAGACACCAATTTCCAGGAGAAGTAGCCCTGTCTAAAGTCCACTTAATTTTAACAACAGGAATCTTATCCACTGAAACACTCTACCACAGCATAGCCCGTCCCTAGTCTGGTATGCTGCCTCTTGCAAATCCCATCTCTGAGCGCAGAGAAAAGCACATTACCTCAGATACACACGTGGACGTCCTCTGCAGCTGCAGTGCTACAGCTCAACAGACCTCGCCTCCTAATTCACACTACCAAGGCTTGTGTATTTGCAAATAATTACATGTACAGCTAAGGCTGAACACATTCTCACCTGGACTTGGAGGCAATTTTCCCCTTCAAAGATGCCTACAAGTGCTGTTTTGTTCCTCCGGTAATGTCTGAGGTGTGAAGTTTAGGAACTTCCTTTTACTCCTACAGCACCCACTCTAGTGCTGGTTTACTTCTGGAGGAGTAACTTAACTACTTTTTAGCAAGGTCCAAGTGCCAGAAAATCCTATGGCAGAGGACTGCATTGTTCCACCCATTAGACAGACAAGGCCCTGGAGGTTTGTGATTCCAAGTCTACAAAACCAGCAAAGGCAATATACCCAAGAGGTCTGCAAGAACAGATTCACTGGATATTACTAATCATTATTAATAATAGACATTAGCTCATCAAATAAACCTAGAGCTGGTAAGAACTTTTGCTTTCAATAAAGTCAAAAGTAGCATTGGCTTTTTTTTTTTTTTTAAGGCTTCAGGTTTTATTTTTCTGAGTTGCAACCACAATTGACAACTGGGAAAAAAAAAGTTGTAAGTTTACATAGTCTTGACATTATGTGTTGTCTTTGTACATCAGAGGACCCTCGGGCATATCAGAGGCTGGAAAAAATGCACTAGATTTGGCCTATCAACTCAAGGAAAGAAAACTGTATTTTCCCAGTGACATGAATCATGCAACACTTACATCCATACTAGCAATTCAGAATAACTACAGGGATTTTTGTTTGCTTGTTTGAAGATAAATAATCATCATTTGGCCAGCAATAAATTTCTAGTTGGACAAGATGCTTTTGGCATTCATTACTCCCTGTCTTCCTTATCCGACATTTTAAATTGTTTTGAATTTGTGAAGTAAATTCCCTGAGGGCTGTCCTGCACTTTAAGAGACAGATCTTATTAACTGAAAGCAACAAATCACTTACAGAAAATAATCGTAACATAGGAAAGGCATAGGCAGGGTTGTACTCTGAAAGTCTCTTTGTAATTGTAGCCCCTTTGACAGGCATAATCAATTAGAAGTGGTCTGATTTTAACCAGTTGCAGGCTCATTACATTGCATTCCCATTTCTGTTGATGAAAATCAGTTTCAGCCTGTGGCCTGGAACTCATATACAGCACTTCCTGGGGCCTCTTAGATAAACACATCAAGAAACAGTTTTATTTGGATTTGTCCTTCACCCTTTATTCATTGAAACAACTTTACAAACCAAGATTAAAACAGAGAAAAACGGGCTCATAACTAGAGATACACATACACAAGTAAGATATTTAATCTCAGCAGAGCATAAAGCCTCAGCTGATAATTATTCCTTACAGAACATTTACATGTGAGACTCAAAACATCCATTTTTAACAGCTGAGTTTAGTCCTTCTCTTACTGTGTCATGGGACACTCAGGTCCTATTTAATATAAACATATTACTACTTCTCTTCAGATGGGCTTCTGCCTGTGATATATAAAACTTTCCCTAATGTAGCTTCAAGTTTTCAAAACTACTTCCAATCTAATTTTCTACTCTCTGTAGATACTGCCTGCAATATCTAGTTTTAAAAATATAAATATATAAATAAATATGTAACTTTTAAGCAAGACAATAGTCATGAACTATCCAAGAGGGAGTCTGCAGAAGTCTTTGCTTTCTTCCTACAGAAATTGTATCTTACATCAGAAACTGTATCTTACAGCAGCCAGGTCTGGAGCAGTTCACATCAGCTTTGGGAAAAAAAAAAAAAAAAATCCACTATAGCCAGTAATCCAGCCACAGCAT
>VXBZ01004239.1:51995-139688 GCA_013399135.1 Heliornis fulica
AATAAAGTTAAAAGTAGGATTGGGTTTTTTTTTTTTTTTAAGGCTTCAGGTTTTATTTTTCTGAGTTGCAACCACAATTGACAACTGGGAAAAAAAAAGTTGTAAGTTTACATAGTCTTGACATTATGTGTTGTCTTTGTACATCAGAGGACCCTCGGGCATATCAGAGGCTGGAAAAAATGCACTAGATTTGGCCTATCAACTCAAGGAAAGAAAACTGTATTTTCCCAGTGACATGAATCATGCAACACTTACATCCATACTAGCAATTCAGAATAACTACAGGGATTTTTGTTTGCTTGTTTGAAGATAAATAATCATCATTTGGCCAGCAATAAATTTCTAGTTGGACAAGATGCTTTTGGCATTCATTACTCCCTGTCTTCCTTATCCGACATTTTAAATTGTTTTGAATTTGTGAAGTAAATTCCCTGAGGGCTGTCCTGCACTTTAAGAGACAGATCTTATTAACTGAAAGCAACAAATCACTTACAGAAAATAATCGTAACATAGGAAAGGCATAGGCAGGGTTGTACTCTGAAAGTCTCTTTGTAATTGTAGCCCCTTTGACAGGCATAATCAATTAGAAGTGGTCTGATTTTAACCAGTTGCAGGCTCATTACATTGCATTCCCATTTCTGTTGATGAAAATCAGTTTCAGCCTGTGGCCTGGAACTCATATACAGCACTTCCTGGGGCCTCTTAGATAAACACATCAAGAAACAGTTTTATTTGGATTTGTCCTTCACCCTTTATTCATTGAAACAACTTTACAAACCAAGATTAAAACAGAGAAAAACGGGCTCATAACTAGAGATACACATACACAAGTAAGATATTTAATCTCAGCAGAGCATAAAGCCTCAGCTGATAATTATTCCTTACAGAACATTTACATGTGAGACTCAAAACATCCATTTTTAACAGCTGAGTTTAGTCCTTCTCTTACTGTGTCATGGGACACTCAGGTCCTATTTAATATAAACATATTACTACTTCTCTTCAGATGGGCTTCTGCCTGTGATATATAAAACTTTCCCTAATGTAGCTTCAAGTTTTCAAAACTACTTCCAATCTAATTTTCTACTCTCTGTAGATACTGCCTGCAATATCTAGTTTTAAAAATATAAATATATAAATAAATATGTAACTTTTAAGCAAGACAATAGTCATGAACTATCCAAGAGGGAGTCTGCAGAAGTCTTTGCTTTCTTCCTACNGAGGGAAGTTTCCAGGTGTGAAGAAGTCAATAAAAGCCTTTGCAAACATGCAACGGTTGTTTAAAATGAATATGAGATAAAAAGCCCAAAGATAACTGAAATAGGAAATAAAGGAAATGTAATTCTCACTAACTACACAAATGAGGAGCCCTCACCTGAAATACTGGCAGTTCCTTCATAAAAGAAAATATAGTTAAAGGGAGAGTGATGAGAATAATCAAGCAGGGGAAAACAACTTCATATGAAGAGAAAGAAATCACCACAGAAAGACTGGGATGATTCATCCTGTAAAGGACATAAATAGAAGTAGAGAATCACAATTAAAAAAAAAAGTGATTAATATTCTGAAGAGGACCTATCTTTAAATAGGAGACTCAAAATGAAGGGTGATGAACCCAAATATAGCTGAAGGGGACTTTAGGGATTGTTTTTATTTTGTAGACATGATATACAGCCAGACTTTTCAATGTATTTTAAAGGACAATTGCTAAGGCTAACGGAATATCAGCATTTAAAAAACCTTTATTTTCTGTAAATAAGTAAATATATATTGCAACATAAGAATTATTAATGTTAGGTACAGCTTACCCAGAACAACCATTAAATAGCCAGAAAAACACTTATCTGTAGAGAAACACTTTATTGAAATTGCTTTATATAGACAGGGTGGCGCATTCCTCCCTATATGACAACAGCCCTGGCCTAGTCACAAACAGTGGTCAGTACCCAACTGAACAAGACCTACACAGTTGCCACAACATCTGGAAACTTCCTTCACTGAACAGTACATCTTGACTTCGGGGACCCATGAGCGAGTAATGACTCTTTGGAGGACGTGAAAGATCAGATCAATCTCCCAGAGTCCCTGGGAGCCCGAACTTCCTCTGGTATAGTGGAACCACCTGTCACATACTGTGTATGTGCTTACGCTTTGTAAGAGCTGGATTCAGCGTCATGCTATCTGAAGAAGCTGATTTCAGACATGTTCATCACCACCTCATTTTCCTGACAACTACTACTACCTGAACTGTGCATTTACAGGAAGCCACTCAAAGAGCAATCATGGAATTAAAATGGCCTTCCTGGACTGACAGGTAATTTATTACTACCTTGTTCATATGAAATGGGACAAAGCAGACCCATGAAGAAACTAGCTACAGCTGACCAAAAATAGCCTATACACAGTCACACTCCAAAGGGTATCCCTTCCTCCACACCGGTGTTTTCCTTATTGTTCACAGTATGTTTTGTGTTGTAGCAAACAACACCCCGCATCTTTAAAACCACTGATAGTTCTGATTGGTCCTTTGAAAACTTCACAGTGATAAACAAACAATACAAACCCAAAAATGTTAAGAACTTCTCAGAGTTGTTTCTTATAAAACTACTAAGGATGAGAAAACACTGATCCTCAAATGCTTTCAGGTGTCTCATGAGGGAATATCTCTGTGTTTTCAGGAAAGCAGCAATATTTTGGTGTTTGGATTTTGGTTGTATTTACAACATTGAATAAGAAAAACATTTTGGAACATCAGAGTGGATCTTTTTGTTGTTACACAGTTCAAGGATTAGGAATACTGGAAGATCATCACTTCAGGTTTGACATGGAGCTGTACCTCATTGTTTTTATGAACGATCCCCAGAGGTAGCTCTACAGAAGGCAGAATAAAGAGCCTGCTTATACAAAGCATCTAAAGGACTCCAGAACTTTTTCACTGTGAGGGTGACAGATCACTGGAACAGGCTGCCCAGAGAGGTTGTGGAGCCTCCTTCTCTGGAGACATTCAAGACCAATCTGGACACGTTCCTGTGTGATTTCATCTAGGTGATCCTATTTGGGCAGTGGGGTTGGACCAAATGATCTTTCAAGGTCTTTTCCAACTCCTAACACTGTGTGATTCTGTGATTCAGCAGTAGTAATATATTGTTTCTCTGGATTCCACAGATCAGTAGAGTAGAAACTCCCCACAAGAGCTTCCATCCAATTTACAGAACAGGAACTTTGACTTACCTTGCTTTTGAAAATTCCCCAGATGAGTACTCAGCATCAGCAGGACATCAAGATAGGCAGCTCTGGTCACCAAACAAGGATTGAGTCTAGAAAATTCAAATCACTAAAGATTAAATCCTTATAACATCCCCACTCAGAAACATCAGTGAAACACACTGGCTTGGTGTCTATTTTACTTAATTAATGAAGATCAATTACTAATTAAATTAGACAGCACATACAAAATAATTACAGGCCAAGCTATCTAAGCTTCACTTCCTGGCCCATTCTGAACAAGTCTCCCTAGAGAACAGAAGCACTATCCATTCCACCACACTGCAGTTCACACATTTCATTACTATTGGATGAATCATCTTGCCCTGGTGACTGGGAAGTCTTTGTGTTGTTTATATATAACGTGCATAACTAAATACATTAGGAAAAAAAAATGTCTTTGAGTCTTATTCCCACTACATCTTTCCCACTCCTACCTCTTTTTAAGGGCCACCTCACTCTCCCTGTTCTGATAAACAGCCCAGAGGCATGCATGTTCTTAAAACTTGTGGTTTTTTGTGTTGTCCAGACAAGAATATGAAGGATTTTGTGCATATAATTCAAACTGATAAATAAACCACTTCCTGCTCTACCTCTTGGAGTTGCAAGTGACAGACACTTTTTCTCAAATTGGAAAAGTAAACTTAGGTTAACATCTTCATTTTTCTTTATATTGTTATCACTACACTTCAGCCAGGAAAGCGTTTCTTAAAATATAACTTAATATGTGAACAAACAGGAAATCCAGTTCAAAACACAGAAATTATTCTGATGAGTCCAATGGGACTTGCACTAAACCAAAAAGCTTTTAGAATCAAGCAGCACAAGCCTAAAGTATGACTAACTCTGTTTGGTATTTTATTTTATCTGGCGCTTTCTTTGTATGCTTATCTTGATGTTTGAAACTCCTTCAAATAATTAACAATGTTCCAACAAACATTCTCAAGTCTGTAACATCTTTAAAATTCAAGAAAAAAACTTTTTCCAAATAAGATACGTGATCATGGCATTAAAATGAAAGGTCTGAGGTTCTTGCATATAAGTTTGGCAGCTATACTTGCCCATGGAGGGCTAGCCTATGATCCTCTTAAAGACAACTTTTGCCAGAAACACTGTTCTCACCTTCTGCAATAAAATTATGTAATAAGCCTAAATTATTTATGCTTTGTTTTATGGCCTACAATATTAGCCATCCATATAACACACAGCAGACTATGTGCTAACAGGATCTCTTTTAGAAAAGGGTTTTTTTTTCTCCTGTTACTTAAACAGGAACACTTCAGACAAATTCTTACTAGATAAGTAGTTATGAATCACCCAAAACTTCTCCGTGATTGCCTCTTACCACTTGCCTTAAAGCACAAGAGCTAAAAGCCTGTCTCCCGAGAAGATGCACGGCAATAAGAATTGATAGAATAAGAAGTCAAACAATTTGTAATATATGGCCTATTTTTGAAAAGCTGTATTAAGATAACTTAATTTCTATTCACCCTAAGGAAAAGTCTCTTCTGTTTCTTGCGCATCCAGTTGTTGCCCAACTTGGTCTTCACAAATTTGTGTGAAAACACCACCAAGAAATACAGGGTTAGGAGCTCAACCCATGAGAAACCAGAGCAACAGATCAGTCAAAATCTTAGAAGAAAAGGAGAATGAGAGGCCACTTGCAAGTGTTGTAAAAAGACAAAGGCAGCCCTGGTAGATTTCAGTTGAGATGAGGAACATCATGGGCCTACTGCATTTCAGCTCCCTAGAAAACCAGAAGACTCACATGTTATTCAATCATTTCACTGGAAAGAAAACTTCGAGCGTACAAACTGTGCCTTGGGAGAAACATGGCTGACGCAACCTTTACTGAAGAAGTGTCAGAAGCAATACTGACATGGGTGGGGTTTTTTGTTCCACTCCAGCTTTTAAGCATTTACGACTTCATTTTGAGTACACACATATGCATGTTTTGATTTCAAAATGAGGCATTTCTAGCAGAAAACACGCCAAAGGCTTGCTCTTGGCTAGCTCTGGTGATGTTAGTGAATTCTCAGCTCTATATGCCAAACAGACACAACAGGAAATCCAGTTTTCCAAAACCAAGAAGTTTCAGTGTTGTTCGGGCTGTAGCAGAAAGATCAGTCCTGAAGGCAATCAAACAGGGATCTGCATAACAGACTTAACAGCCAAAAAACACATGCTGGACATCTCAAATGATGCACTGCACAGTATTTAAGATGGCCTGTTCGTGTAGAACTTCAACAGTGACAGTGGGAAGAGTACAAGATGTTTCTTTTTCAACACAGATCCCCAAAATAAAGTGGTGTTCTCATAAACAAGCTTTGAGGAAATTTGTCTCCAAGCAAGAAAGTCACAGCAGTAGCAAGGGTGGGAGCCCAAGGCATCTGGAACAGCATTCCTTTTTTTTGTCCAAAACCCAAAAATTACTTCATTTCCCTTCCAACCTGGACATTAATGGAAACAAAACCATCATATGCTCTCTCCAGATGATAAACTGTATGTGACTGAATAGGATAGAGCTAGAGATGGTTAAGTCTCTCGTATGTAAGAGTACATCCACACAAAAATATAAAACAGGTATCAAAACAATGCTCATATTGCTACACATAAATACTAATAGCAGGCAGCGTGCTTGTGACAGCAGCATAGAGATCTGCTTTAGAGTAATGTTTTGTCTATATTAGCAAGTAGGGCAGTGCAATGACGGGACATATGTGAAGTCAAACCACTGGTACCAAAGACTCAATGGCCACCCTACACACTGTGCCCAGATGCTTTAAAACATAATTTTGAGAAGTTCATCTTCTTTGTTTTTGTTTCTCACTGGATAAAGAGTTTATATCCATCCTGTGCCAGGAACCTCGCTGCAGTTAGAGGCTCATTCCATGATTTCTAGCACTCCATGGTGCTCTACTTGGAGACTGGCTGTCCAGGTGGAAATAAAAATCAGCTCACAACTGAGCTGATAAGAATCAGCTCACAGCTTAACCACTGAGTTAAATTTCACCAATAGCCAACATTGCAGCGTATTTCAAGCGGAGAGGTCAAAAGCTGCCTGTCCTGAGTAACATGTGAAAGGCAAGCATCATCACTGACTTGACCAGCCAGGCAGAGGGGAAGAAGACACCTCTGACCTTCAGAAGCACAGGCAGGGACAGAAAGGATTAGTACTTAGAAAGAACAAGGCCCAGAGGAAATGCATTTCTAATTTGAACAAAGAGACCAAAACGATGACAGGAGAAGCTGCCCTACCTCTATTAGGTCATCAAAAAACTCCATAGAAGGTATAAAGCAACTGAAAGAACACAAGTCAAAGTTAAAGGGACTACAGATTTTTTTCAACTGCCCAAAGTGCCAGCCCAACTGTACCCTCAGTGTGTTGAAAAAAGTGTCTTTTTTAGCTGTTTTTATTTAGGCAGGCATGGCTAACCAGTAGGGAAACTGAACACACAGGCACCAGTTTACATACCGTTGATTTTACCACATTATAGCAGATTTCTGAAGTAGAACCTGAAAATAAAGTCCTCCAAACCTAGCCAATTTCTTATCACTAATGCTGAACAGGTAATTGGGGATAGGGCAGTCAGATTTCTTTGCAATTTCATTTTCAATTCTAGTATGTGAATAAAAAAATTACAAAAGAGTTGAAGTTGCTGGCAGGAGGAAACCTTTTGGTAGCCATTAAGAGCCCAGGATTTTAAGACAGAAAGGTTAAAGGAACTAAACAGTCCTTTTAAATTCATAACCTCCTGTTCAAATGCTTTTGAAGAGGCCCAGACTAAGCACTTAGAAAATATTGTGTGACCAGAGTAACAATAAGCTATTTGTTTTCAA
This sequence comes from Heliornis fulica, assembly GCA_013399135.1. Lineage (NCBI taxonomy): Eukaryota > Metazoa > Chordata > Aves > Gruiformes > Heliornithidae > Heliornis > Heliornis fulica. The sequence continues at coordinate 59,100 of VXBZ01004239.1, forward strand.
CCAAGAGCTGCCTGGTAGGTGAATCGGGAAGCGTACCCTTCAGGAGACATTCCCTCGCTGCAGATGTAAATCAGACCAGGCAGGTTCAGAAGCTCCACATGCAATACTGACTTTTGCTCCATCTGGCTTTGGCTACCAGCAGTAGCACTGGGACAGCTTTGATTCCTATTCTGCCTTTAAGTACCACTGATTGCAGCTTGGGTCCTTTAACATGAAATCAATCTCAGACTCTGACAGGTTGAAGCTCTGCAAATATTATTTTTTTTTCAAAGTCTGATTCACCTTTTGTAGTTAAGTCATGCTGAATTTAAGGTAGCTGTTGGTTTGCTTATTTTGGATGGCAAACCTATGCGAGCCAAATCAGCATTCACTGAAGAAATCAGCAATAGGTGGTCGCTGACCTCCTGTGTACTCTACCAGGAACATATGGCTTAACATCCATAATTCAGTTTCTCTTGCAATACTGCTTATTTTAAAGATGATCAACATTAATGAATTGCAGAGCAAATTACCTCCTTTTACAAAGGAAACAACAAGGAGCATAGAACATGGAAAACTCACGTTTGGCCTCAATTCTGTCAAAACACCGAGAAAAAGGTTTAAACTAAATATACAAGCTCTTACTCCTCTAACCACCAAGGTCTGCAGAGGCCTTTAAACATTGTTTCCACTTATTACAAGACAACATTTATAACTATTCTGATTTCTATATACAAATGAGTATGCCAACAAACCTTTATGGAGAGCAAGTAACACAGAATTTTGACCCACAACTTTTGCAGGTTCTCATTCTCTTCTCAAACACCCAATTTTCAGTAACAGAAGTCAGATGACTTAAAAAGAAATATTTTCTCCTGGATCATTCCTCTTTTTCCAAAAGGAGTATCATGTCCCTTTGATTGCACAGCGTGGCTGCTGTTGTCCATCTCTAAGCTGTTTGAGTTAATGTTTATAGCATTAGTTTTTCGTTATTCTAGTCAATAAAAAGTGCTTTCCTAAGAGATGGTTTATTTTTTGCTAGTTATTTTGCTTGTATTTCTCCTCATTAGGAAAAAGATGTTGCAAAACTATTAGCAGAACAAGCACTATAAATATACAGCAACTTACGATCTAAACATTTAAGGACACAAAAATCAAAGCGTATTTGCTGAAACTCTCAATGAGCACTAAACAGATTATTGTGGTTTCGGCCCAGCCAGAGCTGAACACCACCCAGACGCTCTCTCTACGACACAGATTTCAAACGTAACATGCCAATCAACATCTGTTAAATAAACCCTCCTAATTCTTGAGAATTACTTTAGCTATAGGATTCTTAGTGTGGTTAGCTATCTTATGCAAGCTAAGCCAGAACTTTTATAAAAGGTCCCAGAAGTCTGCATTTTGCAGTCTTCAAGCTCTTACAAGAATCTGAAAGATTTCAAATCTTTCAGCCAGTGCTGCTTCACAATCACAAGCTAACCTCATTTATCAAACTGGTATATAACCTCATTAAATAACAAACAGATTCCATCACAGTAAAACAATGCATAACTACAGAGTGTCAGACAGCGTTTAGATGTGCAGTGTTTAGATGACTGTTAGCTACTTCTAATCTACACATTTAAATTGGTTACTCTCAGACTCAACTTGTAAAAAAACCCGATGGCAAGATCTAGCTCACAAAGCAAGTGAGCACAGAACTCCAGTCAAAAACTATACAACTTACAACGCTGACTACAAATCCCCGTGTTTTGCCCAAAGAGTTCACAACACTCTTAAGCGTCAGGGCAAAGAAACCAGTGCTGGCAAGGCTACAAGGGCAACTCTTTCACAGACCAGTTCATAGCTACTTTGAGAACAAAAATCATCCTTATGACTTGTGTGACTGTTTCCATTTCCAAAGTGATCAGCTAATGAAACAAAATGCCTACTCCTTCTCTGGTCTTTCATGAAAAAGTCACTCTTACTATTATTTCTGGAGCCTTTGGAATGACTGAAAAAGCCTAAAAATCCTGGAAGGAAGACCTTGTCACTGGATTAAACTTGCCAATAGTGTTTTAAGAAGAACCCCATATTAGAAGAAAAAACCCACAACCTGTAATAGCTGAACACCACCCTATTCTTCTCTTTAAATAACATGATATTACAAAAAAAGCTCCACCCCAGAAACCCCTGTCTAATTTTAATTTTAGCTGGCAGAAAATATATCAGCCTACTGGTGTTGAATTCCAAACTCAATTCTACTTTCTAGCCACCAATATTACGTACAGTTTTTGCTTCCAACACATAAATTCGTTTCCTAAACGTCGTATTCGAGCTAACACAGAGGATGCTCCTGGAAAAGCCTTTGTACAATACACTACTTGTATGTCCAAACTTTAAAACCATTTATGATGAGTTAACATTTTGCATACAACTGAGGCTGGAATTTCACCTTTAACTCTAGCATAAACGCAGGGAAGAACCTGGATTAAGTCCAACATGTCCTATGTGGACATTTATGTGACTTCCTATTCTGAGGTCCCCAGTCTGCCTCCATCTTCCTTAATCCCAGGTCTCCAGGTTGGCAGAGAGGCAACTACAGTTTAGGTTTACACTACGTTCTTCCTGTCTCTATCAGCTTTCAGCTTACTTCTTCCTTAAAGATGACAAATATCTGCCCAGTATTCTTTCTTCTGGTAGCCAGGTTCCTCTGATACGTGACCTACAACTGTATGAGCTAAAGTATCTTCTAAATGCACCAAGAAGTGCATCTGCTGTGACGCTTGAGTCTTGACATGGTCAACTGTATATTAATCTTTAAAGGGCTCCCATAGGGTGTTTTATCCTTGGAGGGTTGCCAGTAAACCAGGCAAAGCTTGTCTTATTTATCTGTAGAGAGACCTGGGAAATTTTTCACTCAGGGAGGTGACAAAGCTTATGGAAATCACACCTGCACACACAATGAGCAGCTGATGGAAAGACTAAATAAATCTCCCATTGTTTTAGTCGAAAGCCTCCAAATTTCTGCAGTATTCTAAAGACTGAGGTTTTGGGGGGTACATTTGTTTAGAAGGCTGCCTTTATATTTTTGTTTCCCTTGGAGGCCACATCTGTAGCACTGAATCAGTATGCACAGCCTTTCTCCTCTTGTCTTGAGGAGACATTAATAATGTATCTAATTAGTAAACTCTGTCCGTAGCATTTCTAACCACGTAATACAAAACCGGCACATCAGCAAACATTACAGCCAACAGACCTACATTTAAAGGAAAGCATTTAAAATACAACAATGAAGCTTACACTACCAAGTAATCCTTGCTGAGTTCCTGGAAGTGCAGGAACACCCGCACAGAAATACAAACATCTAGTTACAGCACATCTGCTCGTCTACTTGGTGCTCCTGAGATCTTCTTGTGGTAATTACCATGTGCACAGTACCCTTAACTTGCTTACTCTATAAGACTAGCTCACCCTACATTATATATAGCTGGCATTTTCTCCCAAGGGACAGTTGCTGGTGTGGTAATTCAAATTTTTCTACTACCACCAAAGCTAGACTGTTACACTGCTGTTAGTTTCCCTGTTAAGTGCAGAGAATTTATTGCTTAAAAAAAAAAAGCTATTTTTTATTGCGATATCACCAAGAACATCCCGAGTTTCAGCTATTAAGAAAAATTAATTTATGCTCTGGCTATCCTTGGTGAATGATACTGAAAGACTGTGGTTTGTTGGTGTTGTTTTTAGCATACCAGATTGATAAAATAATCCTGTCTGTTCTCTTTTTTGTTCTCTTAATGAAAACTGCATGTGATCCCTCAGCAACATCCTAAAAAACTTAGGGGCCAAACTAATCCCACGTGCAAATTTAGTGAATTTTACACAATTAACATCAGGGGTTTTGATATAAAGAGACAAGCTACTAAAACTCTTCTGTCTATTTACCGGAAAGCATTTCCAGATATAAGTGAGGATTTGTGTCCAAAGCCGGTAATTAGACACAGAATCACAGAATGCTTTGGGTTGGAAGAGACCTCAAAGATCATGTAGTCCCACCCTCCCTGCCATGGGCAGGGACACCCTCCACTAGCCCAGGTTGCCCAAAGCCCCATCCAACCTGGCCCTGAACACTGCCAGGGAGGGGGCAGCTACAGCTTCTCTGGGCAACACATGCCAGGGTCTCAACATTCCCACAGGGAAGTATTTCTTCCTTATAACTAATCCAAATCTCACCTCCTTCAGCTTGAAGCCATTGCCCCTCTCCCTGTCACTGCACTCCCTGATGAACAGTCTTCCTCCCACTTTCCTGTAGGACTCCATTAATACTGGTAGGCTGCAATTAAAGCTTTCTCTTCTCCAGGCTGAACAAGCCCAACTCTCAGAGCCTGTCTTCATCAGAGAGGTTCTCCAGCCCCCTAATCATACTCATAGGCCTCCTCTGGACTTGCTCCAACTGCTCTGTGTCTTTCCTGTACTGGGGACCCCAGAGCTGGAAGCAGTCCAGGTGGGGCCTCAAATGGTTTGTGCCTACTCTGAATGTTGCACTTGTGGAGGGAACATATACAATCATATTCAATTCTTGATATTCCACGAATGTTCTTAAGTTAGGAGTATACCTATGATCCAGAGTCAAAGAATGTTTTATCTTATGCAAAGTACATCTTAAAACTTCAGTCTGAAGTTTAAACATCTCTACTAAAACCCAAAGCAAGTGTTCCAAAACAAGCAATCACCAGTTGCCTAAACAAACACATTTGTGGCTGTGTAACGGATACCATTATCAAAATTGGTGAGAGTGGACTTGGCAGCACAGAAACCTGAATTAGCCTGCTAAAACCATATAAGATCTCCAAGAATGCCTCCATGAACACATTTACAAACAATGACAAAACTGTTATGGCTGCTCCCAAAAGCAAAGACAAACCAGGTTAAATTAGGCTTATGGGTCAGAAAGTGCAGATTAATAAATTACCACTGTGCAGCTGATGTGCAGTAACTGTTCATACTGATATGCTTTGCTTTCAGCTGGAACAGGACAACAAAGATTTTCCCTTGAGGTTTTGTGTGTGGAAGAGCACATATATGAACTACTGCTCCAGTCCAGCTGACAGAAATTGATTTTTCAACTTGAAAGCTAGTAAATAGGCTACCATAGAGCTAGGCTCAGTCAATAAAACTTATTTCTGATTTTTGAACACAGCTGTATAATGCATACAGACCACTAACAAACAAAGGTAATTAACTGCATTTCTCAATGTGTAGATAGAAATGGAAAAGTAGTAAAGTTAGTTGATTAGTTCTCTGAAGATAGTCTCCTTCTCTGGAGACATTCAAAACCCACCTGGACGTGTTCCTGTGTGACTTAATCTAGGTGATCCTGTTCTAGCAGAGGACTTGGACAAGATGACCTTTCAAGGTCCGTTCCAGAGTCCTGGGCATCTTGCACCTGTATGAAGGGCCTGTAAGTGCCTCTGGAAACTCCCATCCTGCCACCATAAAGAGCACAATACACTTTTGTTTTTAATAGCCTGCTCACTGGACATTACATCTGTCTCTCCTAAGGGGCAATGACAAGAATAGAGGCATATTTAGGTTACACTCTTGGGCTGTGAAGTCCCAAAACCACATGAAGTCACATTTCTGCTTTTCACAGAGATGGCCTCGATGCACCTCACATGAAATTCCTTTAAGGAAGGACTTAAGCCTGGTTGTCTGTCTGTTGTCACTCACATAGCGCTGCCAAAAGTGGAGGCGGGGGGAAAGAGGACACTAAAGGCTCGAGGGAATGCCACAGTCATCCAGTTGGCAAATTAATGTACTCTGTAGCATTATAAAATGCTTGTGGGATTTCCCTCATTCATAGCAGTTATGGCTGGATCATCCTAAAGTCAGTCCAGAGCAAGCTGAGCACCAAGTATCTGAGTGGACAGAGCATCTGGTTTTGAACCCAAGCCTGGAGTAACTTTTGCATATATTTCTGGTGTGAGCTTGAAGCTTGTGCCCCCAAATAAGGACCATAATTTTTAACGGTCCAATCCATAAAGTAGGGCGCTAAGCAGCAGCACCTCAGAGCATGGAGGTTTGGGTTACAAAGCTGAGGGCACACACCACAGGCAGCCCATTCCAGACAGACTACTGACTCTGCAAAGTGCAAAGCCAGTGGGTTTTATACGAGGCTATTCTACCTAAGTTTGTTTCAAGAAAGCAACTTTCTTAGAAGTAAGCTTTTCCAGTGCAGCCAAGCTCTCAGCTAAAAAATGGCACATGCCTAGAGGTTAGCAGAATGTATTATTTGACTTCTGGCAGAACCTCAAAGTCTTTTCCCCCTTCTGTGGTCTCCAGTAACAAGGCAGGCAGAAAAAAAATAAAATCAAACTAAAAGTACTGAGAGGCAGCATCCTACAGCAAAGCTGTGCAATGACATGACTTCACAAATTTTCCAATACCAATACTTTGCCATGCCAAAAGCTACAAATGAAACAAGACAGATATTTCCGTGACTTCTGTATAACAAATTACCAGCTCCAGAGGCTGCTCTTGCAGCTTTCTGTATTTATGAAGCACAACGCACCTAAAGTTAAGTCTTATAACTACTTGGTATGCACTTGAACTAAACACTACTTTTGTTTAAATCCATGTAAAAGAGCTTTGAACTCTTTGAAAGGCTTAGCTTGATATATTAGTTTGTTCAAACTTTCACCAGACTACTTTCCATCACTTCATTCCATCATCTCAATTCTCCAACAAGGCAGATTTTGTGTCTGTCTTAATTTCTGTTCATCTCAAACAACCTGAGCCTCCCCGGTCTTGCAAAAAATACAATAAACACTGGGGTGGGGGGAAGCAATAACATTAGTAAATCACTTTAGACAAACAAAAGTGGTGTTAGCATGTTCTAAAGCAAAATAAAAAGCAGCAAAAGAAGTATAAAACTGCAAAGTGAAAGGTTTCAAATGCCATTTTGCGAAGGCAGGTCTCATTCACCAAAACATAAAACACGAAAATACTATTTTTGAATACTCAAAAAAGTTAGTACTTTGAAGATATAAGAAAAACAAACAAGGCAGAGGGAAGATTTATTTTTTTTTTAAATATTTTAATACATGCTATAAAGGGGAAAAAAGCAACCAAGTCCTATTAACATGAGAAGTGTGGCTTTGCAACAGACAGAAATCACTAGTTAGAAAAAATGAATGTTTTATGAAATTCAGTTTGGAGATTGTGCATCATTCTTTCATTTTCTAAAGCATGATCAGGAGAGTGTAGGTGGAAAAGGAGATTAGCATAATAAAGGGAATGTGCAATAGCCTCTCTAGTGCACCAATACATTATGATGAAAGGAAATGACATTCTGGATCTGGAAAGGTTTTAAAAAACCCCAACCAAATCAAGAACCATAGAATGGTTCAGGCTGCAAGGGACCTCGAAGATCAAGTTCCAAACCCCCTGCCATGGGCAGGGACACCTCTCCCCAGACAAACACTGTACTCCAGTTTCTCAAACATCTGAAGACAGACAATCTTTCCTCCAAATATATACATGATAGTTGAGGTTCATTTTGAAGAGCTACTTACGTTATCCCAAATTTGTAACTCAGTGCGTGTCTCAGAGAAGTTTGTTCGTCAGTACAACACAGTACGTAGCTGAAAGAACACCAGCAAGAACTTCACAGAAATAGCACAGAATGTGAATGGGGACTGATGTTTGGAAATAATTCCCCATTTCCTCACATTCACAAGCTACTTTCCTGCAATTTTTTTTTTTTAAACCCATTTAAGATTAACAGTGACTACCTGTAACACTCTTCAAACAGAAACTGCACTGCTGTACCAGTGACACACCAAGCCATCTCCTTATGAGACAGGCAGAAGAAACAGATGGAGATTAATTAATTTTTCTCTGTTTTCTCAGTGGTACTCGCTCTCTTTTCATGAATGGAAAGAAGGTTCAGAATGCCTGGATGTGGACCAAGTGTCCAGGCAGCCAGCACCCTCTTGGAGAGTGACCAGAGCAGATGCATACCGAGAAGTGTAACAACAGGGCATGAATGAAGTGCTGGTTTCCCAGCATGCTCTTCCAACATCCAGAAACCTGCACAGACGGACTGAGCTTCAAAACTCAGTTGCTCAGCAGCCTCTCAAACCTCTTTTAAAACAAGAAAAAACTTCACCCCGGCCCCCAAACCCCACCAGAATGGTTGTTCTGCCCAACACCATCAAATAGATATGGTGGTAACGTGGGAGATTAAAACTACCAGAAAGAACCAGCTACTTCCATGTCTTTGCTCGTTTGGGCTGTTTCTTGGTTTTATGGTTTGTTTTCATTTTAAATCACACCACACTGAACACATTTCTCTCTCACATTAACAGAAGGTTAAGACAAAACCAAGCTTTTTCAGCTGTATCATTTATGGTTAAGTTTAAAATGTATTTGGAAATAAATCTGAATACCAAACATTCACGGACGTTATATTAGTTTTAGACTTTACTACAAAAAAAACCCCAAAACTAACCAAAAAACAACCCCCACACTTCAGGTCAAAGCATGCCTGGCTGCACAGGCTCAAAGAGAACAATAATGTACAATGGAAATTTGCAATACGTTTCTGCCCACAGAAAAAAAACCAACCAAGCTTAAACTCAGCGTAGCAAACACTGTCTCAGAGACAGACATTTAAAACCCACTACGTACAGCACTAAGCGCATAACCGAGAATGCAGGATATGGAAAGAGGGTACAACAAACTGACAGAATGAAAATGTGCCACTGACAGTGCAGGAATATTGGCATACAGAGCTGTGGCTTTTTACAGGCAAATGAAAGAGAAAATAGATCTCTTCGGGCAAATATAAATATCTGTACCATGTACCAGGACACCTTAGAGCCTGAAAACATTTCCTTTCTGGACATAAAATAAAAAACAACAAAAGTCAGCACTAATATGACTGATGTATTAAAAACGCCATTTCTAGAGAAAAATACTTTGACAACAAAGAATTTAAAATCTGTAGTGAGTAGAGCCTCGCCCCTCCTTATTTGGTGGAGGAGAAAGAGGTTTGAATTATTTAACACTAGTATCTTTCTACTGAATTTGGAATCCAGTGTCTGTTTTTTCTTTCTTTATAAGAGTATCAACAGAATTAAGTACATTACTGTTCTCATTTGAAGACTTAAAAAAACGTCCACCAATCCCCCACGATGTCTCCATCTGAGGCAGACAGCAGATGCACAGGAAGGGGAAGCATAAGAATAGCGATACTTGCCAAAAAACCTCTCCCTCAATCTTGAAGGTTGCTGAAAAATTTCTTGAGCCAACTGTAAGTATGTCCATACTTAGCAATCTCCCTGGGACATTACTCTCTTCAACCATTTGTTACAAATTCAGATAGGTTTAAAGTCAACGGTGCCTTGCATCATGGAATTGCATGGCTAAGCTAAAACTACATTAGATGTGTAGTAGTTTCCTTTGGATCTGCCACCTAGCATGGAAGGGGTGCCAATTACCTCTCTCCCATCCATGTGACTCACAGTACTTTTTTTTCATGTCAACCCTCAGTTGTCCCTTTTTCAGGTTAAAAAAAAATAAAAATAAAATCTCAGCCCATTTAGTCATTCTCCATCAGGAAACTATTCTACACTTTATCATACTCTTTTTACTGCTCATTTCTACTGCATTTTCTTTGGGATTTACACAATATTGAAATGTACAACATAGATTAATACAAAAACATAAGCTTGCTTTCCATTTTTTGTTTTGTTTTTTGGTGTTTTTTTTTTTTAAATGATATTTATCCCTCCCCTCTTAGGCTCCACCAAGAATCAGAATGAATTTTCTCAAACAAAAGATCTATTCAGTTGACCACTCTTTCCCCATGTAAAGGCCAGACCACTTATGTGCATCATTTCAAACTATGTACACCAGTTTTTATCTGCTATGTCATCACTCCCACTTTCAAGAGGCACTTCTGTCATTCTCAAAGATCCACTGTATCTTGATTACCTCAATTCAGTTAACACTGGCAGAAAACTTCTTTGACCTGCTAGTAGCCTCCAAATCACTTATGCTTTTGTTTTTAATGACCACAAGAAACAAAGGTTTTATCAGAGCTCCACACTACAGTGCACTGGTGACCTCCCTCCACTGTGCAAACTCTAATCTGGAATATTTTACCCAGTTATTTATCTATGGAAGGACTTGTGCTCTCTGTCCACAACTGATGGGTGGGAATTCTCTAAAGTAATTTGTCAGATCAAGCAGATTAAGAGAAAAAGAAAAAAAAGTGTTTCTTGATTGCACCACGTAGATCATTTGAAGATCCTTTTACAGAAACCTAAGGAAAATGTTTCCAAAACCAATTTGGATTATTTATGGGTAGTTAAATACTTTTGTTAGCCTCATCTGTTGCTATGACATTTTTTTACTACATTTTTGTAAAGGTTAAACTCAAAGAAAATAGTAATGTAACAAACTTATATGTGTGGCACATTTTTGTTAGCCCAGAAGTAACATTCATCCCTCTCTCAAAAAGGCTGCTTCTGCAGGCATCTGCATTCACACTTTTTTTTTTTCTAAAGGACTGAACTATAAAATTTAGCTGAGAACCATCTGAGAGAAAACCAAGAACCAGTAATACACACAGGTAAAGTACACTTACGACGCTTCATCCCTTGCATTTTGAAAAATAAAAATAAAACCAAACTCACCACAAACCAAACAAAAAGCCACCACTAACCCTGCGACCCCTCCGCCCCAACTTGATTATAAAACTAGAAAGCTAATAAGAAATCTACATTTTATGTGTTTCTAGAGAGAAAATAACCAGTTGTTCACCTTGCAAAACAAATAATAAAAAAAAACCCTCAAAACATCCCATCAGTCAAGCCTCCTAGGTATTAGTAATGTGTATGTATAAACACATACCTCTTGTGTTTTATCTTACCTTTTGGCCAACCACAGTTTGGTTCTTATACAGGTAACGATGTCATGCAGTCCCTGCTGAACATCCAAACTAAGAAGCTGCTTTGATTCTAAGTAGGACTGCAGCAAGTGAAAAACCTAAACAAAAAAATAAATAATTAAAAACTGAAGCTAGAGTTTCTAGCCACTGCTCTTCCTCCAAATAACTGTAATATGAAAACAACCACCTACAAAATGAATGGCTATTACTTAAGGAAAATGTCTATCCATTTGGCACAGCAGCAAACAGAATCCTTGAATCATCTATTCTTTTTACAGTAACTGCACAACAAAACATGGGAAGTGCTGGAAGCTCTTAACCTCCATGAGGCAAGCAGAGGAACACCATGCTTAGTAGCCTGTGCCAACTATCAGCATCCCTCAACTTTCAACTTTCTTGTGGTGCCATCTGCTCACCAGTGCCAACACAGCTGTCTGTGGAGCACGCTGGCAGCTTGGCCCACTGGATGGAGTGGGGCTGGTGCAAGCACAATCAAGGAGACAGGGAAGGGTCTTTAAAATCCACGCACTGAGTTAAAAGCTTTTTAAAGACCTATCACCCATAACCTCTTTGAAATGCAGACAGAAAGCATTTTTATTCCTGCTCCTTAGATCCTTCACTCAGAGCTTCAGCCCATAACAGTGGGCAGCTGGGATTCATAGAGAAGGGAGATGCCCACACCTTTTTCTTCCAAGGGCAGAGAAGATGGAGGTCTTGCAACAGGGCTGCACACTGACACCACTGACTCCTCCAGAGCTTCATATAAAATCCTAGCAGACCTACCCTAGCTACCATCGAGGAAAGAATTCGACATACCAAAAGAGAAGGCATGACCTGTAGCTTTCTAGTTAACAAAGCAAGTAACTTCTGTTCTTAGAGAACTTCCTTTGCTATTTACAAACAGGTTGCCCAAATGGCACTGATACATAGAAAAGCATTAAGAAAAAACACAGTTAAAAAGAGATGCATACTCATCCAGGTCATAAGCATGAAAAGGAAATACTGGATTCACACATGACAGCTGTTACTATCTGCACAGTGAAGGGGGCTCTGCAAGCCCAGCCCCTGTATGTGGGACCCATCCTCTCTGCGTGTGGGAGTGTGTGTGTGACACACACTGCTGACACAGTGATGATGTCTGTATCACCCCACTTCAGTTTTTACCTTTCCCTTCCACATGCAAGTGACAAGAAAACACCTAGGTGAGTTATTTTCTAAATGGAATGCCATGGAGACACATGGTACAGTTCTGAAGCCTAACAGGAAAGATCTGGCTGGGGTTAAGGAGTTTAGCGCACATGTGCTAGTTTGGAAGCTGGAACATGAGAAACAGGGTACTAACTCTCCCTCTTTCTTTAATTTGCCTTAGAGCCTCCAAATTTGAAGTTCTGTTTGCACGGGTAAACACTGACACACACGACAGGGTTTCTATGCCAGTTGTGAAAGTGCACCCCCCACATTTTCCGAAAGTCGAGATGTATGGAATTTCAGAAGCTTCAGCGGTGCTATCAGACTATTTCTGAAAGTACAGATAAACCTTCACATCCAGATTTCTACATCTCAGATCCTGGTTTCCGGCATTCCAGCTGTCACTTGCTCCCGGGGTTATGGGGTTTTTTTGTTTGTTTGCTTGTTTTGGAAACACAAGCACTGCCGCATAACATTAACTTGACACAATTTCATCTGAGCTGTTTCTTTTGGTGAAATTATTCTAGTGGAAAACAGCTGCAGTGATTTCAAATAAGCTCAGAAACAGAACAGCAGAGATGTCAAGAGACTATCTAATCCATACAAACACTGAGGCAGGGTCTAAACATTCTCTGATGAAACAAATGCCCGACTGTCTTAATCCTGAAAACAGCCAAGAAAGCAGGTTCCAAAGTATCTGTACGCAATGTCTTCTAGTGTTTCCCCCACAAAATCCAAGCTCTTGAGGTAAGGTGTTCCTCTCCACTCCCACCCTTGCCCTCATGGTAAACAACTGCTCTCTGGACACCATTCAGTCGGGCCAGATTTTTTCCTGGTGAGGTACTTATTAACACAGAGATCCCACTGGGGTCCCTTTGACAAGAACGATTAAATAAACGCTCATGAGTCTGTGTTAGCAGGTGCTCTGTAGGCAAGAGACATCCTGGAAAGAGAGCTGTCCGTCTGGGATTTTTATAAGGATCTTCTGACATCCTCTGTACTGAGTACCATCTTGTTGGCAGTCCATCTTTCTAAGATGGTCCTTCCAAGAGCTTCTTGAATTTTGATCTCTTTCTACAGAGCGCTCTGCAAAAGGGCAAGCTTGAAAACATTTCAGTGTCAGAGATCTCCAACTTGAACGATCTTCTAGAGCCTGCTCTTGCCCGCGCATCTCTCTGCTTATTAGCACAGTTTACATGTGTTCTCTACTGAAATTAACCTTCGTCATGAGAACCAATGCAAAAGCTGCCACTGCTGCTCGTTTCCCTGCATTTTTTTGTGTCTTGCCCTTAATCTCTGTTAAGTGATGGGCACTGTAGAAGAAAAGGGACGAAACTGGAATATAATACGTACGCAGAAGTAGTTCTCATTACCTTGTACGTCCTCTGCTAATTGAAAACCATTTTGTGCCTTAACCTTTCTGATTTTATTCTTCTTGCTTGTACTCATTTCCAGGAATGAGAAGGGTTTTACCTCTAAGCAATAACATAAAACCTGTTTCACAATTATGAAGGGGATATCATATTTTTTCCTAGAAGCTTAAATTAATCTCTTCAGCTTTGAAAACAACTCTAAGTGCCTCCCTTCAAAAGACATAGGAAACCCAAGTAGTTTTGTAGTTCAAGCAAAAGGTCTTGGGAGGGGGAGAACTGTACATACTAAATAGGTAAAATTTGTGAATTTTAATTAGTCCAGGTAGGAAATTCAATACTGAAAACAGAATCAAAACTCCTCTGCAGTTCCAGTCTCCCTATGAACCACATCCTTTCAGTACTACTCATATGCAAAATCCTGATTTTTCTTCTTATTTCAGTGCAAGCCCTCTATCATTTATTCAGGTCCCCATACCGAATTTTAGATACCTAGAAAGCTTACCCCACAAAGGAATTATTTTTCCAGCACAACATTTTAGAATGCCTAAACTAAATCTGAAATTCTAATTAACATCAGCATGCTCAGTCAAAGCCATATTTTATGTAAACTAAAACTGGAGGCAAACTAACAATCCGTATTAGTTAACTTCAGTAGTTCTTCACTTCCATTATGTGTGACACACTGTTCTTTGTCTTACAGAAATGCTGCTGTAGCTTCCATGATGTAAGACTACAAAGCCAGGCAATGTTTGCATTGGGAGGTAGCAAGTTTTATGAGTCTGTTTGATATAGATAATAAAATAGACAGGCTTTCCAGCACATGGCTCTCCTCAAGTCCAAAATACTACTCGATTTAAAATCCTCTGCCAAATTCCTCACTTACACATAAATGCAATGAGGTCATGGTGTTCCTTTTGTACATGGGATTGTTTTTTTATTACACTACAGCAATATATTAATGACTTTTTCTTTTTTCAAGGTAGAGTTTTATAAGAGATTTTCCCTGTCTGTAGAGGAAGTTTTATGAAGACTTACAGGACAACAGTGATTTTCTTTAAATATGACATGAACTAAACACCAAAAAAACTGCCTGAAAGCCTCAATGAGATTTTTGAAGCCTTTTTTAATAGGACTGAAGGTACAACACCCAAGGTATTGTCTGTAGTTCTGTGGAACCCCGCAATTAAAGATGGTGAGTTGCTGGAAAAAACTTTTCTTTCCCTGACTGGGCTGTTCAGGAGTCAGGCTTAAACATCAGCAGGACTGCACAGACCGCCCATCAACCTGGGCAAGAGTTGTTAAAACAATGCAAGCCACAGGAAGTCCAGATATTTAGATACATAATGGGGAACAGTGTCCAGCGATGAGACCCTGTGGTCTGACAGGTTCTACTAACTCTGCCAGCAGGTCCTAACTTGCTTCAAGTTAAATCATCAGCATGAGAAAACTTCTTATTGTAGAATAATGCAGCAAAAAAAAACTAAAAAGCAACAACCTCTCCCTCTCACAAAAGAAGCTCCAAGCCAGGTAAAGCACGACACTACATCCCGATGAACAAAACCCAAGGACCCAGCATGCCAGTTAATGGAAGCCACATTCTGCTCCCTAGCCATTCCCAACTCCCAGTACCTTCCCCAGTCCATGTTTCACCCTTGTTCTTCAGCAGTGTAAGCATCAAGAGAAGGGGAAAAAGCGGAAGATTGTGAGGAAGGGAAGAGGCAAAAGAAGGAAAGAGCCTGCTTGTTTCCCTGCTGGTCACTGAGCACACACATCCTCCTGCCCTGTTCACATCCATCCCGCACCAAACCGTGTGCTTGCAGATACACCACAGAGACTTCTGTCTCCCAGTCATGGCATGAGAAAGTTGAGTGGTTTTTTTGTACCCAAGTAGATGTTAAGACATAACATCTGTTATTTTTCAAGTGTTCATTTTGGAGCACCAAGTGAAAAAAAAAACCAAAAAAACCCACACATTATTTCAAAATAATAAATAAATACTGAAGTGATTAGACATCAGATAAGTCAAATATATAAATCATGAGAAGCAGGAAGAGATGTTTTCCTCTCCCACATCAACTTTGACACAAAGCTGATCGTTATCTTTAGCAGCTCTCATATCAGCTCAAATTGCTGTATTCAATCTGTGAAACACTGTCAGAGTAACGAAGCAATCCAATGGTGGATGAAAACTTGTATAAACCACAAAATATAGCAAATGCCTTTATAATTTTGTTGGTGCCAAGAGTTGTCCTGCATACTGTAAATGTTAAAAAACCTTGTAATGCCACAGAGTTGATCTAGGGTAATACACTTCGTCTGACAAAAGAACATTTTGCAGCATTAGCATTCATTTTATAGCAGGAACTAAGGTTTCTGAAATTTTCATTAAACATTTAAACTTCAGATATGAAATAACAATCAGGAGGATACTTGGTGTGCATGCACACACATCCCTATTTTAAACAAAGCACAGCCTGCCACACGTTACAGCACAAAGTGCCTTTTTTTAAACAATCACATTTTCCAAAACCATGTTGAAAGGTTGTATAATTTCACACTTCCCAGTGAAGAAGCAATGCTAAGACTTTCTCCCCTTGGGCTGACCTGAAGCAATAAAAACCTCTGCACGCATGCCCTCAGCTATGCTCGCTTGAAATTAAATATACAGTACAAATATCCACATTCCAAAGTGCAAGACTGAAACAATGGCCCCAGTGTCCGTTTCATTGCTTTGTGAAGGAAAAAAACCAAAAAGAGAAAAAAAGGCAAACGGACATCACCCTCAACTTTACATTCTCAACACAGATCATTTAACTCCCTAAAAAAAAAACCCTAAACCAAAACCCCCAGATATTTCACCTGTTGAAAGAAAATGCTGTGTAAATACTAATTTGGAAAAATATGCCACTCACCAAGCTACAGAGAAGCCAAAAAACAGTGTTGGCAAAATGGCAGCCCTAAGATTACTGCATGAAGCTAAAAAAAGGTGGTTTTTCAGAATTGTTCCATTAAAAGCTTTTGCCTGAGTATTAACAGGCTAGAGAGAAAACCTCAAACAATTTTTCTCTTTTCTTCTCTAATTTAAAGGCAGATAAAACTGCAATACTATTGTGTGATAAATACAACTGCCAAGTTATCTCTGTATTCTTTAAGTGAGGCCAAATTTTTCTTTTTTTTTTTTTTTACTATGATCATGTAGATAAAAAACTGGCAAGCTCCAGTGACAGGTTAAGGTATTTTTACTGGGACGATAAAAAGTTCAAAGTTACAAAAATTATCTTTTTTTTTCTTAAAGATGAAACATGCCAGTGTGATTATTTCAACGGGACTAAAAACCTCCACTACCTCACCCCAGTTTTCCATGATGACACCTATAAAAATAAAAACTCTCCCATCTATCTGGTTACCTTCTGATATTGCCCTGCAATATCAGAAGGTAACAGAATCAGAAGGTCTGCAAAAAAATTATTTCTTGAAAAAGAATGTAATATTTTATCACCAGCACGTATGGTACACACACAGGCCTTGCAGTTCCTGCTGCTCTTGCCATCCAAAGCAGCTATACAAGTTACAGGGTAATAGTATAAAGTTAGTAGAGAACGGCAGCGCACAGACATTTGGCACCAGACAGCACTGGTGGCATCCCTTGGCCCAACATTTTCATGGCCTCTGCCACACCAAGGCTTTGCAACTGTGTCGACGAATCAACTCTGCTGCCAACACTGTCTTCCTTCCTCTGAGGTATTCTCACTCTGAGAAAAATAGAGAGAAAAAAGGTGTTTGTTGAGGCAGAATAAATAGTCTGAATTTATTTCCACATTTAAATGACAATATATTGAAGAGGAATTTCAAGTATTTATCGAGTCTCCTGCCATCCTTCAACAAATGTGTTAGAAAAGTCATCATTTACTCCACTGTTCCCACAGCCCTGGATCAGATAGAAAGATATCTCAATCAGATTATTACAGGCATCACTCTTTGTTCCTAAGACCTTTGTTTACTGAGGGATGTTTACAATTGGGAAGTTAAAGGATACAGAGGAAATAATTAGAAGTAAGCTACACTGATTTGATGCCTTGATTTCCTAAATTCACATTATAGCATAAAATGAAGTACAACCCACAGCTTCAGAAAACCATTTTATTTTCTTAGCTAATGATTTTAAACTTATAGCAGAGAAAACACAAAGGCCTCTCAAAAGGAAACCATTCAATATTTTTAAAGCCTGAGAAATGGATTTCCCACATTAAATGTCCAAGTGCAGGTACCCATAAATAAAATTAAAAAAGAGGTGATGCATTTCAGGGTCATGTTACTTCTTCCAAAAGCTTTTCCCTATTGTCGTATTAAGTCAGTTGTAACCTCTGTGTATGAGGATCAATTTCCCTTTCACCACTGTGTATATTGTTATTTTTAGTGGTTCCATTTACATCTGACGAACTCAATATTGCCAACTGCCCTCTTTTATTTGAGCTCTTAAGCCAATACTATGCAGCCTGCTGAGCTTAGAGCAAGTTCTTCCATGGCAGGGTTTGCTGCACCTCCCTGAGTGCAAGTAACAGGGGAAACATCCTCCGCTAAAGAAAATTCTGACACAACTAATTGGTGGTAACAGGATCATCAGTAGTTACAGCTACGCAGACACATCAAACACCATCCTTGGTGGTGCCTAGACCCTGAACTCAAATGCCATAGAGCCATCCTCTGTCAGAGTTACACTGCTGAACACAGGCAGAACTCACGAGAATTCTCCTCCATCAAAACGATCCCTACAAAAAAGGAACACCCAAGGGAAATATAACAGAGAAGTAACTTTATATCTAGGCAACATAGTGAGTGCGTGGGTGCAGCCTGTAGATCAAAGTGAATTCCTAGTATAAGCTTTAACAGTGGGTAGTTCAGCCTGACAAAGGCACTCTATAGGACTATAGCACAAAGAAAGGTGCATGCAGTGCTTTTTCATTTTTTTTTTTTTACGTTACAGTAACATCTAGAAAGCAATTCACTTAAGAGGATCCCACTGAGCTCCATGAGAGGGAAAAAGACAATCCTCAGCCAAACATCTCTTCTACATTTTCAGTCTGGCTGTACTACAAGGCAGTAGTGTTCAGTACAGGAGGATGTGGATACAGCTGGTTTCCAACAAGGAGTATCACCTGAGAGACGAGAGGTCTGGCTTCCCAAAATACACATCAGCCTTTTACCTCTTTTACATGAACGATGAAAAAAATTAAGCTTTTACTCAAGTAATGGCATATTGCTTCTCAATTTTTGTAGTCTCCCTGCTACCTGCCCCCACCTTCCTCATATTCCAAAAGGGTTACTAAAGACAAGGACTTGGAGGTAAGGGAACAGAGAGATTAAGTGATTTATTTAAAGTCTAGAGGGGATGAATCTCAGACACAAACTTAACTCTGATTCCTTAAATTCCATCTCACAGATAGTAGGCATGTACATGAGAATCGTGGGGAGAAAAAAAAACAAAACTAATTTACACTTTGAATATGCTTTTTTGAAGGAATTTGCTTTCCAGAGAAAACTGGAGATCTGTGACTGTAAGATGTGGGTGGTACCACCAAAACACACAGGAAATACAGATGGTATTTTTGAGTTCATCAGCTCTGGACCACTGATCTTCCTGAAGTTTTCTACTGATACGATACACTTTTTGAAATCACAAAGTTTCAGAGACATACTTATGATGAAACCTGAACTACAGCAAACACATGAATCACGCTATTGCTGAAACTCAGCAGATTTTTGCCTTGCGCATATGGACAAGCTATTTATAAATTTTTACTTCCCATCAGGCTCAGCATGATGTCAGCTTACAATAACAAGTTAATGTTAATGTTTTCCAGTAATTTTCACAGTGCCATTTAACTGCAAATGCACTAGCCAAGGTAAACTTAAGGGCAAGGAAAGGGCTAACTACATAATCAGAGAACAACGGTAATGAATTTTGCATTTCTGCTGTGAACACCAGGAACTCTACCTGCAACATATTTCTCTCTTGTTCCTGAAGTTTAATCTTGCTAGTCAGCTGATTAAATCTCCCCAAAACAGCTCAAGTATCTCTTCTGACTTTAATTAGCCACAAAGCTTCATCGCCTTGTAGATTCTTTTTCCCCAGACAAACAAGCATCCTACGCTATCACAGGAAGTGTCAAACTCAAAGCTCTCAAACATTTCATGAACTCTAATAAGCTCATGCCCTTTGTTTTACAACCAGCAGCATCATGGCAAATGAACGCTGTCTCTGTGAATTCATCAGTTATAGCCAAGTTCCAAAGAAAAACAATGATATTTGCTGGGACTCTCCAGAGGCATTAGAAGCTGCTCAGGAGATCTGTTTTTTATTAGTATTTCCCCCTCCTCTCTCCCACTCGCATGCAATTGGTAAGATGTGCTTTTGACAAAATGGAATGTCAACAGCAAGTTTTTATGGCAGATGTCTTTTTTTTTTTTTTTGAAAAGCAAGCTCTTCCAATGCATTGCCTTACTCATGGTCACCTTCTCCGGCATTTGCCTTTGATTTCAATACCCCAGAGGAGTATGGCTGTCTTACGGTCTCTCAAAACAGTTCTAAGAAGTTTTGTAAAGCAGCTGTAGCTTCACCCTCCACTCACTTTGGACACTGAGCTGTACAGGAGTTGCCTTGTGAGCACAGCAGTGCCAAAGGCAGATGTTACCAGCTCACCACTTGCACAACGCTGCATCCTGCATAAGTCTGACAGCTTCAAGCCTCTCAGCCAGGCTTGTAATGAAAACAAACTTTCCAATCCCTTCGGTGAGTTCAGTTAGTGGAGGCCTGCTATTGAAATCAAGCAAATCTTACTCCTTTGTTACTGTAACAGCTCAGGCAGGACCACCAGCTAACCTGTGACAGCTGCAACACCCAGCCCAGAGGGACAGTGATGATCAGCTGGATGCAGACTGCTGTGCACAAGCTGTCTGCAGTGTACAAGCCTACAGAAACATGCCTCAGAACTGGCAACACGAGCCACAGCCAGGCAATGCTCCCATTTTACTACACGCCAGATCTGCTCAAGGCAGCTGAACGCCATTCTGCACCAGCAATGTAAGGAACTGTCAGATTACTGCATAACCTTTTCTTGCAAATAAACACCAAACACAAGGTCCTCTGGGCATCTTGATGTGATCTTCAGTGCCTTGCGCTTTTGCAATCAGTACCATTTCAGTGTTGCCAGTGTTCATCTCCACCCACTGCTCCACAGCCAGTCTTCTGATGCTTTTTTACTTTACCAGGGGCTACAATTGCAAGAGCAGCCACTAAAATCAATAGTTCTTTAGTGAACAGGTTAAACACTTTCTGATTACTGCCCTTAGAGAAACTAAAGTTGATTTCAGGGAGAGTCTGCAGTTTTTAAGTCATTTTACAGTCCTAGTCTGGGAGAACATAAAGGAGTGGAAGTCACTGCCACTCTCTCTCACATGTTCCTGGTACTTTGCTCAGAGCCTTTAATAAACCATGAATAAAACTGCAAAAAGCTGCCAAACAGAATGGCTCCTCATCACACAGATCTTACATACATCTCCATTATCACAGTAACGCAACCTTTTAGAGCCCTACAGGTCTACATCTTGTATCTGTATACCTATACCTTGTCCTAAATCCTAATCAAAAAGTATCCACGATCTCAGTCACCAAAAGATTCTGCTGGGAACTGATGGCTCCTGTTGAAGGATTATCACATAACACAGTGGTTGGTTTTTCGTGGGTGTTTTTAAGCAGTAAAATTAATTATAGAATTAAAACTACAGTAAAGCAGATAACTCTATGAAGTATGATTGCTTCAGATAAACTCTAAAAATATTTCAATTTGGTGAAAAGGCCAGCAAATTGAATTAGTAAGATGATGGCATAAGTTTGTGAATCCATGGAGGTACCTTAGTTTACTAAATCCCAAACAATTCTACAAGTTAGTGACACTTGGGAGAACAATGGAACTTTATTTGAAACCAAGTTCCCACCTACTGTTAAGTCTTTTTCTATGCATTCGATCAGTCTTGTTGGCATAAAACACATTAAATACTATCAGCCAGCTGCAAAGAGGCAGCATGCCTATTTATTTATTTATTTAGTGTTAAGGAGGGCAAGTGCTCTCCTACTAAGTTACAGCTAACAACAGAGTAAAAGTTTTTTGTTGAATGGGTTAAAGATCAAAATAGGATACTTAACAATGACATTATGGTTTTACCACAAAATGTGAAGAGAACTTCTACAGATTAGGGCTGTGTATAATACAGTAATAACACAGAGTATGAATGATTTCTATTACAAACCATGAAAGAAATAAATTTCCTCAAATTTAACACCTAGTTCTCCGTTTTAGTCACTGCAGGAAAATGGACAAGTACAATCTGCCATACAAAACAACCCATTTTATAGTTCTTTGCCAGATAAAAGCGCGCTAAAAAAGAAACAAGACCCCAACCAAGCTTCTCTAGGAATTCAGTTGTGAACATGTGACAATAAACACCACCTGCTCATTAGACCTGACATCATAATTGAATGATATTGTCCATCATCCAGTGACAGCTCCAAAGTGCTTTATGCTTGTGTGATTGCAACATGGCAATTGTTTTGAGGACACGCGAGACTAACATGATACTGTAATTCTACACAAAGTTGTTTCTTAAAATCCCCAGGGATCACCTATGTAGAGAAAGTTATTACAAGTCCCACTCTGACTGAATGAAAAAACCAAAACCAATAAACAACCCAACAAAAAAAGATTGCAAATTTCTAGGCCTCATGTCCTGTTGCCCTGTGTCATATTTATAAATATCATCAAAGTAAAACTGAAGAAAGAGATAATGCTCAGACAGAACACAAATTCCGCAGAAGGAAAACGCCAATGGAAGAGCATTAGCAAGTTTTAACTAGTCGATGGGAAAAACCCTCAGAGGCTGCAGTGGTTATAAACACCTCTTTCTGAGGAAATCTGTTAATATCAAAGTATATATATAAATTTAAGAGATTAAAAATATTCAAGAAATTACTGCAGTAATACTTTGAGAGTTGGACACGACAAATTTAACAACATCCCCAAATCAACTTAGGAAATATTTCAGATGAGATCACTTATTTGGACCATGTGATCATGGAAGTTCACAAATTAAAGCTCACATGAAATTAAATTCTTGTTCAAAGTACCACATTGTAAAATATTGAAAATCACTTCAACTGTAATTAGACCTATTTTTTCTTAAATCAGATTAGATTAAAATTACAATAGTATATATTCAATGTATCTGAAAGATTTTTAAATTAAATTTTAAGAAGAACCATATAGACTTATCTAGAAGTGCAGTATGGCTTTTCAGAGAAATGAAAGAAGAAGGACATGAAACAACTCTCTATGGGTTACAAGATATTAAAGAAGGAAATAGAACCACAAAATAATGTATCTACCACTGTTACCAACAGTTCATATTTTTTCAAGGAAAACAGTACTATGCCTTTATTACTAAAGCCAATATAGGGTTACATAGATAGCTTTTTTCTTCCACAGTGGTCAGCGAGTGCCAACATGCTGTATTTCATATATTTTAAAACTAGTTAAACATAAAAAGTTAATTTTTGGCTTTTAACACCTCTATTTCACTTCTCACAACAGAAGATGCCTGAGATGCTGTAATATCAATTAAAAATGTCCCTCAGAGCACAAAAATCCAAGAGAAATACTACAGTTGTAAGAGCATTACTTCACCCTAATATCTATAGAACCTACTTTCATGTGATTAATTTTGAAATAGTCTCTTATGATAATTCAGAAATATGAATGATGAAGTAACAGAAAGCAAAAAAAGGCGTTTCCAATACTGAAAGCACCTGATGCTCTTCATTGTTTTTAAGGTCACTCTTAATATAACACTAATGGACACCACCACAGAGGCACACTTCAGAATAAAAGAGAATATAGAGACACATTTGACATGCACTCCTGACAGAGTGCTAATAACCTTACTGCAGTAAGCAACAGTATATCAGCACAGATGATATTCTTTCAGAGAGGACATGGTCAAGAATGAGATAGGGAGGAGTAAGCACCCAAAACAAGAGCTAGAGGGGGTGGGAGTGCTAGGGAAAGGGAGAGAGAACAGAGGTGCAAGGCTGAGAGGAATGAGGGAGGACAGAAGCACCTGCAGCTTGTCATGCCTTCCAAAGCCTCATTAATTCTTTGCTTGCTTGAAGCTGTGTGGGAGGTTTTTACTCTCCTAAACATCAAGGCAACTCTGATGATCCAGAGGTGGTTGGCACCTTTTGTGAAAGAGGGAGCAGAGAAAAGGAGGAACCTTGACAGGTGATAAATTCAGAAGCATCCCTACCACCCTCTTGGCACTCCCCTAGCCCTCTTCTGTAGCCAGACCACACCAAGGCTGTTTCCAGGACCTGGCCAAGATTCTACAGGGTAATTCAAGTCTTTGAGCTGCCTGCAGCTCTGCTGGAAGCCACATTTCTGATAAAATAACTCAAAATCCACATTATTTGTTGAGGGTTTCAGCAGCAATGCACCAGCCCTGGGAGCATGTTGTAACATAGAAGCTGAAAACAAATTTTCTTTCAATAGGGCATTGCTCCCCACATATCTTCTGACCTAAAAGCAAAACATATAGATAGTCCTTTATAGTAAGATTCCATCCTCACCCCTCAAAAAGACCCTCTGCTGCTAGACACAACTACAACACAGCTTCTTCTAAGTCCTTCACCCACACAAACTTTCTGTCCCACATAGCTTCTTAATGTTCGTGAAATTTCTGTACAACGCTTCCTCAGCCTGCATATCCATGCCCCGTGTACTTTCAGCCCAAATAAACAGCATCAGTGGGACAACATCAGAGGAACACACAGCCAGGGTATACTATCAGTTCCGATTCAGAGGCATTTCAAGCCCAAGTACAAAAAAACCCCACCAAAACTAAACAAAAACAAAAAACCCCGACCCCCAGCCAGCCATGTGAAAAATATTTCTAGAAAATTTTAGTCAGGAAACAAAACAATCAGAGCAAGTAACATGCTTTAAACCTGGCTGATGAAGGAAAGGTACACTACATTCATTTAAAAAAAACCACTTCGACTCATAAATACTGAAATTTATTTTCACACCTTTCAAAAGCATCTTACTCTTGTTTTTTGTTTCTTTTGTTTCATTTTATTAGCTATCTGGGTTCCTCCTCCTTTCCATCGTTCCGCTATTTGAGATTCTTGCATCCTGACTTTCAGCACAGGTAAGTCTTTAGTGAGTAGTTATATACTTAAAACCACTTGTCCCTCTTCCTTCCTCTGTCTTCCTCTCTTCCTCTGGAGGCATTCAAGCCCAATCTGGATGCGTTCCTGTGTGATTTAATCTGGGTGATCCTGCTCGAGCAGGGGCGTGGGACTAGATGATTTTTCAAGGTCCCTTCCAACTTCTAACATTCTGTGATTCTGTGATGCTGTGATTCTCTTCATTCACCTCTTTCAGACAGCATTCTTCTAAAGGCAAATTTTTCCAGCTTTCCCCTACTTCCACAGAAGGTATTCTTCTGCTTTGTAAACAGGCTGAGAAAGCTTCCAAAAACTGAAGAAGGCACCTTCCCACATTTCTCACTATAGCCTGAACTTGGGAAGACACAGAGCATAGTAAAAATCCCTCAGTACTAAAAAAAAATATTTTTTTTAAATACATCCTCAGGTAGTCAGAGTATATCATGGACAGGTATCTTTAACAGTATATCCATCCAGGAAGTGTATTTTGCTCTGAAAGGTTTAAAAACTTGGTTTCCAGATAAAAAAGAAGAAAAAATAACCTGATGTGGGTAGGACTGCAAACACATTTTAGGAGATAAAAAACGAAATCTGTAGAATACTAAATTAATCCAGTGCACCACCTAGGAGAATATTTTCTCTTTGGTACGCTTTACAAGTTTCAACTTTTCTCTTCCCAACTGGAAAAACATCCTCTGCCTGTGACAGAGCGATAAGATTACTTTCCTGACTAATCACGAGGGATAAAGATTCCTAATAAAAAACAGGTGTGAGAAAGACACACAGAACTGAACACTTAAAAACAATATACATACAATTCACAAGAGTTCAATTGCTGTTCTGGAAGGTCTAAATCACATTAACCTTGCCTAGAATAGTTCCATTCTCTTCAAGAAGAGTTAAGTAGTACAAAGTAGAACATTGTGTCAACAGTATTTGTACCTAATATCTCTGTTATCTAAAAAGAAAATTATCTACTGTAAAAACTGTAGCTGTAGGAGGATTTCTCTTTCATTAGTTTAATCCTAACACCTAATGAAGGCTGTTCTATATAACTCCACTAATATATACTGTTTTCGGTCCCTCAACACTTATCCAGGACTAGAGAAGTTAGCTCAACACTAGCGGTGCTTCAGGGATGCAAGTGAACCCCAGGCAGGGTACCCACCACGGCTGCACACAACCCCGCCATCTCTGCTAGCAATGTGGGTTGCAGGAGCTTTTACTCATTACAGAGCAGTATTAGGTGTGCTGGACCAGGGAGGCCAAGCAATTTGCATAGCAGCTGCCTGCCCACAGCAATAAGCATCCAAACCTAGGGTGTGGGAGAGAGGGAGGCAGCGCATCCATCCAGTCACCCATTCCACTTAGAAGGGGAGCAACTGTCACATTATCCCCAGACCAACCCAAAATAGTCTTTATTATAGTTACCTCTCAATTAAAAACAGCACAGCTTTGTTCTCACTCAGTGATCAATCTTGTTTATTTTGCAGTAAAACCACACCTTTTTTAAAAAAGGGCCATCACAGATGTGAACACAAGGCTTTCCACAATCACATCTCTGCGTACCCTCAGCTGCTGTAGGAAGGACTCAACAATGATGCAAAAACTGAATGAAAAGACCTAATGGAGCTGTAAGAGCAGTCTAAATCTGTGCCCTTTTGAAAGCTAGTGACATATCTTGTTAAGTAAGAGACACAATATTTGGGTGCATCATTAATTAAAAGTACCTTCAAAGCAATGTCCAACTAGCAGATCTGTCCAGTCAATTAGCAGTACCACATGAGTGGGGAGTTTTGGGGTTATTTGGGGGGCGTGTGTGCATGTGTATGTTAGTTGGTTTAAAAAAAGAAGCTAGAAGAAAACCTTTGGCAAAATCTCATCAATGATTTTCTTTCAGAGGCTGCCTGTTCCTATTCTTGGAACTGAGATGCATTTCTGTTGCATTCATAAACATAAATCTCGTTCTCAAATGCTTACTGCCTCCTTTATCAGAGCACCCCTTTGTAACAGTACAAATTTACAACATGAAGACGTGAAACAACTGTTCTGTTATTGCCAGCTACATGTGAACATGTTCGCAACCTGACATCAATATTTCTTTTCTCTTTGTAATAATCTTAAAAGTTAGGTTTATCTTGAGCACTAAAAACTGATCCTAGAAAAGAAACAGCTGGAAGGAAGTTTCACTGGAAAACATTTAATTGCAGCAGGTTTATTTCTTTGATCTGCAGATAATGCAACATTTATTTACTATATTAGGTTTTTATAAGCCAACACTGAACTGTTACACTTCAAACTTTACTGCCAAGCCAAATAAAATGTAATTCACCATAGTCAACGTTTCTGTGCTACTGAATAAAGCCAAATAAACATGCTACTTCCCCATTCACTCCTTCAGACCCCAGAGATCTTTTGTCTTTGAGACAAAACAGTATAAAAATACGGTCACTGACACCCCTGCTGGTAACACACATTAAGGAGTTTTAGGTCGAGCTAACAAGCAGACTACTTCTTTCACTCAGCCACAAGGAACAGCATCCAAGAATGACCTTCAGGATATATTTGCCTAATTGGTCTACTATTGTCAAATTCTCACACCCTACCCACTTGAGTCTGCAGGTTTTTATTACTTATTCAGTCCTGTAATAAAGAAGGTCCGCGATTGCTTGCTAGCTCTTCTTCACGCATCATTCTTCTCTGCTTTATTTGCAAATGCTCATATTTATTTAAATTGTCTTTACTCCTGAGTAAGCATCCAAGTATTAAAACTCATGAAAAACAAGAGTGATTGTAATCTCAAATACCTGAAGCTTGACCTTCCTTTGCAGCAACTCAAGTTAAAGTAAGTACTCCTCCACTGAAAGGAAGGAAAAAGGCCTCCCCACTCATTAGGCAGGCTCTACTTTCATCAGCACCAATCCCTCAATACAACTCTTCTGGATAATTAAACTGTCCAACATATCGATGTTTTCATCACAAACTGCTTCTCTTCATTAGTACAACCACGTATTTCCTTTTTATATTCAACGAAGTCCTGTCCACGCTCTGGCTCAAGAGTACTCTAAGCTAACACATGCAGATGTTTCTCCAGCTGCTTGGTGTCTCACTCTTTTTCCTAGGCTTGTGCTGTCAGCCCTTGCCAGAAGCAGTGTACTGGCTCACACAAATCTTTGCATGACCCAGTATGGGGACTCTTCGGTACCTTCTTGTCCTGCTTCCTTGCTGGAGGCAAAAGCCTCCAGCCATCCTCTAAATCAATTTTGCTATCTCTACAACACTTTTTTTTTCATCTCACCATTAATATTTAAAACATCTGCACACCCAAGGAGTCGATACAGATAATTTGAAGCTTTAGCATTGCACGTGTCTTTCTATATTCAATAAACTCCACAAAGAAAAAATTAATCACTTTCAGAAAAGCCCTATACAGATGACAGAAAAATCTGACATGCAACTAGGTTGGGTTTTTAATCATATTATTCTTTTCTTAATATAAGGAATCTAAGTTCTTTCATTGCTTTCTCAGAAAGATTAGTGTAACTCTAAAGGATGCTGCTATTCCCCAAAAAATAACAACTGCTAATTTCTTGTCCCACTTGCACCCCCTATTTAATCCTTAAAACCAATGTTAATGTAAAGAAACTATCTCCTATTAAGTCTAATTTTTGTCACATGCATCTGACTAAGATGATATGACTCAGTCTGTTTTTTAGATTTGAGAGATGCAGAGCTACTAGTTTCAAGAGCAAAACAAAAAAGGTTCACCAACTCCAACCAACCTTCCTTTGCATAAGACTTCACATTCATGTGCCCAACAGAACAGTTTGAACTAGTGAACGTAAACACCCCAAAAAAGGTTAACCCACTTATTTGAACCAGTCTGCTGCAATAGTACCAATTTAGCTAATTGGAACTACAGAATTTTGTGGGAAAATTCAAAGCATGGAGAACATTTGAGTATTAAGAGTAACTATTTGTGAAGAGGAACTGCCTGCTGATTGATCACAGTAGAAACAACATTAAATAAGTTAATTTCCACTTTTATCTCCATGAAGTTTTAACCTTGCATCAACTCTCTCTCTTTCATCTGTCTCTTGCCAGTTATGTTTTGTACTTCATTAAGAACAGGGTCATGTGCACCCCCGAGACAGAAGGAGCTATTATTTTTCTCTTGCAATACAAAACACTGGCATATGCTCAGGGAACAAATTTCAGGACAGATCAGTAGGAGTAACAAAGTGGGAAGACTGCAGTGGTGGGGAGAAAAGCTACCAGCCAGATCTCCGATGAGAAGGTTGGGAAATGAAGAGAAAAATCTTCCTAGTGATCACAGCAGAATTTCTGTGACTGAGATACAGCAGAGGCCAAAACAGGTCATGACAGGGAAGATCCACCTGCAAGGACATGACAGGCCAGGAGAAGGTTTTTATTTTATCCTACACAGTTGTTTTATTGCTTGTACAATGTGTC
The DNA here is from genome assembly GCA_013399135.1 of Heliornis fulica. NCBI lineage: Eukaryota > Metazoa > Chordata > Aves > Gruiformes > Heliornithidae > Heliornis > Heliornis fulica. Next base: position 88,327 of record VXBZ01004239.1, read on the forward strand.
ATCAAAAATGTAAATACTCTCAACAAAGCAGGTTCCAGCCAGAAACTGTTCCTCACTGATACATGCAGCTGCACACCCAACAGGAACTTCTACAAAAAGCTGTTATCTTGGACAGTACAATCCATATCCTGATGGAGGCAGCCAAGGGAGACAGCAAGCACACCGAAACAAAGTCGCAAAGTTCCCTCTCTTCATATACAAGCAGCAAATGATGAGGGAGAAGATACTGAATTCTCCTTCCTCATAATGTCTAATGTGTGCCCAAAAGATGCCAAAGGGAATGCACAGTGTTCTCCAAAAGGAAAGACTGTAGAGTAAGTGGGATAAATCAGGGAAGCAAGTTTTTTTTGCGCTGTCCCATACACTAATCTCAAGCCAGGCAGTCAGCATTTAGTTAGAAATCCACACAAGACCTTTAGGAAGTAGGTTAGTGCTTTCAACATTTCACAAGTGTCCAAAGCAAGGCACAAAGTTTAATGAAAACAGAAAGCCTCTTTGAATAACTTTCATTTATCTGATCCAGCACACTCTAAAAATGCGTAGCTGTAAACTTGCCAAAGTGAATGTGAGGAAGATAAAACTGATACTGAGCTAGCTGATCTGCAGATGCTTTCATTTGAAAAAGAAATAAACCTTAATAGCAATTATATCGCCTGTATGAGTAATTTCAGCTGTCCAATGAACTGTTCTCAATATGAACACTATGTAAGGTTATATACACTCTCAGAGTACAGATTTTTCCGGTGCACAAATACGAGAGAATATTCTGGAAACTAATGAGCACAGAACCACAGCTGAAAGCTCCAGCCAGAATGCTGCTATTTTACTGTACTAAAACCAACTCAATTCTAGGTCTACACACATCATACAACCTTTGAAATCCTGCATCAGTCACGTCAACTGATTTGCACAGGATAAAAACAAAAGCTGAAGTCTAATATCTGCTTTCCTTGGCAAACCTATCCAACAGCTTATGCATTTGGGAGGTTTTTTAATCATTACAAATAATCTACAACCAGATGAATTAAAGGTGCTGCCTTGTTTTCTGGGAAAATCATGATTAAGGTCCCCCTCACTTCTATTTTCCTTAAAGCACTCTAAACCAGAAAGGGAGTATACAGAAGGTGGAAGCAGGGACAGGTAACCTGGGAGGAACAGACTCTGTCCAAGCATGCAGAGACAGAGTCATGGAACCAAGGGGCACCCAGAGATGAACCTGGCTGAGGCACTGAGTGTCATCATCATCTCAGTCTTTACTAGTAATGCAATGGTTAGGAATAACACAGGCTCAAGCTTTATTTCCCTAGTATGCACAGAGGTTTACCTTCTTGGACTCTGTTCAGCATAAATTATCTAAATTGCATATAAAAGCTGTTAAAAGTTTCAATCAGATATTTCCAATCAAAGTAAAATTCCCGCTTTTAATATTTAACCCTTCATTTGTGATAACAATCTTAAACTCTGATTTGAGTATTTTACAGCAAAATGCTGATGGTTTACAGACCATCTGCACCAATAAAAAGCTGTGAATGCTATACCCAAAGGTCTATGCAAACAAGAATTAACCAGGTGCAGGCTGCCAGAAATAGCTTCATGAAGATTCCCCAATCACTGACAGGATAAAGAATCATTAAAAAAAGAAAGGGGAGACTGGTAGGATTCTCAAGTTCATCTCCCAGACCCAGGAAAAATCTTAATAACAACATGGCAGATCCATCTAACCAATTTGTAAGTGCTGATCATTAAAGCATCCTTCACATTATAAAGTAGTTCCCATGTGTTAATGAAATAATGGAGAAGGGTACAGCTTTCAGGCATCATCTAGCAATAGTTTCTGTTTTCTGTAGGACTAGGTATTTCTGTAGAAATTTCCTGAAGGCTGCAGACAATTTTGCCCTGGTCTTTCCAACTTCCACTCTGCACACACTTGCTTCAGAGTGTTTCTTCTTGCTTTGCATTCAGTAAAGAACTCCAAATTTGTCCAAGATGGCCTGTTATTACACTTTCTGTCCATTCTGTGTTGATAGCTACTTCTGGAGTTACAGTCTCTCTGAAGAGCTACAATGTCTTCATATTTTTATTTTTTTTTTTTTACTTAGAGATCATTTCTCTGTAATGTCTATGAACTCCAAGTCTAAGTGAACCTTGAGGTTTAATAATGTTTGGAGGTCTTTGATTAATAAGTGTTCTGCTTGTTGAAACATTCAGGCTTGTTGCAACTTCACAGAATTAGACAAATTGAAGGTTGAAAACATTCATAAGCATCAGGACTTAAAACACAGTCTTAGGTGTCTACCATAGTCTCAAGAGACTCAGAGACTATCAGACTGGACATTTCTACAAAAAGACAAATAGGAAAAGAGAAAGCAGACCATATATCTACCTGCAAGGCTTACACATACTGCCGAGTCAAACCAGTACACTGAAATTACTAATGACAAGTACAAGTTATTGAACGTTTCTGAATTAATTACAGCTTAATTCTCAATTATTCTGAAAACATGGAATACATACTGTATGAATGCCAACCCTGAACAGGCAGAAAATTAAAAAAAAAAAACAAACCTTATCAGTTGTCCCCTGATAAGGATTCTCATAACCTTTCCAGATACAAAAGTACCTTGGCAACTGCTAAAAGTCTTCCCTAGTTATAAACTTTTACACACTTCAGGAGTCTCTACATAAAGCACTGGATGAGCTCTTCCTTTCAGCTGATCAAGTGGAAAACCTGTATCTTAAAAAGTCAAAATATTTAATCACCAGAAGATTTCAGCTGTTTGCCTTTTTTAATTTTTTTTTTTTTTTGTGGATTACAAACTTGACTCTCTCTCCCTGTTCCCTGTGCTAGTTTGGATTACGGAGTGAAGCAGAAACTGCACTCAAAGGAAATACTAAGCATGCTCTTTGTCTTACTCAAGGGAATGCATTTACTTATGACGTAGAACTCCTTGAAGGACATCATCAGTTACATATGAGTTACAGGACAGCAATATTTCTCCTAGATAATTCTTGAAAAGAAGTCTGTAAAACACATAAAGCATAGGATTATTTTATCCTCATGTATTCTCATATTCCCATGTAAACTGAGCCACATTTATCCCACCAGGGAGGAAAAGTAATGTTTTCACATAATGCAAAGGCCTGAAGTTAATACAGAATATATCTGCACCCACTGTCAAAACATACTCTTGTCAATCTCAGCATTTTGAAAACCAGGCCATGTTTGGACACGGACTCTATGCTGAACTCTTCTTGAATGATCCTTCTCTAAATTAACATTTGGCTTACAACAGTTGAAGTGATTACACAACAATGAAACATAACTAATACATACCTTTGAGATTAATTACACTTGGCACCACCAAATAAGCTTGAAGTCTGAATAATACTGACTTTCCTGCTCATGACTTGAGAGTGTACGAACACCAACATAAAAATCAGGCAATGAACTTAGCTTCTGACTAATGTGACTGAACAAACGGAATTACACTACTGAATTCCATTTTCATAAGATATTGACCTTGTGTTGCTGGGAGGAAAAAAATAATCTAGAGTTTTATCAAGTTTTATACATGGTCTTTTTAGTAGGGATTTTTGTTTTGGTTTGATATCAAAGAGGAAGATAAATTCTCTACTGCGTCATGGAAATGCAGTGCAACAGTTTCGAGCACTGCCAGATTACTGTCTCTTCAATGAGCCTTGAGAGAAACAGTGCTTTAACAAATACTCCCGTAACACTTTTCCACTGTTCACCGAGCTGCAGCAGCAGCTTCACAAGCCCCATCTTACACTGCTAAAAAGGAAACTGAAACCAGGCATCCAGCAAGCCTGAATGTCACAGTACTCTGCTCTTAGTACTACTTATCGCAGGTGTATCTAACCATCTGTTGAACTACCTGGCATTAGTGTTCTACAGGTAGAACAACAAATGCTGTTGCCTCCCTTTTTGCACATATTTATGTGCAATTTTTGGCACTTTTTCTTTTTCTGGATGTTTTGTTATTTTTAACTAGCAACAGACAGTTAAGCCTTTCAGTCATAAACTTGGTTAAGTATTAAACGAAGACGTTGCACAACCCTGATTCACTAGTCATAAAAGCAAAGCCCAAGACAAATGAGACACCAAATACAGCTGAACTGTTAGGGTACAACTGCAATTTTTACAAAGAATATTGTACTTTAACAACACTGGTCTCAATGCAGATACCTAGCAGCAGCTCAAAACTGACCAAAACACACCACCACAGTATCACCCTGAGAATACCTCCTGGTATGGTAAAGAAAACCCCTAGACTTATGCATAACATCTTTTTAGCAACATTGGATTAAAAAAGAAAAAAAAAAAAATCCTTTAGGCTCTTTCAGAACCAGCCCTCCATTACTGCCCCCCCCCCCAAGCCACTACAAATAAAGCCGTGACTATATGGTACAAACCCTCCTGACTAGGGTTATAATCACCATGGAGTCTGAGAAAGAAGTTCATTCTCTCTGTTGGAATAACCTTTTTTTTTTTTTTTTCCTAAGGCTTCAGGAGGGACTCAGGTATTGTGACATAGTGGGGCTTCACAGTTTAATTTGATGATGGCAGTCCCCTCCTTCCCACACAAATGCAGCAGCTCTCAGGGCTAAGCACTTGCGTGTGTACAGGTGACTGATGTTCAGAGCAGAACAAGAAGGGACATGATCATCCCACAACCTTCACTGTAACTGATTGGCAGCCAAATCTAGACTTAAATGGCTGAAACCAATTACTTTACACATAAAGTTGATACTAACAGTTCCAGAAGGACTTAACTCTTTTCCCTGTCCTGGGTTTCCTGGAGGGAAATAGTAAGCTGGAAAAGATATACTAAAAAAAACCAAAACAAAACCGCACACACATCACCACACAGTTTACAATGTGAATGTGTACCTAGATAGCTTGCCAACTAAGGCAGACAGAGCTGATCATGAACAATATGGCTTTGTTGGAGGGTTGCTCATGAAAAACAAGCAATAAAAATTGGTGACTTATTACCATCACAGCTTAAGAATCAAACACAGTAAACCGACTGCCATAAACTAAGGGAATGATGTAGGGGAATGAAGAAATTTCTGATTCCAAACTGATAGCAAGCTGTTCTCTACAATGTTTTCAGAAGAATACAGTATAACGCTTATCACAATTTGTGCAGCAAACTGACAGGAAGCTGCTGGTGTGGCAGGAAAAGCAGATGAAGTAGTATACAAACATACAGACAAGTAACAAGTTTCAACATCTACCATACTATTGGTGTCTGGAGTTGAGTTTTGCTTCAGATTTGCTGTGTGATTTTGGGCAAGTCACAAAGATCTCTCTGCAGATATGTTTAGATAAAGATATTTGCTCTCAAAGCACTTTAATTGCCGAAGATGAAACATAAATGAAATCTAGGTGTTGATAGTCACATTGTACAGCCTTCTAATGACAGCTGAAATGTGCATCCCACATTTAACATCTGAGAAAATCAACTTAAAAGCAGTCATCATACATGTTTTGATGACATGTGAACATTCAACACAACTTATTGCATGCTATCTGCCTGTGAAGCAGGACCAAAAAATCCAACAACCACCCCACAGTAAAAAAAAACAAAATCCAAAACAAACACCACAAAACAACAAACCTCCTACAAACAACCCCAAAAAAATTACCTGCAGAAGAGTTCCATGAATATTATTCTGTCGTATGCAAGGATTGTTGGGGTCTGGAAGGCCCTGCAGTAAGGACAGCACTGTGTGTGGTATTTCATTGACCATAACAAATGGAACAAGGGCCCGACCTGCCATCTCACGTGAGCGGTACACAGGAGAGTGCCCACACCTAGAAAAGGAGAAATATATAATTTTTTTTTAACATCCACTTGCAAACCACTGCCATGGTTAAAAGAAAACAAAGGATAATGCAATGAAAACTCAACCACATTTCTTACAAATCAAATGTGTAGCCTCTCTTCTCAGTATTTGTGCAGAAACACAGTCATACTAGATCCATGTTGGAGGCTTTTTTCCCCTCCAGAAATCCCCGTATTTACTTAAACTTTAAGAAAAAAAGGGGGGAGGGGGAGTAATTTTGCCATGAAGCGTGTAAGTATATGATCCTGTTCCATCTTTCTTGATGTTTCTTATTATACAGCAATCATTCAAGTGCATTATGAGTTTGACTTAGAACTACTGCAGTCCACGTCCTTTATCAGATGCTGTTTTTTAGAACAGGAAATAAAAGACACACCGGGAAATGTTTTACTGCTCTTTATAATTAATCTCAAAAATAAATACTTTCTATTTATTAAAAATTAACCAATAAGACTCAAGACTGCTTATAAAACAGAGGCAAAAAAAGCACTTTTATCTTCTAATGTTACTAGGGTTTTAACTGGCTGTAGATTTATGAATATACATAGCAGTACTATTGAGCTATGTTAACACATTCACTAGCTGTACAGAACTTCAGTAGCATGTATACTCAGTTGAAGAGAAGTAACATCTTTTACCATCTAAAAAGAGGTTAGCCTAAGCTTTTAATCCCATTAACTCTTGCATATGTCATTTTTATAACTCAGGAACAACTCAGTCACCTCCAGCCTCTGACAACTGAAAAACTTCTTACTACAGGGTTTAGAAATGAATGGCCACATGACTTAGGTGATGCAAAATGAGGTATGGCAGAAATTATGCTCCAATACTTCCAGGCTGACTGTGATGATCCAGAGAGATGGCCTTCCCTCCTCCCACCCCCTCACCCTTTTCCTGTATTGCTTCTTGCATATTTTCAGCTTACAAAAATCACACGTAGTCGAGATTATCCCCTGCAAAAATAGGTAAACTGCCTTTGAGCTTTCCCAAACAAGCCCTGAATGGTCAAGCCTGTGTATTTAAAAAAAAAAAAATTAAAAAAAATTAAAGTCATTCTAAGGTTTCAAATAACTCTAGCCAATTTAAATCAATACTCTAAAGTAGTTGTTTATCTCAGCTCACATCAATGAAAACAGTAAAGTTCCATCTTGAACCAACAACTGAATTAACAGGGTTTTGAAAACAATACATAGCCGCAACTGAAATAGTGTTACCAGTTCTGACATTGTAGTCACATCAGGCCACAGTATGTCTATAAAACACAGATCTCATGTAGAGAAAGATGAGAGTTATGCTACCACTGAACAACAGGTTTTTGAGGGAGTTATCATCCTCGCAATATGGCAGCATGTTCTAGCCTCTACCTCCCCATGTCCTCTCTGGTAGGGAACAATTGTTAGGAAGAACATATTTGCAGATGGCTTGTCCTTCACAACAGGATGTGAAAACAGAGCAGTCACACTGGAGGCTTTTCCATATGAAAAAGCTTAAATTGTGTACTGACAGGGTGCAAGAACATCTGCTTAGCTCTTAATAAAAACTGCTATATTTTCAAACAAAACCACTTTGATTCTACTGCACAGTAAACTTAAACCTTAAAAATAATTTGTCTGCAACTATGCCTGTATTTGAGCCAAACCATGTATTCTTACGCAAAAGATTACAGCATATAGATCTTTCTAAGCACGTGCAACACTGATATATATAGTAACGAATGTCTAGTTTTTAATTAGCTGTAACTCAAAAATGTTCTTTTTTTCTTGTTTGTGACCTTTCACAAGTTATGATTTCCCAGGGAATCTGACATTTCTTGAGAAGGAACAGTGGAAAGCGGGGAAGATGCCAGGGTTTCCTCTAACTTGTGCAAGGGTACTTTCCCTACATAGTTCAGATGGAGTTTGCTCCAGGAATAAAATGCAATGAATTAGAGTGGAATTCTGTGGATATTTTCCCTATTAATAATATAAAAGATGGAGTTAAGAAATTTTTTTTTTTTTACATAACTTGACTTGAAATTTTGTTATCTTTTAAAAACTGACATTGGGACCCTCAGATCAGGTTGTTTTACACTCCATGGACCTCTAAGTCAGGAAGAAGAAACCTCCTCCTCCTCCCCCTGAGCCAACACATAGATGCCCAGCAGGTGGGTGGAGAACTGGCTCCAGACTCAGGGACACAGTTCCGCAACTTTCTGTGTCAGAGGGAAATGCAAACCAGCAACTACTACTTGCCAGAAGGGCAACCCAACCACGGCGCTGCCACTGTGCTGTACATTAATGCAAACTTCTCACACTGCTGGTGTGCAGCGCAGTCCCTAGCACTGACATCTTACTCTTGTAAAAACACTCCTACAAAGTCACCAAGGAAAAAAAAAATCACACTGTAAAGAACAATAAAGTATCTGATTCATAGGAACAAATATGGTAATGCAAAGAAGATATTTCACATTGGCAAACAAAAAAATCTGAAGGATTAACATTCCCACCATTTCTTCCCCCTTTCTTTTAAATTTTTTTTAAAAAATATCCCAATACACAAAGAAAATTGCCCCCTCCCCCGTGCTGATAATATTTCAAAAGCACCTCTTTCACATACACATGCAAGGTATCATGCCAAGTGATCACTACTGACCTATTCCTGAACTTCTGCATACCCTGAAGGCACTTACAGGCACATCTCTCATGTTTTGAAGGCGCTTTGCTTCACTCCTGAATCATGCAAGAAGTTTGCCAGAAGAACATCAAAATACACACTACTTTTCCCATAACCTGTACCGGCACCCTAGATGCAGAACTGACAGGTTTGATTTTTACTGGATCCTACTTAGATAGAATCTCTTACCTGGATCAATTAAACAGGATCAATTCTCAGAGAGTGAGAGGAAGAGTAAATACAAATAAAATTGAGTAACCCAAAACAATGACCTTAGACAATGTAGCAATTTTTTGTTTATTGTTATACCAGCTTCTGAGATCAACTATACACCTTAACACTGAGTCTACACCCTATATTCTTAAATATTTATTTTAGCTAGGATTTAGCAACAAGTGTGGGAAACAATCCCACTGGCCATATCAAGGAAAATCATTACACAACCATGGCAGTCTCTGTAGCTCAGTTTGTACCTGCGGCAAAATCTAGCAACTTAAGAAAGAAATCTTTTAAGGTTATCAAACTGTTCTGGTGACTACTCCTGCAAAAGTTTAACACACTGGCATCCCTTGCACTAGCTTCACCTATATGGTGGCAGTTGCCTTTACGGGACACTGGCAGAAAGGAACAGACCCCCAAATTTGGCCTTTCACCATCGAGACTCTGAACTTCACCTGCCATGAACAGGACTAAAAATCTGTCACAGGCTGCCTCTTCCCATCTCTCTGCAGGCAAGGACAAGCAATGGAGTCCTGCATCTGTTAGGGCAGCATGAATCTGTGAGCAAACCTGTATTTAAAACTCCTCTGTTTTCTTTGAAATACTGAAGACAGGTCCCTCACAGTATGTGACACTTCCTTTACATGCAGTTCATGTATAATGAACTTTAAAATCTAATACCTACAATGCTGTCTCATGTAAAAGCATGCAGTATGCCAACCTAATTTTATGGTATCTCAAGGTAGCAACAAGCAATCAAACTTGCAAAATCCTCATGTGATACACTTCTATAAAATCCTGAGGGCTGTTAACAACTGTTGAAGTAGTATTCCATGTTGAATTCTGTTCTGTTTATCTAGGTGCACGAGGTACTGGATGTAAACATGTTTACTTCAAACAGTCCGTGATCAAGAACAAAAAGTCAATAAATCTGAAAAGGTTTCACTTTGTGTAACTGCAGATTCAATGCATTTCCATCACTGCGTTCCAGCTTTAATGCTCAGATCCTCAACAACCCTGCTAAATGACAGGATTTATGACCAACTCTCGCAAGGCACAAAGATTCCGTACTCCTCTGCACACATCAAAGTATCTAATTTATTACCCTGGCTACAAACAACAGCACACTAGCTCTAAATAAAAATAATATTAATTCTTTTTTTTTAAAGGACTGCAGCTGTTTCCTGTGTGCTTATTTTTATCTCTTATTACACCCCCTCAACAGACCTTACAGTACCCAAATTAACAAACCAAGTAAGTACTGCCTTTCATATGAAGGTCAAAGAAACAACTGAGTAGAATTCATTTGAAAATTCACACCTGTAGCTGAAAATATGCCCATTAAGTAAAACTTACAGGTGTTAGAAAAGGATTAACAAGGAGAAGATGACCTATTTCCAGGTTTACTGAACATTGTCACAGTGCATTACTGATTAGGTCTCTGCTTATTAACGCTACAGGTCCTGCAATCCTATAGACCCTATCACAGCATCACAGTTTTGTTTCCAGCTGAAACACATGGCCATCCAGTGCCTTCACAAAAGGTTCAAACAGGAAATGGGGAACAAACCAATTCTGCCTGTTAGTTAAAACCTGTTAATAGCCTCTAAGGGTTTTAAAAGATAAAACTTACTAGAAATAAATTAACAAATAAATATCAAGTAGATGGTATCCTTTAAACCCTGGAGCTAGTTATACCACAAACATCCTAATAAATGCACCAGAAAGAGCAAATTGTAATAACACTTAAGTCTGATTCCAGACACACACAGTAAGTTGTATGAGAAAGATGTTTTCTCTTTCCTCCACCATGCAGCTACGTGTTTCAAGTCATGGCATCAGTTCTAAGGTGAGAACTGAAAGTAAGGAATTATGTAAGGGGAAAATATGAATGGGGATCACAGAAAAAAAAAAGAGTGTAGCCTCAAGTTCAGTTCTTATTAGACAGAGTTGAGTTCTTTAGATTTAAGTGCACCGTAGTCCCTGTATTAAATAACTCTGAAAAAAGTCTGTTTTATGAAAAAAAAAATCATAAATACTTCATTCCCCCCCCCAATTCTGTTCTGAAATATTAAATTTATCAACTTTCAAATGCAGCATTACAGGATTCCAAGAAAGACAGGCCTGAAAATAGCATTAAGAAAAATACATACACACTTCCACACAATTAACAGAACTTAAACTTCCATGATAGGGACAGACTGGCAGGACAGCACCTATTCATTAATCTAAGACTAAGGCTTCCTGGAATATGAACACTATTTTGCTATAGCTGTACCTAAAATTATTTTTGTTCATTCGTGGATTTTTGTTCAAAAAAAACCACACCAGATTTGCACCCTGTTGCACTGCAATTAAAATATCCAAAGCATTTAATTCTTAAAAATATTTCACTGTGGAAAGTTTTTGGTCTTTAATCTGAAATTAAGAAGCAAAACCCAGAATAATCTGAATGTTCACACAGCATCTCAGTATTTACCTGACAAATAGAAAAACATTGCAAATACAGAAGTATCATCACTTTGCTAGTGGTTTTAGACCTACAATCAATACACAAATGCAGTCCAGGAAATGTCTGAACAGAGCCATGGACAGAAACTGATCGAGTTTAATTCCAGGTTATTTATACACTACTAAATGTCTAAATTCTTATCTACCCCCCTTAAGTGAAAGTAATGGTTGCCCAAACTTCTAGCCTCCTTAGATACTGTCTTAAGTATTAAATTCTTCAACCTAGGCAATTTAAGATAAGAGCTTATGTTTTCATAAGGGTCATGTTTTCCACACAAGTTCTTAATGAACTGTAGCATTAAGTACTTCAGGAAATATGTAGGCAAAGTACACAGATTTATTTGTGAAAGCTGCCCACAGGCGATGCCAGAAGCTGTTTCTCAAACATTTCTAAGGGCTTTCTAGGAAGAAGTTATAGACATTCCTCTCTTCTTGTCACCAAGACCTAGGTTATTGCAAAAAGTGGCCAACAGATACCAAGCTAAAGCAACAACAGAAACTTCATTGTTGTGGATCAGCCAGCCAAGAAATTAAGATCTCTAACCTGTAATCTTAAGAAAACTGTTCCTAACACTGCGTGTAAACTTTAGACCAACAGAAATACATTTTCTCCAAATGGAGATTTGTATGGAACACTGAGACCATGTCGATGGTATCACTCTTCTTGCACTTCTGTTGAGAAATCTCAAATATTATCTCCAGGTAGTTAACCTCTAGGATTATTTGCTGAAGTCGCAGGAGGCAAGAGCCCCCTATCATCTGCTTTTGGTTAAAGCATTCTACAGGAAAACCAACTGCTCTTAACTTATGAAAAGAAATATTCATTTGCAAACACAGTTCGACTATGTTAATTTGTGAAGTTACTATGATGTTTCAGAATGGCAGAAAAATGCAAACACACACTGCTTACTATCAAAACAGGACCAGACACCTGACAGACCAGATACATTTGAACATAACTAAACACAACACAAAACTAATAGGCACAGATCAACCAAGACTACTTTTATGAAAGTGTATCTCACATGCCACTATCATTATTGATCCATGAGTATTTAAATTCACACTACCTTGCAGAATATCAATACTACTGTACTTGGGTCTTTTCCCTGAGATGTTTCCTTATGAAGCAAGCTCTCATAAGTTTATAAAATAGCACACAACTGTGACTCTTAGAGAGACACAGAATTCATGGCCAGGTGCTCTGCTTCCTAAGAAGCAAAAATGAACCTGGATCAATTTCATACATGTTTTTCAAACAGTATGCAACGAAGAACTCCATGTTTTGCAGCACCAGAACATACAGGTTACAACAGTAACATCAAAACTTCACACATGAATCTGTACATAATTTGATTTAATGTTCAAAATCCAAATCTGTGAACTATAGCAATAGTACAGATATATATAGCTAAAGCTTCAGTACAGATAAGAAATAAGATGAGAAATGAAGACTAAAAAGCATATGCAACAAATCTGTGAACGTAAGTGGAAAAAGAATGGAGAGAGACAAAAGCAGGCAAAGCTTCACCAGAATGACATTTTGAATCTTAGTAAGAAAGCATCAAAGAACCAGAGATAAAATTAGTCAATGGCAAAAGACAGCAGCACAGTAACATAAATATATTAAGTATACCTGGTAACTGAAAACCATATTTGGGGGATACAGTACTATGCATGATGTGGCTACTTCATTAACTTAAAACATTTTACTAATCAGAAAACTATTGAAAACAGTCCTTTGTATGGGGTTCAGACAGAGAGCAACTGCAGGTCTATTTTTAAATTTCCAGCAAACGTTTTTAAAGATAGACTCTGATTCACTGAAGCCAATAAAAACTTCAACCCAAAATTTATTTTACAAGAGAGATTAAAATTCAGGTTGTATTTCTATTAGAGATCTGTATTTTGAGTAACAAAATTTTTAAAATAGCTTTCTAAGCTTATTGGGATTTGACAATATTTAATCTCTGAACAGAATTTTGTACAGAACAGTTTATAGAATCTTCGTTGTACACTGAATCTCTCAGACTTGACTGGAGTTTCGTCTTTTATAGCAGACACCCATATTGGTTTTGCTTTTAAATGTTGAGAAAAATCTTCTGTAACCTGTATATTATCTGTGATTGGCATCTGTTAAGTTTTAAAAACGATTTCATTAGAAGTCAACAAATCTTTGTGCACTTGCCTACTGAATACAACCCAGAGTACCATATTTCATTGTGTGGACTAAAGGCTCACTCAGAGTCATGGCCTCTAGGAAAACCTTTGCTTTTTCCCCTCCAGGTTTGAAAAAAACTGGGGTCAACCATTTGCAGCGCTTCTTGCAGAGCTCCTGGCACACAAATGTAATTCTCTGCTAAGAAACTTAAGAAGGTGAGAGCTGCATAATACATACAAAATGTTCACCAAATCCCTAGGGTAACAGATCTTTACAGTTAAAGAGTCTGGTCTAACTCCTTCAAAAAGCACAAGAAAATGAAGTCTAGTGAAGGAACGTCATACTTTGCCAGGAGACTATTAGGAGGTTTCACTTTCCAACAGGCAAGCTGCAAAAGCTGTAACTTCCAAAAAAAAAGTACCACCAAAATAACTGCCATCTTCAGTTGTTTCCACTGCCTTTCCAAGACAAGGGATACTAGGGTCAATGTAAATTCATGTATCCTCTAGCAGATGCACCCAAGCCCACTTAAATAATAGATTTATTTGAGCTTCTCTATCATAGCTAGTACAATAGCATTTGACCTGCCAGTTCGGAATGAATTACAGTAACAGGGCAGCTGACAACACTCCATCCTACAGAAATTTTTTCTCACCACACACAATTTTGTTTTCCTTTCATCTCAGTGCCTGTCAGTAACTAGCAGAGTCACAGAAATTATCCCTGTAGGTTAATGATAAGTTCATTTGAGTGCAAAAAACAAAAGAACACCATACCAGTTTGAGGTGGTGGATGGAGGAGGGCATAAGGGGGAAAGAGAAAAGCTGTAAAGGACCAGTGCTTCTCACTGCCACCTACTCTGGTCTCTGACTGAAAACATCAGGGGTTTCATAGAATCACAGAATGTCAGAAGTTGTAAGGGACCTTGTAAGATCATCTAGTCCAACCTCCCTGCCTGAGCAGAATCACCTCGATTAAATCACACAGGAACATGTCCAGATTGGTCTTGAATGTCTCCAGAGAAGGAGACTCCACAACCTCTCTGGGCAGCCTGTTCCAGTGCTCAGTCACCTTCACAGTGAAAAAGTTTTTCCTTACATTCACATGGAACTTCCTGTGCTCCAGCTTGGACCCACTACCCTCACAACCTGGGGCTGCTTCTCCCCAGGTGCAATACCCTACACTTGCCCTTGTTAAATCTCATTCAAATTCTCCCTGCCCAGCTCTCCAGCCTGTCTGAATCTTGTTGAATGGCAGCACAACCTCCTGGTGTGTCAGCCACCCCTTCCAGCTTTGTGTCATCAGCAAACTTGCTGACTGTGCACTCTATTCCCTCGTCGAGGTAATCAATGAATATCCTGAACAGTACTGATCCCTTCATTAGTTTCTCCATTTTACAGAAAGATGCAAGTTATTAAATTCTGCACCAAAAAATATAGTCTATCTCGTAATTGTGCTAATGTCATGGAAATATGTTCATATTTCTATTTAAATTACCCTCAGCAAGTTTCTTCAGTGACTTGCAATGTAATATACCTAGAAGCAATATTGCTCTGCAATCTACCTGATGAAGTTTTAAGGGGGAAATTTCACAGAGAATTTAAAAGAGCAGAAGACAAAGCACATACAACCAAAAGTTTTTTAAAAATACATACTTTTCAACATTTTAAAGTCTTTAAAAAAAAACAAAAAACAAAAAACCAAAACCAACAGAAACACACCTTCTTAAAAGATTAAGGAGTCACACTTCTACATAGGACTAGACTTCAATTAGTGAAAATATCCAAGCCAATAGAGTAATACCAATTTTACTCCTTCAGAGCACTCAGCCCACAACCGTTAACACCAAACAATCTGTCAATGCCAATGTATCACAGTACATACGGTAACTCAAATTTAGATCATTCTGAAGAGATTACAAGTCTTTGAAAAGGGGAGAGGAAGGCAAAGGGAGGTTATGTTTTTGTTTCATACTTAAAACATTACCCCCTGATTACCTCCCTTGTTAATCAAAAACATTCTGTACATTCCTTCATCTTAGAAAGTAACCATTAAAGCAGACCTATCTAGCTCTTTAAAAAGTGAGGTAATAAGTTGTGAATCAAAGTGTTCCCTTCCAAATAAAACATCTGCAAGGGGAAAGGGGAAAAGTAACTTTTAATAGAACTGCAGATAGGTAATCAAATGCCCTGGTTCAACAGGGAGTAAAAAGTATGCACAGAGAGACTGAGATTTGTCCTTGCAGCATCTAATCCTGTTCATATTGTGCAATTCATCTCAGCACGGTCAGAGCAACCACAGCTCGACTCCCACTAGATGGAAAATTCCACTCAGGCTTTAAGTGAAACTCTTCAAAAGCCTAATTTGAGTTCTTCCTGCTAAACCTGGTTTTGTTCAGAGAACTGCTCAATTGCTTGCAAACACAGTAAGTATTCTGTTCATCGACTCAGAGCAACAAATGAAGCCATTTTGATGGGGCACTGAGCCCTAGAAATAGCCTAAAGATCAGTTATGGGCTATAGTCCTCCCCATAAGCAGTCTGTTTTCTTGACAGTAGTACAGCAATAGAAATGTAAAAATCTCACAGTAAAACCAAGGCAATTAAATGTTAAAATTGTGTTGGGCTACCCGGTAATTAAATGTATACACAGATGTTATATAATACAGTATTACACTGAGCAACTCAAAAGAACATTAGTTCATACACACGATTTAATGCCTTGATGCATAGGGCCTTTGGAACCAGGCCTTCTCTCTATGTGGTTACTTCACAATAATCTTCATTGACACCTTTTAAAGAACAAATAAATATGTAGGAAAGGGGTTTATTTATAGATCATCTGCTCCCAGAGAACGGAAAATAAGAAGTGAAATAGAAGGCAATAGAATAGCATATTTATCTTACCCAGGTATATCGCACCTATGTATTCCAACTAATGCAGTCAAGAGTGAGGTGAAAGTAATCCTGGTATTCATGGAACAAAGACACAAAAGCTGTACACAAGTAACAGTAACAGCACACTGAGGTATACCATAAGTACATACAATTCCACCTACAGAATCTTTGGTACTGTCCCCTGGCAGTCATAGCAAAGCACTGGCATTTTTAAAGTAACCCAGCAGAAAAAGCATGTCTGTATACCCACATACAGTTTTTTGCTTGGAATATACAAGAATTTTATTCTAGATTTATACCAGTATCTACAGCACTTACTGCCAGATTCCATAGAAAGGAAACTCAGAAAATATCATCTTCATCCGCCACACCACTCCTTTTCTGGAGCATGGTTAAACCAAGGTAGGTCTAACAATACAGATCTTCTAAATGTTTCAGGTTCTTCTTTAAAAGATTTCATTGGAATTTTCTCACCCACTGGAAGTTTGTAGCATAAATCTTGCATTGTTAAATTTGGTCAAGCCCATCAGGTTGCATCTACACTCTCCACGTCAGCAACTACACTGTAGAGTATTTGCAGATGAGCATTTGCAGATGAAGATTTGCAAACAATTCCCACAATTCCTTAGATTCTCTGAAATTCTTTCTAAACTCCCAAACAGACGTTATTAAAATAGGAACATTTAAAAATTCAAGAAAGAACTCCCATCACATAAAAAACAGCCACCAAAAAAATCACCTTACTTTATAATAAGTGGGACAAATGGTGCCATGCTGAGTGCTGAGTAAGTGCCATCCATTGGAGATGGATACAGCCTTCCCAGAATTAAAAGCAGAAGGAACAAGCTTGGATGGATTTTCAATTCTTCAGCATCACTAAATAAAAAAAAGTGATAAACATTTGATGAGAAAAGCATCCTCCTTCACAGTAGTCTTGAGACTCTGACACACATGCACAATACCCTTCTGCAGTTCTGGTTCAAGGAGGGTGCTAAAGTGATCACTGAAACAAAGTGCAAATCCCCCTGGGATCAATCATGGGATCCTTTTCTCCTATGGCACCACTGGGGATCCCTGTGTGAAGGCACTTAAGGCTGTGCTGCCTTCACTTCCTACGTTATCCCAAGCCTCCTTTATATACAATGATGAGAAGCATTTGCTTCTAAATAATATCACAATCCAGCACCAATAATGTTTCACTGGAAACTGGGAAAACCAAGTAACAAAAAGATAGTTAAAAAAACCCCAAAAAACAAAAAACCCAAGTCTTTCAGTTTGGAAGGAAATATATATTTAGCAACTAGCAGGCTTTATTAAAGAAGAGCTCTCATCATTGACACCAAGTGTCCAGTATTCATAGTGTACAATAAATAAAATAATCAGAAATACAAGTAAAAAAATTTTTAAAAAAGATCAATATTTCTTCATTTAATTAATGTTTAATAGTAAGATACAAGCCTTAATCTGCATAAAACACCCAAACCATACTCAAGGCAAATGCTTCAGGCAGAAGCTTTCAGTCTTTTTCAGTATAAGTCTTCTGCACAACCTTACCTGACAAAATTTTGGGAATATATACACCCTCTTAGAGCAGACAATGCAAAACATGCAATAACTAGTGAACTCCTGCTCCAAAGTGTCCACCTCAGGCCCACTGAAGAAACAGCTGAACCTTGACCATAAATCAGCTGCTGAACTTCCACAGTTTATACCATAACATTTTAAGAAAAAAAAAACCAAAATCAATTTCAGCACTGTTCTTTAACATCTGACCCTTAGGAACACAGCAACTACAGTCAGCAGTAGTTCGCACTCCAGAGGCTTACTGCAGTGTGCAAAATTATAGGAAAAAAGCCTTGGGAAAAGACTACATCTTTTCAAGAAACACTGATGATAAGAATGAGACATTCCTGAGACATTGTCTTACCTGCTCAAAGTATCAGTTACAACCTCCAACTGCTTGAGAAGAAATGGATAAAGACTTGGAAACCGAGAAAAAAACTCCCTTCCTGTCATTCTGCAGAAGGGAATGAAGAATGAGTTATAATTAGCCATCAACAGTAATTAGTTCACTCAAAAATACCAATTTAATACTTAGATTTCTGATGCTACAATGAAGTCAAGAGTGCCAGAAGATCCACAAGCACACGATGAACTCCCTTCAAGCATGTTTTCATGGAAGATGATGATACGGCGTAGTTGACACAAATGAAATAACTCTGTATGTGTGCACACTAATGCTGTCAGCTAAACCAGTTGGGCCTTTTGGGGAAGAAATTGGATCTTAGTCCCTTAACCACACCAGTGGTTATAGGAAACTAGTTAGCGCCAGAGAAGCAAGAGTCACTTAAGCATCAGAGTGGCGAGGTTCTACTTAGACATGTATGATAAGCAGATAAAACAGACTTCTTTTGGAAATAAAGAAAAGGCCAATCACTTAGAAGAACGTCAACTGTAGAGTTTGGTTGCCACATGATCAAACAAGATAAATAATTACATGCTAGCATGAGTCCAATGCAAGGCTTTGAACTACCAGGCAGATCCAGGTTTAGAAAAATAAAATTACGAGACTGCAAGATCGAATGTGTGTAAAAATAAGCCTACAAAAAAGATCAAAATCACACAAGACTATATCAGCACATAGCAAACATCAGTACAGCCTCTTCTAGCACTAAGCTAACAGAACATGCCTTAGCCACAAGATAAACACAGCAAAACCAGATCACTGTACAGGAACTTTTTCTGAAGGTACACCAGAATGGCACAGTGAATGTTGTGACTAAAAGTATAACCAAGGATCCCACAAGAGCTGCTATAGCTGCAAAAGATTTCAGTTAAAAAATAAGGTAGATGAAGCATTCAAAATGTGAATGTATACTGAAGCACTAATGAGGATGAAAAGAAAACATAAACTGATAATCATTGCCTATTTAAGCACCAAACACACATGTAATTTTTTATCATACAACCTCAAATTGTCTGCCTGACCTGAAATGCTCCTAACATCCTGAATTCAGATTCCAAAAATACATTTCTCCAAAGCGACACCTAACAGCTTCTACAAAAGAAATACTCCATACTTATAACAATTAACAATCTGAAGATGAGCAAGTCAAAAACAGCACAGAATATAAGACCTTGATGCATAAGTAAATGTATCCCACCTTACTGAGTTTTTCATATGTAAAACATTAAGCATCCCTTTGAAAAATAAATTTAAAAAAACCAAGTTTTAAAAAATCCTGTGATACCTTCACCTCTTGTGCCACCGAGGGCATCAACCTAAGGCAGAACTGGGGCTGAATTTCCAGTGGAACATATGGTCACTGGTCAGAGGCTTAAGAGGACTTTGCACAAGTAACATCAGAAACATTTATGAACAGGCCTATTTCCAATGTATTAAAAGTTCAGTAGCCCAAGCTTAAATCAATATTAAATAACAGGACTGAATATTCTTACAAAGCCTTGAAATTCTTTGCAGTTAAGTGTTGTTTCATGAATCTTTTTGACAGGGAAAGAAAATGATCACTACTACTATAGTGGGTAACTTACACAACCTCCCACTTGGCTTACTGCTCCGTGGGTTACATGAGTAGGAAGGCAGTCTAATCAAAACCATTAATCAGTGGTATCTGCAGAAAAGATGCCAAAAGGCACTTTCAGGGATGGAGGGAAAAAATAAAATAAAATAAAGGAATGAAGACACAACTGCCTAAGCAGACTGACTGCTGAGGGACGATTTCATAAGCGCCTCCAGTACAGCGAGGAAACAAGAAAGACTACAAATTAGCAGAAGTGCTGGAAACTGAAAAGGCACTCTCAAAACCTCACCAATCAATACTTGGAGACCCCAAGGCAAGGAGATACACAACTGGAGAATGAGCAGAGAGCAAAACTGCCAGATAAACCATGGATGTATTTAATCAGTCTATTTTTGATTACTGCCCAAGCTTATTGCTCCTGGAAACGTATGCGTTAATAGGCACGCACAAGTATTTGTATGGAGTAACCAAGACCAGAATAACAAAGAAATGCAACGGTTTGCTTTTTAAAAATGTTCATGACACTAAAGCACACACCTGATAGTTTCATTAAAAATACACTTCTTTGAAAAAATGAGTACCAACACTTTAAGATTTGGCTCATGCATGTTAGTGATATAAGCAGACTCATGCATGTGCACACACAGACAAATGTCAGACTTTGCAATTAAAAGGCTGTATCTTTAAAAGAACACAAGTCCTTGACACATCAACTAAGCACTGATTAAAACAATCCAAAATTGACTGCCAGCAGTTTTCACAGAACAAAATTTTCCCTACTTTTCTAAAATATATCTGACAAGGAATGATAGATTTCATTAAAAAATATAGATAACTATCTTTCCATTCATCACTGACACAGGTCAAATAGATTTTTTGCAATGTAGCTACCGTAATTAAATCCTTAAAACCAACACTTTGCACATCATGGGATTTTACATCTCTTCAACCTGAAACTCGTTTATAACCAAGCCTTAAGACACTACTATTGTTATATTTTATATGCCCAGCAAAAAGAATTTTTTTATTGCTTCAGAGCTCATCTTTGACAGTCTGTCCAACCACAGGCTCTGTAATAGCATTCTCTTTTTTCCTGTTAGTAACTGATAATCCAGGATTTCAAATGGGATTACTGAGACCTAAACAATTTACTAGTGGAAGGTTGTTTACTGAAATAGAAAGTACTGTAATGAAACCAAAATTATCAGTGGGCTGATAATGCTTACAAAAAAAATCCCTCTCCCAGTGTAAAATGTTATTTAAGTATATAGTTAAAATTATGTTTAATGTCAAAAGGTTGAGAGAAACTAATGGAAGCACTTATAGCCTCCTAAATTCACTTGCAAAAATAATTTGTAAACTGAATACACGGAGAATACTGTGGTACATAAATAGGAAGATGCAATATTTACATGTCAGATCCTCTGCAGTTAACAGTGTTAAAACTCTGTCATATGCAAGCAGTTCTTCTGCAGAAAAGTGAAATGACTGTACTGGACTACAACCCAGTCATAAAAGGTTCTATTTTGATGGCTGGAGATGCACAGTCACATTCAGCACTTTTCAGCAGAAAGTCTGACACACACAGAAAAGGAGACTCATATGATTTTCCTTCTCATTTTCACTCAGGTTTCCCACCTGAGGAAGATGTTCCATAACAAAAACGGTCATATGGAGAATGACTTCTGTACTATGTCATACAGAATCAAGCTATGCCCACCTCTTAACTATTCCCTGCATGCCCTTGAGTCAAACAAAATCTTTCTTACTCTTGTGTATGTAAGAGGGAAAGAAGGCTGTGATGACAGCAAAAAATAGAGAGTTCATTTAAATTGTCATGAAGTTAATCTGAAGGCATGTGATACTACAAAGGACTGAATTCCTAGAAGCAAACATTTGGAAGACAAATCATAGTTGAGGTATCAAAAATGAGAAACTAGTTTTAGTAATAAAAATTAAAAGCAAAAAACACTACCCTAACATAACTGAAAGTAGACTGCAAATCTCTGAAACTAAGGAAAAGTCTATTTTACGTAGGGACAAGAATACAGTCTACAGCGTTGACAACACTTCTTTAGGAAAAACGAAAAAAGTTCTACCTTTCTCTGAAATAAACTAAACCAGAAGTCCTCAGTATAATCTTGATTGTTAGTGGGTATTCGATTAATTCACGCAACACTGGTCCTTCAGCTTTATAGCTTTTCAGAGAAGATCCTGAGGTGACTTAAGCAAGCTAAAGATCATGTATTTAAATGTTTTCATTTCATCTGCTTTGATTGTAAGACATTCAGTATCAAAGTTTCAGAACCAAATTAATAAATGTTGATGAAAACTGTGACATCTCCAATCACTACACATTGTTTGTCTGAGTAGCGACATGATGCTGCATAATGCAGGTGTTAGTATCTATATTTATGTTACTAATGCCTTTCTAAATGTCCCATCTTTATGCATAGCAACTGCATATATTATTTAACTACATTTTTAAAAATACATTTTAAAATAAAATCATGGATGTTGCAGTTTTCTTTCTCAAGCTGTGCTGTACACTTAAAAAAATACTCTAGAAGATTAAAATTCTACTGTGACACTGGGGCATATGTATCATTTTACTGCAACATGTGTCAAAGATTACCTTCTTCTGTTCTTCCATTTATTTTTCAGAAGAACTGAAGGCTTTATAACCTTGTATGCTGCTTTTAGTAACTGACACGTTAAAGAACGTTTGCAGTGTGTATGTTTATACTGCACATAATTTTCAATAAAATAATGTAAATCCTCCTTTAACTCCAGTAACATCTACTCTTGCTATACCAGTCCCTACAGTGGAATCATTAACTATAATACATCAGATGATCCTTCATGTTAAAGAGCAGTAACAGAATCCCACTTACTCCTTGCACTGCAAGGACAACTGCTGCTGAAATAATTTCAAAACCAGGACTGAATTTAGCAAAACTATCATTCAAGATGATAGATTTATAAAGATATGCCACATTTTACATATTTCTTTTGACTTCATGGAACTATAAAAAAACCCAACCTCAAACCCAAACACAGGGCTGCTTAACCAGACCAACTTAATAGACTAGTTTTTATTTGCTCATTTTGACATTCATGTTCTTCCCCTGACCCTTATCACCTCGTAAGCAGTTAAAAAGAGAACAGCTACAGATTAAGAGAAGAAGATAAAGTGGAATCAAGTACAACCTGCAAAATTGTTAGAAACTAGGTTGTGCAAACCTAATCCACACCTTATCCAAGGACAGTAAAATATTTCTAGACAAAGGACATAAACCAGCTTTGGTCACACAAGTGTCCTGAATGTTATCTCCACAATTTAAATGTCTAAAATAGGCACTCTTTTTTTGGAGTGTTTTGTTTTTTGGTTTTTTTTTTGTACTCACAATGTGCTTCTAAGTAAAAAGCAGAGCAGCTCCAGCGTGGAGCTGAAATCCAGTTCTCATATGCATCCTTCGCAGCTAAAAAACCCCGTAGGCTTTCTGTGAGAAACAGAGAAGAGCAGGAAGCAGGCATCAGCCTGCAAAGTAGTCTGTGGAAACCTCTGCACGAGGTCCACTACACTTTTGGTTTAACAGATTCAACTCTAGCGTAATCTCTATGAGTGACTTCAAAATATCCAACATGCTGCAATTACCCTAATTATGGTATGCTATTATATAACAGGGATAACTTAGAGAAGTAACAGGACTTAAGGAGGCCCCAAAAGAACATGTTTCAAGTCAGTTACTATGGGACCTAATCTATTGTTAGGACCAATATTATTATTTTTAGTTCAGCCGAAAACCACTCTGAAAGAGTTAGGAGTGTGCCAATGAAAATCCATTGAAGAAACCAAAGTTATGAGGCACTGTCTCTAAAGAGGGAAGACTAAAGCACTCGGAAACACAACCAGATATATCTTGAGAACCCAAATACTAGGATGTGAAATAACATGAAATAATTAGTAACACATAAAAAGATTGTATAACCGAGGACTAACTAAAAAATGTATTACGACTTAGAAGTTCATCAGCTATAAATAACAAAAGGATCCATGCATCTTAGTTGGTACCTTGGATCCCTCATCAAGAGGGCAAATGATAAACATAATTGTGTAGCACATCCATCCTGATACAGTGAGAACAAACAAGTATGAACTACTACCACTCTCCAACAATCAGGTAGAATGTAAGCTGAAACACATAACAGCTAACTTCCTCTTAAGAAAGAAGCTTGAAAAATACCACTCACATGACCATGAGAAAAAAAGAAAGCAAATTTGATGAGAAGAGATTTAAAGACCTCAGCTAGTTTCATCTGGTAAAATTAATACAGATGGGATATATGGCTGGCATCCATAAATACCTCAAGGGGAACATCGGGCAGGAAAATAATTATTTAAAAAAAGGACAATGCTAGCATAAGAACAAATTAATATTAAATGTCCATGAACAAATATAGTCTGCAAGTTAAGTTTCTAAGGATCAAAGCAGCAAGATTCTTGAGAAGGTGGCATTCAGGGAGTCTTCCTGCAAAAATCGTGGGAGAAAGCAAATTGTTTTTAAGATGCAACAAGATCAGTTTATAAAAGGAAAAACATAGCAAGCTTGTTTATGAAACAAACTGAATAAGTGTACCAGCAGGACCCTTACTACCATGTGCTCTGCACGGTAATTCCAATCCCTTCTTAAGGGCATGCAGGTGAACTGGTGCTGGACTGCTGCTGATAATTATATTAAAGATTAAGAACTGGTGATTTTCAAATCTGTCCCTTGAGGTCAATCAGACAAAGACTCTATACAAGCAGATTCTAAATTGCACACTGGATGATTACAGAAAAATATCTAGAACTTCCTTTCATAAGTTCCAGGCACTAAGCAATGAGTGAAGAACTTTCCTGTATTTCACTCCTTTTAAAATAAAAATTAAAGCCTGCTGTGTGTTTCTGAAAGGGTAAGCAGGTGTCTCACACCTCCTTAAAACAAAAAGAAAAAGCTCCAAAAGAGCTGCAGGTTTCACTTGACTTGAGAAAAGAGGATCAGAACCTTAGACGTAAGCTGAAATGACCCCATTATGGTCACCTCAAGGAGGTAATCTGCAAATTTCAGGGCAAGCACTGTAACTAGAGGTTAGAAAGTGTGTACATGCTACTGAAGGGTTTCAAGCTTAGTACGTTTCAGAGTGTCACATCCATAAAGAAGACATTGACAGAGAAACCATCCTAAAGAAACTGGTCCATAAATGCAGAGTATCCAAGAGTGTGGTAAGAATTCAGACAGATGAAGCTTAAACAGATTTGTGACAATTGATAAAACTATTCTCATAATTTTAAAATAACTCATGGAATCCATTCTTTCTTACTGCTTAGGGAAGGCAGTTAAACTACATTTTTTATTAAGAAAGCAAACTTTAAAATGGAAGAGGAAATACTCGTCAAACACGTTCAGCTTCATTCAGCTTTCTCATTTGGAAGCTGAGAGATAAATAAAGCACTTGAGCTGGGCCACCAGGGCCAGAGGGTGTATCAGTGTGTCAGCACTGGCTTGTTGATTGGTAACTAGTGGAATACTCAACTGATCAATTCTGGGGCCTCTACATCCCTCAACATTCTTAGCAGTAACTTGGTTAAGACAGAAACCCCTTTCTGCAGAGCTGCAGACAACACTGAATCAAGGGGAGCGGATGAAACGCCAAACAGTAGAAGCTCAGTCTAGACGGACATTGAGACACTTGATGCTTGGGCCAACAGAAACCTCATGCAGCTCAGTAAGAAACACAAAGTTTTGCACCTGGGCTGAATAACCCTGAATACAAGCAGAGACTGAAAACCAATTCCCTCAGGAACAGCCCCACAGGAAAGAACCTTGGGGTTACAGTGGACACAAAGCTCAGTATGAGCCAACAGCACATCCTCATTGCAACAGGGCAAACCACGTACTGTGTTCATCAGGATGAATACAGCAGCAGATCAAGAGAAGATGTTAACCTCCTCCACTTGGCACAGTGAGGCTGTACATGTATTCCTTCATGCAGTTTTTGGTTGCCAGGCTCAGGAGAGATTTAGAAGAAGTAGCAGAGAGTCCAGCAAACAGCTGCTCAGATGGCCTGTGAGAAGAAGCTGAAGGGGTCAGGTTTGTTCCGTTTGACAAAGAGGAGTTCCAGGAAAAAAAAAAAAAAAATTCTATCAACAGCCTACAATCACTTGAACAAATCAAAGATTAGAGAGCTAAACTTGCAGTAGCTGCAGATGGTATAAAAAGGACCACTGGTCACAAGTCATAGCTCAGGAATTTTAAATTGGGTAACAGGAAAAAAATTCTGCACTTAGAAGGGGAATGAAGCATTGGAACATGTTACTCAGAATGGTTGCGAAATCTCCATCCTTGCAGGTTTTTAACTCATCCAAAGTCACTGCTGACCTGTGCTGCCAAGTCATACTTTGAATAGGAATCAACAAAACAAGATCAAGAGATCCCTTTACAGTTTCTATGATTCCACTTAAACTACTTCCCACTCCAGCACCATGGCTTTAACCTTGTCTTCTTCACACATCAGTGTTTTTCGTGTTGTCCTGTATTTGCTGTCCATCACTTGGTATTACAACTACAGTAAACACTCTCCTGCTAAAGACAACAAAATTCTTGAGATTTACCTGGGGTTTAATAAGTTAGTAACTTTCATCTTCAGTTCACCACAATGTACTGGTTTTGCTACAATGTATTCTAGTATTTAAAACACTAGCTTGACATGGCATAAAAGTATCCACTTAAAATTTTAATTCAGAAACAATATATATTTATGAAAGTTCTTGATTCTTGAAAGTTCAGTCCAACTGGATGACGACCAGAGAATCATCACCATTCTTACTGAAAGTTAAGGACAACAGCAACAAGCAAGTTCTTCTACAAATAAAGATTATATTTACATTTTAAGAGTTTGCTTTGTAACTTGCTTCAGGTAATTTTATTTTAAGGAGCATACCTAACAGTTAAACTCCTTAAATCACATCCTGTCTCAGGACTCATGACAAGCTGCTTTCAAACAACTACTTCACTCAAAAGAATTTTAGCACTCCCACAGAAGACAAAACAGCGATGCAATTTTGGGGGGAGTCTTGACAAGCCACAATGAAGCCTGGAAAAAAAACAACCCTGTAAAAAAACCCCAGTGTGATATATCAGTACATAAACCCTAGAGTAGGGATATAAAATACTAATGCATATTTGTTACGCTTGCTTTTCTAGAGCTAACATGATACAGGACACCTCTCCAGTGACAAGAAAGGAAAACTTCTCTAGCTACATCAAGTTAGCTAAAAAAAATTAAAGAATTCAGATTTCATTTTTACCCCACATGAAAGAAAA
Organism: Heliornis fulica; assembly: GCA_013399135.1. Taxonomy (NCBI): domain Eukaryota; kingdom Metazoa; phylum Chordata; class Aves; order Gruiformes; family Heliornithidae; genus Heliornis; species Heliornis fulica. The sequence goes on from VXBZ01004239.1 coordinate 115,549, forward strand.
AATACTGTGGAGGGGAAAGAAGAACTATAAAGATGCAGGGTTTGCACCTTCAATAAAGATGTGGTGACTCTGCACCTTCAATAAATCTAACATTTGCTTTGTTAGGAATTAGAAAATACTTAAACCCCAGAACAGTAAGCAAAATAGTTTTACTTCACTGACTTGAGAAAACATTCTTTTATGGTACAGAGCCCTAAAATAAATACTTAAAAGGAACGAAGAATATGCCACTATATCTTGGTTTTCATTTTCCTTCAGATAGAAGTGCTAGAACAAACATTCTTACTAGTTTACGTTACTGTGTTTTTATGAGGTTAATAACTGAACTGTCAATCAAGGCCTGTGTAAATACAGTGGTTAAATACCTTCTGCTTTAGAAGCACTTTTATTTAGGGGAGAGCTAGCCAAGATTTCCAAAGGACTGCATGGTCTGGTTTGCTTTGATCTCTTTTAAGTGCAAGTTTCTTTATATCTTGTTTTGCTATTTATTATATTCTTTGTGTAACCAGGTACGGAAAGAGCACCTGTGTAGAATAAATACTTCAGGAAAAGTGTGACTGAGAGGAAAAGTTATGCAACACACAGGTCACTAAAATAACCTTTTTTTAAGTGCTTAAAAAGCACTTAAAAGTGCTTTTCCAAGAGCACTTTTGTTGCTATACCATCAAGAGAAATAACCATATGATGGGCTCAGAATAAAAATAGAGGAACATCACTTTAACCCAACAGCAGATACAATTTGGTACCTGAATCAAAACATCAGTAAATGCTCAACCTTGATATACCTACACAAATATGTCTGCATATACACATGTATATATAGTTATATAAAAATAATAGTTTAAAAGAAAGCATTTTACATATAGCTTTTTCAGAAAGTTGAACTGTGCACATGCATGAGTGTGCACATATATGTATGAACAGATATATGTATACACACATAAATAAAATTATGATATATACACCTGTTTAGAAAACTTTCAAGAACTCTGCTCAACTGCCTATAGTTTTTTCCTATCTATCTATCTATCTATCTATCTATCTATCTATCTATCTATCTATCTCCCTCCTTTAATCTCTGGCCACAAATTTAGCATTGTGAATTTTACCTAACCACATACTTTCTCTCCGACTAAGTTAATGCATAAGGGATGTGTACATCACACATGGAACAACACAAGCGTAATTGTATCAATGTGTATGAATGAAAACCTTTATCACTAAATTATCTACTTCATGTGATTAGGTTTACAGTAATTTTTGTTCTGCTGAATGGATTTTACTCACTTCACAGAAACATACATTAACACTATGTCCCTATTTTATTTAAAACAAATGAATGGACTGAAGTTACCTCGGGCCTGCACACATATTTTTAGGAAGTTTCACTCTGGACAAAGTTTCATTCAGGTCACTTTAGAGTGTTCATCTTCCTACTTCCCAGCCCTGACTTAAGACAGCACACTATGAAGAGCCTCCCTGTTCTGGAAAGCGCAGATAAACATTTGCATACAAGTCCTTTAAGTGTGTATTTAGGTCCTGTTTACGTGGATGAATGTTCTTCTGACTCTGCATATACAAAATAAAATCTCTAAGGGAAAATGGTTCTGTAGATTTCAGGCATTTCAGAGATACAGACATTGTGTTCCTAAAAATCTGCAGAAACCATATAGACAGCAAGCATCCTCAACCTTAAAGGGAACAGACCATGTTTTCTGCTACAGGGGATTTTAAACAGTTTCAGATTAGACTTGTAAAACAGAGTATTTGTAGTAATAACACTGAGGGGGAACAGACTTATTTAGGATCTTCTTTTGTGTCTGTTCCTGCACAAAACTCTCATAAAATTCACCCTAATTCACAAGTTAACAGCACCTTATCAACATTATTCTTATTTTAAAGACATAAATAGGAAGTGTGTTCAAAATTATGTTTTAACAAGTATATTGTTATTGAACTATTAATCAGTAAAAGCCATAATGGTTATCTGAGTCATACTGAACTTTTGCATGTTTTCTTGAAACAGTTCTGAGATTAAATCTTCTCAATCTGTCAAAGTCAATAAAGAAAGAGCCAGAGCATTAAAAAAACAAAAAAAAAAGTTGAGCAAAATAAATGTGTCCTATTTTTGGCAGGCAGAAAAGGGAGGGATTTCTTTTTAACAAAAACAACCCCCTCACAAAACAAAGTACTGGACCAAATCATTAATAACTACTAACTTTGTAAGCATTGACTAAAACAATTAAGGTGGCTCCAGAGTGAACAGGATGCAAAAATGTTGCACAGAAGCAGGTAGTCAAAAAGGACCAGTGGCATTTACATAGATTTAAATGGCTCAGTCATCTCATGAAACCACACTGCCACTGACCCAACACTTCAACTGAAATGCTGCAACAGAACATGGTTGCCAGAGAAAATCTACAAGGGAATTGCTAACAAGATCCAAGATAAAGCAATCCCAACCCTTCTCTCTGCGTGCGGTCCAAGAGGTACAGAACTCAGAGGCCAGTCTTGTGAATCAAGCAACATGCTGCTTCCCTGGCTGGAGCCAGCACAAGAGGCTCCGCACTCCAATGTCTCACCACTACCCTTCCTGCACACCCGTCATCCTCTCACACATAGCTGTAACCTCAACTAGCACACAGGACTTCTGCCAGTGCTATGTCTCCAAGTCAGCACCGGGCATTTCCAGGCTAGAGCATCACCTCTAGTAAAACTCTTCTAAGGGCTATCTGATTTTAAGACACTGAAGTGCCATTACAGCCTGACTACCTTAGTGCCATCAGTTTCCTTCAGCTTATCTCAAAACAGTAGCAGCCACTTCCCTGTGGGCAGCACAGACCCATCTCAGAAGTCCTACCAAGGCCCAGTAAGATGCACTGCAAATGTCTAATATAAAGTTGCTTTTAGGACTGACAAATCATCACCAATTTAAGACCAAATTTTCAGCCGTTAACTCAGAAATATCAACAGTGCTAGCCTGACATATATGTAACATGCAACAGGAATCATGTACTTAAGATGGATTTTATGTGCTTTAAGGCACAACCCAAGAGTGGCTTAGTAAAAAAGGAAGACAGTATCAGACTCATTTAACGTAGGTATAATATTATGAAGAGATGTTTGCATTAGAACATTTAATTTGCAGCATCTTCCTCCTCTAAGCCTTCATAGTGTAAAATCCAATTTATTATGGAATTAAAAAACCTTAGTATTCATACAATGCCTTAATGTTAAAGGAAAAGTACATGGCAATTTAGAAGGGGGGGGAACCCCAACTTAGTGTCTTTTAGAAGTTAATTCGGTTTTACTCAGTGACCTTCAAGAGTGCAAGCAACCACTTACTGAGAAGTGTTGAACACTCAACTTGCAGTAACAAGAGAGCAAGCAGAGGGTAGCTGTGCATGCTGACTGCCTCACAGCCAACTTCAAAACCCGTTCACATCTACATAGTATTCAACTTATTATCATTAGAAAGGTAAGAATTTCCAAGTGCCTGAAGTTACTGACAGCTATCAGTGAAAACAAAGACTTAAAGAAGCATTACATAGATGGCAATTAAAGTTCTTCCTTTCTTTTCAAATATTTCTAAACCAATATTGAGAACAAGGCAGCATTTGTACTCAATTTCTCACAGAAAGTGTGGGTTGACAATGAGGTATTTATATACTTAATGCTGGACTTCAGACTGGTGATCTGTACTCCAGTGCTATACACATACTCGCACTAGCATGATGTGAACTGGCTGTGAAATTACCTGCTAAACTAACATAAATACCTGCAACCTCATGGGCTTGGTGAAGGGGCGGTTATTTTCCGTAAAGCGCACTGAGGTGTACCCAGGCATAGCACACCTCCTGGAACCAAATATAAACAGGCTAATTGCTAATTTCCAACCCTTCCTCACTACAGCACTTTGCATTTATGTGGCTAGAATGTCATTCCAAGTCTTGTAGATTTGAAATTATCTATTCTCTATTTCAAAAAATTATATTCCCAAATCAAGTATACAAAAACTAAACTAACCTCAACCTGTATAGTTGTATGGACCGCTGTAAACAGTCTTCACCCAACTTGATCTCTACCTGCAAGAGCTGCTCACAGTTGTCATTTTTCAAGTATTCATTTTCCAATTCATTATTTCCTTGCCCATGCTAAAATTAAAAAGACACATAAATATTTAATAAAAACAGGATGTAAAAGGAAAGTCTGGCGTCAACCCAGAGTTCTGCTCAAGATCCCCCTCTCTCACTGCCCCAGCTCGCCACTCCCCAGTTGGGCCAACACCGCTGTTGATGTAAACACGTTGCTGATGTGCCACAGTGCAGCCCCACCAGCACCTGAACCAGCCCAGCCAAGCAGCCAGAGCCTGGATGTGTAGCTGGTAATTTCTTCAACCCAACTCCTCAACCTCCAGGCAACATTTTCAGAGAATGGACCTTTTCTAATGTAACCCAGTATTGCCTTGTCCTGTGTGAGACAGACAGCTCTGTCTGACCTTCCTAATGGCCTTGCAGTGCTCACAAAGCCCAGCTCAATGTGACTTTTTGCCTCTGCCCTCTAGCAGGGATGGCCAGTGCAGATGTAACTTACAACAAACTCTGTCAGAGTTTGGCAACCTCACATGCTCCTTGCCACAGAGTGTGGGGGCCCTTCCACACAGTTCTGCTGCAAACACACACAATTGCACAGGACTGTTTGGAAGTATAAAAAGGGAAGAAACCCTCCCAAAACTCCAAATCCATCATTCTCTTACATATGTCTGGGGAAAAGAACCAAAAAACCCAAACCAACAACGCACGAACAAGCCTAAATTAAATCAGTTTACTGACCAGATATCTATAGTTTGTTCAGTCATTCAATCCAATGCTTCAACAACTGATCAAGATCACCAAATAATGTACCACCACTGTGCTGATACTATATAAACAGCTGCATGGCCATTACAATGCACAAAATTAACAAATAAGCAATGGAACAGAATATTGACAGACTAACAGCAGCAAGAGACACAACAGACCTATAATTTTTGAATGAAGGATATTTTATGTTTATATTTAGTGGAGAAAAGAGAAAAAAAGGAAATAAGATAAATTTTAAAGTAACATTGTGGTCCATCCTTTTCCACACAGATGCCCAGAAGAGCCCATCAATAAAGTAACTCCCCACTGTTACAGGAGAGACAGATTAGGGGATTAAATCTATAATAAAACTGGAAACTTATGCAATGTATTAAGATACAAACTCTCCGATGCTGCTATTGTTTCTGTCCACTGACTGCCCTTTAATGCCAAGAGAACATCCTGCAGGCAGCACAACAAGCTGCTCAAAACCAGGTGAGTCCCTCACAAGCCCCTGTAGATGCAAGTTGCTGAAATGCTCTTGCTTCTGAAGTAAACTGCCAGATTTGAAAGTGGGGCAAAAATAATTGTTTGGTTTTGTTTTGGTTTTTTTTTTAATATAAGGATTCTGTTGCAGCAAGATGCTAAACAAAACAAGTGTAGAGGTCCAGAAGAGAAACAAGTGCAGCTGCACCCCAGGAAGGTGGCCTAAGGGCGCTGTGCAGCAACGGTGACACCTCGTGGTGCCAAACCTCTGAAACACAAACCCTCTTCCCAAACAGTCTCCGTTCAACCCACCGCGGGGGAAGCGGATTCACACACAAACCAGCCGAACAACCTCCATGCGTTTTACCTCCTCCTAAACTAGGATCTCCTGTAGTTAAGAGTCAGAAACTTGACATCAAGTATCTCTGCCTCTCTTTTCATACCTCCTGTCACTGACCTGTCTTTAGAAGTGTTTTCCCACTCCACATTTTGTGGTACTGACAACTACAGGTTGGAAACAGCAGAACTGACTACGTAGTGTTTAACAGCAAACCACACAATGAAGAGAAGAAAAAGGAGTCAGTCTGGCCTTGACATCTTCTGGTCACAATCATTACAAAGAAATTATTGTAGGCAAAAAGCTTCCGAGAACCAAGTTGACAGTGCCAGTTACAAAAAAATTAACATTGTTTTCAATTAATTCAATTCAGATATATAGAAGTTTACTTTCCTATATTCTGTTATCTCACACAGCCAACAGATGCATTATTATCTGCAACTTCACAAACAAACCTCAGATTAAATGTTGCACCATGTTTTTCAGAAGTCAGTTTGTCTACTCACTGCAGAGGTTAGTGTAAATTTTCGCCTTAGAGTACAACCTTACAAAAGTGAAGTAAATCTCCTGTTCAGTAAGTGCTCAATATCTAAATTTTACAAAAGCCACCAACCAAACATTAAATGTTACAGAAATTAAGAGAAAGGAAAGAAATTAAAAACTCTTTTTATTGCTCTGCTTGGCTTTCTGGGGTTACAGGAGTGAATTCCAGGATGGGCAAGAAGTTATCTGGGTTTATGACAAAGAAGGGATAATTTTATGCAGTTGGGTAGATGACATTTCAAGTTGTTTGGGGGGAAGAGCTATTTTCTAAGGGGAAATCCCCCTCCAATCTTTCACCTTTATTTCTTCTTCACACATGTAGTAACTAATTTTACAATTAACACATGAAATTATGTCTATCTATAGCCTAAAAGACGAAAGACCAGTATCTCCCCAGAACATTTAGTTTCTCAAGATGAGCATGAAAATGACACTAGCTACATAGCTCATTACTAAGGAACCAGGAGCCACTGTGCAATGACTGAAAAGGAAAAGTGGAATTTTTTGAAGGTAAATTTTAACAGCTGTCTTTCAGACACTGCACACCTTGTCCATGATTTGAAAATCCATGAGGAATTTCTGGAATGGTTACCCTAACAGGCATAGCATGACCACCCTATGGCCCTGCAGACTCACTCAGGAGTATTTTTTAATGAGTGCATTCTACATCTGGGGTTATTTTCACATTCCTACTACAGCACGAACCACAGCTGCAGTTACAGAGCACAGGGCATGGGCGTGCCTCATTTGCTGCAGAAAGCTGAAGGAAGGGGCTGAGGCCAAAGAAAACATAGAGGTGCTTATGCACCAACTGGAGGGTGCAGAGAAACAGGAATCCTCAGGACTGGGGAGTTTCAGGAGTAGAACTGGCTTTTACATAAGGAAGCAAAATACTAGAGGGCCTGGAGCAGGACTACAGAGTTCAAGGGCAGAATCCCTTGGAAGAGAAGCAGCTTTGCAAGTTGCAAAAAAATGAGCTTGCAAGAAAGAGGCATGAGAGAGGGACAGGGTGTTCTTAAGTAAGTAAACTTAAGGGAGAATTACTTCCGCACCTGCTCCAGATGTAAGAACACATGTGTCCAATGCCCCTCTTCTTCACTCCTGCCCCTTCGCTGTCAAAAGCAATAGGGCTAGCTTGTGACTACAAGAGCATTTGGGCACAGCTACTGGCACCAAAACCTCCCAGCAACATTCCCCTCCTGTGAAATTGCCTGAGTACAAATTAACTCTCAGTGCTTAACAGCAGATATTTTTGGCCCTGCTGCTTATTTCCTGGCAGTGCAGTTTAAGCAAAGCTAGATGTATTTGTAACATTGTGAATCAAATATATCCATAAAACAAGCAGCATTTTCCCACTCTTGTTGGCTAAGGTTGTGTTTTGCAAAGTTACAATTGGTATAAAGCTTACCTATTTTTCTTGGAATTTTCATCTTTCCCTCTTTTAACCCCAAAAATTCTTGTAATCAGAGCGCTAAAAAGAAGCGTAGATGAGTTTCTTACCTAAAGGAAAAAGAACAGTATGTTTTAAAAATCCCTTTGAAATAAAGTAATTTTTTTAAAAAAAAATACAGCCACTAATGTAGCTGCAAAGAGCAGCTGAGTGGAGGACAGAGCATGCCTACTGTTCAGAGATCAGCACGTGGATGCAATTAATTCACTGTGTCCTTCCTCTTAATCAAGATGGCACTAACAATGCTAAGATGTTCAGATTTTTGGGGGATGTCCATCTTTAACACAAGGGATACATCCAGAATTCTAGTGGCAGATCATGGAACGTTCTAACCTGATATGCCATATGGAACACAACCTTTTACTGAAAAGCAAAGTAACAGTGAGAATGAAAGTCAATGCCCTCCCTTCTTGCTAGGAGCGCTGATTCAAAAATTTAACAGCCAGACATATTTTTATCAGGTAGTCTCTATCCCCACTGTTTGTCTGTACCTGCACTCCACATTACAGAAAAAAAGTGAAATAAAACAAAAAAGCATGGTCAAAACTATGACTTTTTTGCAGGTCTACATTACTCTCCATTGTACCTTAAAATATTACACCATGTAACTTTCCAGAAACAGTGGTACTGCCATTTATAAGCATGACCAAAACTGCACTGAATAGCACCCTCCTTTCACATCAGAGAACCAAAATCAAGAGTTAACTTACTGCCCAAACAGGCGACATAAAGCCTATAATTGCTGCTTGTACTCCATCTGCAACATAAGGCATGATGTTTTCACCTAAATGTGTATCCCTAAACAGTGCTCGAAGGATATTTAAAGCATGAACCTGTGGGGGTAAAAGAAATATGAGAAAAATACATATTAATTGGAAAATATCTTGATTTTAATGTATGTTAATTACAGCAGTGAACACATGAAACAAAAATAATCCATCTGCACATTTACACCACTTTATTTCCATATCAAATTCAAGAATACCACTATTAAACCATATTAAAACAGTGCAGCAGTAAACACTTAACAACAATTACAGTTTAAAAATACATCCCTCTAAGAAGTACAGCACAGGCATTGCAAGTGAAGGCCAGCATTCTTTTTTCCTTAGCTTATCGTGGCTGTAAAAATAACTTTCAAAGTTTAGAATCATCTTTTCCAACATTCTTGACATGCTGTAGATACTGTGAGAAAAAATAAACTACAACTCACAGTAGGATGATTTTAAGCTAAAACTGACAGCCAGGCTTGCTTCACCATATGGAGTGTTTTCTGATATTTCTGTACTCTCTGTAGGGGAAGGTGGTAATCTGTGCAGCTTCACAGACTTTGACAAGGCTACAGAAATTTATACCAGCAGAAGATCTGGCAGAGCCATTAGAACATACTTACATGTATTGTCAACAAATTATGGTTTGGGCTTACAAATATAAAGTTTACGTATTGGATAACATTTTGAAGAGAAAGATCTTGACTTTAAAATACAATTTGTATGCATTATGAAAGTTTTAGAAGTTAACAAGGATGCATAAAATCACTTTTCATATGGTATTTTATGGCATACACTGTGATTTATGAAAATAATTTATTTACTCAACTGAAAGCAAATGGTTGCTTGTCATTTCCTTGTAAAAAGGCAATTACTCTTCTATTTGTTTAGAAATATGCTACAGGCAGTAAACTGATCACATAAATTCAAAATGAATACGACTATATTTGCTGTACTAGAAAACCTATGGAATTATGTCCCGTTCAGTTTTTTACTATCATATGCACTTTCGAATTCTAGTGATTTCATAACCTCTGCTCATGTAAACATGGTTTAAAATCTAGCTACAGATAATGAAAACAAGTTATCCCTCTTAAAAAGACATAAAAATCTCAACAGTTTTAAGTAATGCAAGCACCTTTATGACATTTGCCTTCTGATGAGAAGCTGTATTTTACCTGTGGAATTACACTTGATGATTCATTCAAAGGAGCAGCCAAAGATATCAATTCTTGCATTGTCATTTTCAATAAATCTGTTTTGCTCTTCTTTGGTTCTGAAGCTAGCAAAGCCTACAGGAAATTAAAAAAAATAACATTTAAAAAGAGAAGAAATTCTATTTCATGTTACTGTATTTATCATATTACAGCCTAGTTTTTGACCATACACAAAGACAAAAGAAATATTTGCAAAGTTTAAGCTCAGTTTTAACTCAGTTTTGTTCAAAGCCTCTTGGCATTCAGTATTTCATTACAAAAACTTTGCTCATGCACTGTCCATCTGACCAAGAAAGTTTGCTTGGGTATCTTGTACATAACAGATAATAACTTATGAGACACACACAAACATCATAGCATTTATTACAGCAGAAGTATCTGCCATATTATTAACTAAAAAAAAAGTTTCATATGAGGCTATGTAAGTATAACATATATATTTATGGTAACACGTGATGGCCAAAGAATAAATCTTGTTTTGCAAAGCAGGACAAAAAAAGCAGCACATTTTTAAAAGTAAAGAAGAGATTCATCCATCTCCAAACAGTAGCTAAATGGACAGAACATCCAGTTGATATTAAAATACTCTAATTTAGTCCTCTCAAGATCAGGACTTGAGCTAAAACAGTCTGTCTGCTGAATTTGTCCAACTTAGTACAAATGATTAATCATAAATCACTTAATTTCTAATTAAAAAAAACCCTATTATCCATTTGTGTTTTGGAGCCCAGAGTCTGTTCAGCATCAGTTCAAACAAGATATTTAATAGTATTTTATATCACGTAAGAACAACCAAGAGGGGCAACTGCAAGCAAAATGAAGAGGTTAGAAACTCAGAAGTAGTCACTGACTGTGACCTTCAACGATGGGAGAAATGCAGAGGGAAATGAAAAAAACAAACAAAAAAAAAAATCATGAGGTATAAAATAAGAGAATGAGCTGAAGATTCAAATTTCATACCCTAAAAATATTAAAGCAGCAACAAGTATTTGTCCAATTTCCTCACCCACTAATTGGAGCTGTACCTTTGTACTATTAGGCAATAATATTTCTATTTTAAATAGGTCGTTTAAAATGCTCATAACCTTAAAAATTACACGCTATCATTAAAACAGATGTGTTTTAGTAAAGCAAGAATAAATGTCACAGGAAGCAGATGGCAAAGTGACCACGTCGAGTCTCAATTTTATGCATTAATAAAAAAAAAAAAACTTACAGTGCCATTAGAATATGCATTACAACTTGTATTTTTATTATCTAAATGTAGCATGCTATTTAAGGCTTAATTCATTTTACTGAGGACTACAGGTATATTCAGAACTACTGCTAAACAACACTAGTGCCTCTCTTTACAACAAAATTACAATTAGAAAAAAAGGTGATTTCAGACTAATGAGAAAGTCAGGAATGAACATTGGGACTAACTTCATGCTCTTCCATCCAGAGCATCTCTGAAATAGAAGCAACTGACCTGTTTTATCTCAAGAGCCACAGCACAGCATAAGTTTTGCCATACAGACTCAGCAATAGAGGCCAACTCCAGACTACAAATAGACTTTTCTGCTGTGGAATACTGTTGGGTCTGAGGTCTTATGTTACACGGTGTAACTTTTTACATGAAAAATTGATTCAAACATGTTTGTTTTTTCACATTCTTAAGTTTAACACTAGCTAATGCCCAGTATGAATAGGGAAACCAAAAGACATGAAATCACCCATTTTGCAGACAACTCTCAGATATGAAAAGATTAAGATCTTTACTGAATCAAAAAGGAAAAACATCTCCAAAACCAATGCCTTACTTCTGATCTCTGCTGCCTAGCACACATGCATCTCACAAAGCCAGGAGCAGGCTGTGACTGACATAAGAGAGGTCAGACAGAAGCAAGCTGCCTCAACTTTCTCAGGGCTAACTTGGAGTGGAAAACAAGCAAGATGAATTTCTCTGGCAGGGAGAGCTTGCTCCCAGCAGTCCCTCAGATTCTTGGAACACGTTTGAGACTATACTTCAGAAAGTGGAGAAAGTTACAAATCCTGTAGTTAATCTCGGACTCCTGTTTTTGAAAACTGGTTGAAAATTAAACTGATGGCACTTAATTCAGGGGAAGGCAACCATGGCCACTTTAAGATGGGAAGGAATGAAAATGGCTCAGTGTAATCTGCAGGACAGACTCTGCACTGACTAGTCCCACAAAGATGCTGATGACTTGCTGCCTACTAGTGCGAGTTGTTCAGTATGAAGTGGCACTTTGAGCAGACACAAACCGCTGCCAGCCAGTCCATCAGCCATCAGTTCTGAACTTGGCAGAAGACGGAGACTGGGATGTGTGGAGCTGGTGGTAACATGGAGAGCAGAAAGACTGAGAGAGCACGGCCCCATGCTCATGGACCTCAGTCCTGTTCATTCACTGCACCTGAAACTGTCGGTCAGCACCAGCTGGCAGTATTTGACCCTGCTTCATTACTATTGTGTGGACTCCCCAGATTCTTTGTAGCATTTTCTAGGCCACTATTTTACAATTCTATGACACACTGCCCATACTTCACCACCCTCTTGCTTCGTATGGAAGCAGCACAGAGCTACACTGTTAACAGAACTGTACTTAATATGTGAATTTATTAATTTGCAAGAATTATCACAGTGGCCACACAGAGCCTAAGATCAATCTTTTGAAATGCTATTTGAATCTACCTCAAGCCAAAATATCTGAAGACTCGGTAGAAATACAGCATTAAACATGGTTTAAATACACGTGACTTCTTGGTTGCACAAACGCAATGAAAGTCTGTATTAAAAAAAGTAACAGTCTGACCAAAAAGTGCTGAGGTAAGAAAAATAAATACATACCTGTATTCACCAGAAAGGACATTAAAAAATAAATCAAGTCAGATGTAACAGATTTGGTACCTGTATGTAGAATGGAATTCCTGCACTACGCCTGGTTGCACACAGTGTAGATGAAGGATCACAAGATTTTATTTCTTCTAGCACACTGCTTAGCCACTGCTCTGGCATCTTGCGCAGACTCTCACTGTTACACCTACATGAAACAAATAGATAAGAAACTAGGAGAGTGTCAAAGAAAGCAATTGGTGGACTTAAATATTTCTCACTACATGTGAGCATCTCCAACCATTAACAAGGATTATTTTTAATGAAGACAGAAATGAAAAAATGAATTGCACGTTTTTCCAACGTTAGTACAAATTTTATTAACCCTACTTAAGTGCCACTAGGAAAAATTAATTCACTGAACAGAAAACAGGATTCTGTGTTCCAGCAGTGCAACTGTTCTCTTCTGCCAAGAGCTATTATGCTGTTCTGGAGAAGAAAACCAAGACATATGCGCATCTGTCACTGTGTACAAAGTGACACTTCACAAACTCATATCTTTGTTGCCACACAGTAGATGATGTGTGACCCTTACATTAACTAACTTACATGATTATGTTTATAACCATACAAAACAAAGCTGAAGCTCCTCAAAGTACATCTTATGTAAATATCCCTGCAAACCTCAGAGCAGTAGAAAGAACAAAATCCAAGACATACTGCTCTTTTAAAAATACTGCATCAGTCAAACTCTGGACAAAGGACCTGAATTGCTCTCCTATCATCAAATACTTCTCCTTTATACTTATAAAAGTCCATGTTGCCCGAAAGTGAAGAACTTCCAAGGACAAGGAGAACTCAAGTCTACAGCAATTGCTGGTGCTGATCAGTTGAATGAAATATATCCTATTCGGTGTGCAACACGAGCTCTAATCTTACATCCACGTTCCAAAAGGATCATTCATTGTTACAAAATTTTCTATTAATGGGATATTGTTACTAGAACCTGTCATGCTGGTTTGACATGTGACTCAGAGCAGAAGAAAGAATTAATCACCGTGGGCAATACAATTGCCATTATCTCAACCATGCAGGACTTGCCTTACCTAAAAATATAAACTGTAATTAAATACATGATTAAGTAGTGAGACCTTACAATAAGACTGCAATCAAGTTTTCTACTTAGGTGACTGAAATAAAGAATTTAAAAGACAAGCTAAAAGGTAGCAAGAACTGATGTAGAAACCAAAACCTAATGGAAGGTCCGCAAGACCTCTCTCCTTTACCTTCCCTTTATTAAAGCAAGAATTTAGGTAGGCTAGAAACACAACACTAAGCAACAAATAAAACCTGCCTTTCTTATTTTATAAAGTAATCTGAAAATTAGTAAAACAGAAAACAAGATGTCACAGAAAGCACCACAGGTCAGCAGAAGACACATCAGACTGTTTACTCTTCACTAATTCCCTTCGGATTTCTACCATAGGCTTCCTATGCTGCTGCCAGGGCAGCACCTTTTCAAACGCAGAAGCCACCATGTGAACCATCAGTCCAGAAAACAAGAGAAACGTGGCTTCACAAGGGGTATGTCACCTCATACCACAGTATAAAAGAAAGGCACTTCATATCTCAAGCCCATGACAGAAGCAATTAAAGAAAACTGGAAACTAGGCACAACCTTTATCTTTTCTCTTTCTGTTTCTGGTAATTAGCTCCCCCCTGCTGCTCTTCAGGACACGCTCCTTTGTTTGCTTTTGGCTACATAAGGAGGATGTAATTCTAGGGCTGATACCACACAAAGTCTTATGGATCTCCTCTGTGGGTTTCTGCAGGTAGACTCTACATCACAGTGCTCTTCATCCACGTCAACACATACTGTAAAAGCTACGACTTCCGATAGTGTCTGTGGCTGGTCTTACCTGCCTATCTAAGCAGAATTTAAATGTCTTAGCTTAGTCATGCAAAGAACAGTGTGTTATCTTAGGATTAAAGCAAACACTCCATAAGATACTTTCACATCTGCCATGATGCAATAGAACACAAAGTAAAGCATTAAGGAAAAATCTAAAGTTCCTACACAACATACTAAATATTTTATTCTTAAGTAAACGTAGGGTGTTTTACCCCCTTCCATAATAGTATAAAGAGGAGAAATACACTGGAATCCAATAAACTTCAGACTCCCTTAAAACTCTATTACTTTGATCTTGCCATGAGTAATTCTACCTTGCTCAGTCACCCTACAAGGCACCTTTTCTTAAAAAGGTGAAAGAATTAAGAGTTTTAAAGTCAGAAACATCAGAGAGACTTTGCAATGGAGATGACTACTCCCTTAAATTTGGCAACTACATCTCCTCATGGTCTGGCAATAGGAATGTTGTCTTAAGAAGCAGGTGCCCCTAAATTTTAAAAATAATGAAGCTTTACAATGTAAAAACGGTGGTCTCAAGCTCAAATGTCATTTTCCAGAAAAAAAAAAGTAATGATTTTTACCAGATCAAACAAATAGCGCTGATAATTAAAACACAGTAACTTTATACACAAATTACCGAATATGCAGTACAGTAAGTGCTTTTCCAGAAATCTGTCTGTCCGTCTGCTGGTTATAACAATTTCATACCCGCCCAAAATCTGTGGTCAGTATCAGTAAATACAAAAAGCCTGGCAATCCAGAGACTCCCTAACTCACAGGGTTGGATTTTCTCCTATCCAAAATTAACAGTGTTAAGCACAAAGGGTCAATCTTGGATTTGGCCATCCTGGACGTGAGCAGTTCACAACATAGACTTCATACAGCAGAAACATTTTATACATGAGTATATGCAGAATTCAGTGTTTCCAATCACTAATCATTCCCCATCTGGGGAAAAAGGGGTTTTCTTTCATTATGTTTTCTCTCCTAACAGAGCTGTAATACTATTCTTTTTCACATAAATAACGTGATTCCTAGTCTTTATAAAGCAAGTCTCCACACTGCCCCCGAGACAGGATCATTACTCCCTCTCTTTCACCAAGCAGAAAAAGAAACAGGGAAAATATATGAACAGAGCAATGCCTTATTACATCTTGTACTTTATTACATGGTGCACTTTCCAGCCCTATGAGCATCGCATTGCATCAGAACAGATTTTTCCCCACAGTTCTGTAAGCATTTATAATTTATCAGGGACTGTGACAGCAAAATTATTTTTTTTAAAACACAAACATTGTTTATTTTGTTAGGGTAAGTTTGCCGAAGGTGCAGGCACAACAAAGGTAACATTACACTCCTAGAAGGAATGTGAACAGGGAGACGGTAGAATGGTAACTGGCATACTGAGAGCAGACTCAGCAATTTACATCCAAATGTCAAGACAGAGATAAAATTTCACCAGGATCCTAAGAAATCTCTGTGGATGAAAGATTTTTCTTTCACCACTACCTCAGTAGCACTACTGCTCTGTCTAGAAAGAAGTCTCCTCTTGGTTCTTACAGAGGCCAGTATTTAAGGGTTCTACAGCTAAAAGCAAACTCAGATGATAAATATTCCAGAGCATAGCTTTAAAGCAAATGTTTAGCTATAAAAGCAAAGGACCACGTTCAAATAGTCTTTCATAAAAACTCAGGGAAAAGATTTGGCACAATCTTACTGATAGATTTTTTTTTCTGGGTCTTAGCAAAAGAATTGAAGTGTCAATGATGCCTCTGTAAGTCTTGAGTTCAGTTTTGTTCAACAAGGTATCATACTGAAGTGGTAAATTACTGTAAGGTGTCCCAAACAAAGGGCTTCTCCTCTCATATTCGTGGTTGCAACAGTAAACTGTACAGATTCCGGCACAAATGCTTCAAGGCTGTCCATGAGCCAGGCAGCTATGGAGAGAGGTTACCCGCAGTCTCAGCTACAGGAAAGCAAATGGAAAGACTATGGAACACTCAGCAGTCATGCAAGGAGACTGTGTCTGCCCAGAGACTCAACTCACCTGTGTTGGAAAAGAGTCCCAAGATTTTCCTACTATCGCAGGAGCACAAAGTGCAAGTGTCATTGGCTATTCTGGTATCAGTCTCCTCTTTCTTTCATTAAAAGTATTATTATCCTTGAGACCCATATATTTCTTGAAAAGTATCTTCCTTTATCTAAAGAAAGATTTCCACAGAGCTGCTCTCCTGTTCTTGTGAACTGGCTTTTCCCAAAGCATACTTCCTCTGCTCGAAATACCTTAACTTCAGAAATACTAAGCAGTACGCATTATCAAAAAATTGTTTTGGAAAACTGTTAAGTCAGAAAAGGAAAACTACTAAAACCAGTTTCTGTCTGGGTTTTTTACTGATGATACATCCATACAAGCTGCTTAATGTTTTAATAACTTCCAGAGAAGCAGAGTTCTCTCGAGCATGGCTCTTCTTTTTGTAACAGTCCATAAAGCTGCTTTTAGGTGGATTGTGCTCCATTAAACACAATGGTATAACAAACATACCGGGACCTTCTTAGAGGTCTGAGTAGATTTGCTCAACTCTATTTGTCTCAGTCTTTAAAAGATGTTTTAAAAATTAAAATCACGGAAAAGCAGCTGGTCTGCCATGTAGAAAGTCCGCTATAAACAGACAGCACCTTTGATATGTTTTCCAGTATTTCCTGTGTTTTAATTAGCCTTTTCTACAAAGTTTATTGTAGACAGTCCTGCTTATTGACTGAGACCAGACTAATGGGACCGCACCTATCTGGATCATCTCCTTTCTGTCCTCAGGAAGACCGGTGCTTCTCTTTTTAAACAGTATTACACTGATGAACAAACTCTCTTCAATCTGAAGGGAGCAATAAATCCTTTGAAACCAGATTGCACAACTTAATTGTGGATTTTTAGTATTTTGTTTTAATCAACGTGTGTTTATATTCCCCACCAACCTACCTAGGTATAACGTCCCCCATATTCAGCAACTGTTTCTATGCATTCTATACTGTTAACAACTTACCTCATGTGGAATACTATATTTTGCTGCTTGATATGAAAATACCAGCTATTGGTGCAATATGTTTTTATTTGCCACTGTATGTCTCTAAAAACAACCAGTGCCTTCATTTATTTCTTGGTAATTGGATATCAGAGCTTATCTCTGCCTTTAAAAGTTTCATATTTAAAACTAAGTTTAGATAATGATACAGAAAACCTTATGTCAGAGGTCTGCAAGAAAACCAGTGAAAAGAATGAAGTTTTGCCACTGTATTTAAAAAATACCACCACTATCACAAGTGCAACATCCTATTCAGGAGACTGAATGAAACAGCGCAGTGTGCAAAAGTATCAACAGCAGCCAGCAGAACAATGCTCTGTATTTGATTTGGAAAAAATGAAAAACATAAAACTTCTGCTCTGTACCCTGTCCCAATTAGGTTCACTAATTCATGTGACAGTATAACCACTTCTCTACAAAGTTGCCCAGGCAAGTGGGAGCACCTCAACTGCTGTCCATGATGACATGTTTCCAGTCACTCACCTTGGCAAGCTTTTTCTCACTCACTGTAGGAGCTGCTCCCTCAACACTCACAGCACCAAAAATAGAAAAGAACCAGCCCAGCAGGGAAATTGTTAAGAAGCCAGCACAATGGGTGTCACTGAGCAATCACCCAAGACATCACCTTTAAACTTCCTGAAATAAGTTTTCATAGTACAGGAAAAGAACACAACATTTACAGTAATGTACAGAATGTATTAAGATCACACATCGGTGTCTTGGTTTCCTTTTATATAAATAATCAAGTGTATAGTGAGGCTGTGTGAGCTCTCAACAAGCTACCCAGACCAACTGAAAACACCTCAGATTTCTAGCATAGCAATAATGTAAAAGGAAATAATGATCCTTTTACAGCTACATCGCTGTAAACCATGTTAACCATGGTTTAACATCTCCTTGGCATGCAGAATGAATACCATATTAAATACCAATTTCCATAACAATGCTGGTACCCATAACCAGCTATCCCACTGACATCCTGTATTAGAGACCAACCTCTCAGTTATGTTGGAAAACTGAGGGGGACACACAGGCATACAGTGAACCTGGTCAGGCTACTGGTCTGTACTAAAACCACCAAAACGGTTTCCATCACCAGATTTTTACTTTAAAAAAACCAACAAAAACCCACAAAAAACTCCACAAAAAAAAACAAAACAAAGAAACAAACAAATAAACCCTACTTCCTCTTCCTTCCTCTCCACCCTCCAAAATAAATGAAAAACAGATCAGTACTTCAAACTGGCCCACTGGGGGCAAAGGGGGAACACTGGTTATTTAGCACAGCATTGGTGTGAAAATACATGTACTTCAAACTGAAAAACTGACTGCTATCTCCCAAAGCTAAAAAAAACCCCCAAAAACCACTCAAACCAAAAATCCCCGCAAAAACCCACAAAGTCAGTACAGATTTTCATTTGCCTTATTAAAAGCTGAATATAATTACTGCATATCACAAAGAAACAACACTTGAAGTAGTTAACTAAGCATGTAATGGAAATTCCAACACTCCTGCCCAGATCTCAGGGCAATTCTGCTCATTTAGTTCTGGGAAAATGCAAGGGAAAGAAAAAGAAAAAAAAAAAAAGAAAAAAAAATTGTACTGCCAGGTAGTCTTCCAAATGTCAGAATACACAACTCAATGACAAGTAATAAAAGTTTCCAGGAAAACATCCTGGCTTAAAACAAAAAGTCTGGCATTCATTTTCATAAAGGGCTAGGGAAGGGGGTGGGGGAAGGAATTTTGCACTCCTACCTTTCCCAAGAGTATTTTTGAGAGCTGTTCACTAAACTAACACGAGAATGGAGAAAAATGCAGCAAGTGTTACAAGTCTGTATTGTCTTTAAACGCCTGATCACCATCTCTAACCATAAGTAACAGTCCCAGACGCAGATGTCATGTAATAGTCACAACCATACCCACACCAAACTTAAATAAGATCCACGTGAAATCAAGGATCTGCTTGCACAGGAAGTTTCAGGATTGATGCCACAGTTTTCTAGAATTATTATATTAAGAACATAATAAGTTGCCTATCTTCTACCTGGAAAGCATTCCGGTAAGTTGCACAAAGCCAGCATATGCCAATTCAAATGCACCCCTGTGCCTCGACTGCAGCAGATGATGTTTAAAGTAGTTCCCAATATTTTTAACCTAAAAAAGAAAAAACAAAAGAAGAAAAAAAGCTGCTTGATATTATGTATAGAAAAATCATTTACATATGCTAGAAACTTCTGCAGTTAAAAGCAGGAAATCCTTCCCCTAGTTGAAAAGGCAAGAGGCAACCATAAGTCCTAACATAAAAAAGCACTTGATTTAAGGATAATAAACACTAGACTCATTTTCTCAGGTTAAAGGGATAGTGCTATGTGGTGAAAAAAAGGCCAAAAAAATAAAGGACAAAATTAATTATTTGTCCAAGGGGAACACACTCAGATTTTAAAACAACCCCGATTTTCAGAGGAAACAAGCTTAAAACCATTCTTGTCTGCTTTCACTCTTACCTAAAATCCCAAAGAAAACATCTACTAAATCATAACAGCAGAAACAAACATCTACAAAAATATCTGAGAAAGATAAGAAATACAGCCATTAATAAAATTCTGCCAAAGAGAAAGAAACTTACCTTAGCTATTTGTATGGTTCTAGGATTCTACATAATTGTCTTTGACTACTAGAAACAACTTTAAAATATAAAAAGGCATTGTAAATGTATAGTAATGAGAGCTGCACATTAAAAGAGATGAAAAAGCCAAATGTTGTAACTGTATTTTTAATGATAGCTACTTTCTGGAGATCTCCCAGCATATCAAGTTTTTAAAGCTGTTTGGAAGCTTACAATTCTACATAATCTCATTCTACTAAAAGAGGTGGGTTTTTATGCTTTCACTAATTATCAGCTTTCAACGTCTAAATCAAACTTCCAATATAATTTAAAACACACAGCACATACTCATTCTGTTATGTAAAATTCTCTTCAGGAATATTTCCTTATTCAGCAAAAAGTTCAAGTTTTTGCATATAACCCAGTATAAAATCAAGACAAGTCTCTTCTAAAATTCTGCTTATTCTGTTATTTATAAAATAACATACTTTAAGATGTGAAAAAAAATTCATGTCATATCTAGCTACATACTATTTTCCATCCTACTGTTAAGTAATTCATATTACCCAAATGATGAGATTGCAGTAATTAGAAAAAAAAAACCCAAAATTTGGATACTAGGTCCCTTTTATTATTTATTGAAGCTACAGCCCAACTAATACGAAACAGAAAATAATTGCAGTTATTTGAACTATAACCGTTACTTCTGTGTGGATTTTAAGCTTATTCACCTACTTACAGGGGTTTGGCTTTTCAGCCCAAAAAGAGGAGTAGGTGCTTTTTTTTTTTTTTCCCGTAAGGAACTGACCCACAGACAGACCAACTCTCCAGGTGTGTAAACAAAAGCTAAAAACCAAGAAAATCATGCACATGCAAGTCAAATTATTCTCCTGTTCCACCACCACCCTTGTAAGAATAATTCATGTGGTGTATTTTCTGGAGTCATGTAACTTTCAATCTTTCTGCTTATATTTCTGAGCTTTTTGCAGCAGCCAGTTTGACCAGGAGTTCACTTCAAATCAAACTCTTGTATTTCCACTCACAGGCTAGAGTCTGAAGAATAAACACTCCCTAACTCAGTTTTCACAAATTACATTGGACTGATCCTAGGCAATCCTAAGCAGGGATTCTTATCTAACAGCATCTGCCATCCACAAGTGTCCAGAACTTCCTATGCCAGGACAGAGACCAAGTCAAGGAATTTGCATTCACTACAATATCATAAATATCTATAGCAACTGTAAGAAAAGGTGACCCAACCAACTTAGCTTAGAAAATAACACCCTGGTTCAAGTTAAAAATATTAAAACATGGGGCAAGTAGCAGACATCTCAGAAACATGATCATCTTGGCCAAAAACCTAGAGGTTAGTCTTCATGCAATAAACAACAATTTATAGGGCTACGCTTGCTGCCGAGACCAAGAATCTCAGTATTCAAGATACAAATTCTGTACAAGAGATTCTGAAAGTTGGCACATTTATTGCCAGGAAAATATGGAGGCACAAGATACCACTGAAGTAGGGTCCTACAGTCATTAGAAGAAGAGGGTTTAAAGCCCATAAAGCATAAAGCAGGTGCAAAAGCACCACACTGTTAGAAACAACAAGTAGGCAGTGATCTACTGCCAATCCTGCTGAATTCCAGAGTTGATAGACTGATTACATTAAGAATTGGGGAGAGGGTGGTTTTTGAAGGGTTTGAGGTTTTTGTTTGTTTTAAGTTGTCCCTTGAAGGGAAGAAACTCCAAAGCAGAACAGGAGTCTCACTCTTGCACCAGTTGCGCAAGTAACAAGTACAGATGGCTGTCAGTACTTGTAAGTCTTCTGTGTACTTCAATGTCCCACAACAGGGGCTCAGATCAGCTCTCTGACCCTTGGGTTAACTCAAGCAGAACCCCTGGCACTGCGACGGTATCAAGTCTTTACTGATGCCACCTGTTTCTTTTCATTTTGGTACACAGTTCACACAAAGTAATCTCCCCAAATAAGTCTTGGGACTCCATAAACAAGATAAACAGGAGTTTGAGTAAGAGCTCAAAGCTCCTCCAGGCCTGGAGCATTGTCTCATGATGTGCAGGTCCCATGACAAAAACCACCACACAGTCTTCATTAGGTATCATTTTATTGATGGAGTGGTAACTACCAGGACACGGTATTGATTGCTTTAACAGGCATTGCATTGGACCTGCAGTTTCTGGATTTTAAAGGTTAGATGGAGAATGAAAGGTAGAATATGTGTATAAAGAGATTTCCCCAGATATCCTAGGCACTTCCTATGTCTATTTTGAAAGGCAAAGCAGCCATGGCAAAATGATTTAAGCTTTGAAGACTCCCAATTTAAACACAATATTTTGAGGTTCCTCTATACACACATCTCTATACCAAGGAGCTGAAAATTTTCTAGTCGGTGCACACAATGGCACTGAAATGCTATGCAAACCCCATCTATTTCTCAAAAGATAAAAAAGTGCAAATCTGATATTGTCCCAACTTCTAATATAAACAGACCACCCAAACATAACAACAACAAAAAACCAAGAGGTGCCCCTCTGCCAAATTCTCCTCCACAGGCACATACCACAACAGACAGCATTAACAGCTACAATGAAGAATCACAACTGAGTGCCACAAAGAGCTGGCTAACATCACTACCTACCAAACAGCCATTTCTTAACAGGGACCAGCGCAAAAGACACTCTGTTATCATGCATGCTCAACTAATAAGGGGAGCAAAAAATAATCAAAGAACTATGTGCAAATAAACTGTGACCATAACACTGAGCACACAAGGTACAATTTCACAATTACTCACCTAAAGATGAAGCAAGGTGCAAAACAAGGAAGGCTTTGCAACAGTATGACACAGATTGGACAAGATTTTTCTCTACAATTACTTATCCCTGACAATGCAATATTCTCTCCTTTAATACTTACAGAATCAAGAAAAAGATGGTAAACTTAAGGGAACGCCCTACATGCATTAGATATCAAAGTCCAATTCTTTTATTTCTCAAAAATGAAAACAGGATTCTGTGTTCCAGCAGTGCAACTGTTCTCAAGACATATGCGCATATGCGCAGTAGAAAAAACAAAATCCAAGACATACTGCTCTTTTAAAAGTGTTTCATGAAAGCCTGAAGCCACAGCAATTCTGGTATTGACATTTCCAGTCATTTATGGTGAAACTCCCTCTTTTTCTTTTTTTTATGTGTAATAGGGTAATTACAACTACAAAAAGTGCACAGAAAATGCCCTCGCTTTTTCCTATAATATTTGTTAGACATTCAAGCAAATTGTATTTTCCTGTGTTTTTCCTTAGAAGCCTGAAGAAAATCAGGATATCAAAGTGGCTTATCAATTAACACTCTTCAAATGAAAACGCAGGCACCATGTTTTACAGGAAGACATTAGAAGCACAAAGAATCTCATCAGGTATCTATAAGAAAAAGATGTGCTGCTTAACACAGCATTTCTGAAATGCTAAAGACTGAGATGCTACAGTTAGAGCTGACTCATGCTAATATACAAATTCCTTTTTGATTTGGAGCAGATTAAGAAACATAATGGTGGAAACATATCTGTTCTCTCATCTACCTCCCAGAACTCTGCAACAATACAGGCACAGCTGTTAAACAAGAAATCGTGAAGGCTAGAGACAATGCAAGAATAAAGACACCAACACTATTTCCATGGCAGCACATCAGATAACATTAGAAATAGGTAGCACATTGTACAATAGGTAGCACATTGTACAATATATTTTTTTTATGACAGAAAGTGCTAGCACCTAAGGAAAAAGTAAATACATATTTTCTGTTGGAAAGAAAAACAGGTTAAGAAGTAGTATGCCTTGCATATTTCAATCTTCCATGTAGGGACTGATTTTGCTGAAACCATATGGAAATGAAAAGTTCATCAAATAAAAACAAAAATTTAATAAACACAAAATATTTCCCAAATAAATGCCTGCGGTAATCTAATTTCTTGTAAACACTGCACTCAACATTCTACAAGAGACCCAGATGGTATATTAACATTTCTGATCTCTAAAATTAAAAAAAAAAAAA